>OX103973.1:32100793-32624673 GCA_944470395.2 Schistosoma turkestanicum
TTCATATGGAATCAGGGATTTCCAACTCACTTAAGTTTACCTTCCACACCCACCAACACAGTTACAAGGTCGGATATTCGCTTTTTGTCCTCTCAACTTCGTAAACAACACCCCAGCCACGAGATGGTAGTGAGTAGGACTTCCATATCAGTGGCTCCATACTTTTGACCATATGAGGGCATTACAAGGAGAGTCGACTCTCTCCACCCTCGGCTGTACCGGGGTATTTATGGATAAGGGCGATACGGGGTTGAATCAGCTAGGTGGTATCAGTTCTATTGAGACTACAGACATTTCTTGATGACAAGCATCAATTATCATGAAACCTTGGTCTATGGTTTCCTGTCGACCACCTACAACTACCTAACGTTAGTCAAAAGTAACATTACTTTAAATAATTATATTATTTTGAAAATTGTTTTTGGCCGGGGGAATGATGTCACAATGAAATGCGACAATTTAGGTCAATTTACATATATATATATATATATATATATATATATATATATATATATATATATATATAATGTTGTACTTATAACTGAATCATTAATATAATTAAGATCAGTGTCGAAAGGTATGACAATGACTTTTCACTTTTATAACAGTGATTTATTTGTTCAATAACAATCGATGAAGCAACTAGTCCACTGAACAGAATCCCGAATGATTTCTACCTATAAAAACTCAGTTATTTAAATCAAGTTTGTAAATAAATGGCTCTGAGTTAAGAAATTTTTATGTGATGCTAAGTGATAGTTATTTGGCTGTTCAAACTGAAGTAAAGGTTTACAAATGTCAGTTTTAGTTGTTTAAAATTAAGTGTTTCAACTATTAAACTATGATTGACTGGAATAGTGAATAAAAGAAGTATACTTTATTTGTAGTGTAAACGTTTACTTCAAAAGTATGTTCAAACATGACAATTTCGTTCGATTCAAAAACATCAATAAGTTAAAAAAAATTACAAGTTTCTTTTTAACGGTACCATTTAAAAACAATTTTCACCGACGAAATTTAGTTAGGCGTGTTTAAATTAAAATTGCATGATTTAATGTTGTAAGACAGTTAAAATAATAATGATGTCATATTGGTGGTGACACGTAAAACCAATGCATATTCTCACCGTACACACGAGCGATATTACAGTTCACATTACAGAATGACCTTAGTAAAACAAACATTGTGATTTAGTAAACATTGAAAAGCTGCTCCATTCTAATATGCAGTTACTTAGGAGCAACCATCTTCGACTTGACTAAAAACCTAACTACGGACTATAACGTGTTGAGGTGAATACTTAGCCTAGTGATTCATGAGCTGGCGATCAGTGGCTTCATTTCAATCAACTAGTGATGCTATACAGCCATTTTCCACTGTCACTGGTGACTGAATGACAGAAATTCGACAAGGTCGAGCTTCATAAGTTATGCTTTCTCACTAGAACTCCAAAAATCACCAGCATACAAGTGTAAGAGAAATATTCAAGGAATCAAATCATTTCAATAAATCATAGACATAAAATTATTACTTACATGAGAGCGTTACAATAGCAACAGTTTTCGGGATCGTAGTACGTGGTGAAATAATTTTTTCTGTAATAGTGATTGATAGAGCTTCATCATAAATATTGGCTTCAATGCTCTACAATTTGACAAAGAAAAATTCTTATTAAACGTGTGTGGATAACATTGATAGATGTGAGTTAGTCAGTCTTAACGCAAAACTTGGTAAGCACCTACATTAGCTAAAGTTGACAGACCACATAAGTACAGAGGAATGAATTTGTCAATTCAAATCACATAGTAGTGGTAAAAGTAGTAACAATATTAGTGGTAATCAAAGAGATTATGGATCAAAGATATGATTCGAGGAGTATAATCCAGTGAAATAAAGTTAAAAAAAGAATAAAAAATGTCATGAGGAACTAAATAGATTAGAATTCGAGAGAACGCAAACACCGGATACACCTGCGCCATTGCAAACGATTTTGAATCATGTCATTTAAAGTCTAACCATCGAATACGATTGTCTCGCAGACTCAAACCAGGTGTTCTAAACCTACTATCATGGCTCAGTCCACTTGTCAGTGAATTCATGGATTTCTGCTATCTTTTGGTTTGGCTGCCCCTACCTTTCTTCAAAGCTATTCCTGCACCACTAAACAATGCTCGTTGAGGCAGTCGGTGGTTGGGCATAGGTAACACATGTCCCAACCACCTCAACTAATGGAGTGTCACTACGTCATCTATTGATCTGCCATCCTTACCTAGTACTCCTTTCTTAACAACAGCATTGCTTACTCAGCTGTCCCAGGATATACGAGCAATGCTTCAAAGACACCAATGATCAAATACTAGTACTTTAGGAATATCCACAACTCTTACTGGCCGTGTTGGAAGAAAGTGAGGGGAAACCAAACCAAATCCATGAAATCACTGACAAGTGAACTGAGTCATGTTGGTAGATGTAGACTACCTGGTTGAAGTCCGCAAGAAACAATAGTAACCGATGGTTAGAGACCTTGAACGACATGGCTGAAAATCGTTTGCAATGGCACAGTGCATCCACTCTTAGTGTTCGCTAAAATTCTAACCTTCAGAATTCCTCATCATCTCTATCTTTCCCTTTTTGAATTGAGTTCGCTGAATGATACTTCTTGAATAACATCTTCAGACCCTAATCTTCTCGATTACCGCTTATACTTCTACTGTCTTTACCAATATGGGATTTGAACTGACATTTAAGTCTCTGTGCTAATGTGTTATGGCAGGCAACCTGAAATGATGCATGTACGTACGAAATTCTATATTGTAACTAACCGACTGAATTAGTAGGTCTGTATTTCTCTCATTAGGAAGTGTTAATGAGGAGAATGGCAGTTATCTATCGAAATTACTTATTTCGTTTAAAGTTTTACAAATCCTAGTTTAAGCACTAACTAATTTATGATTTAATAATACAATGGCGTTGGTTACAATTTTTGACACAATTTTCTGCTTCTACAATATATATATATATATATATATATATATATATATATATATATATATATATATTGTTTAATTCGTGTTAGGAATCAGTTGAATTTTTATCTCTCTTGCATTTTAGGCGATTTTCCTAAGGCCAATAACAGTTTTCTGATCAGAAGAAAATATATTTGATCGAACTAAGTCATCAGCATATTCTATATCAACAAACGTGTCTCCTGGTAGAATGTCAGCTCCTGAAAAGTGAGAGGATGAAAGCGTGGTAATCAGCTCCGACGAAATTTTGCCATACGCTCTCACTCGACGAGTGCTGTTCGAATAGAGAGTTTGAGTAAGGTTAATTTGCTACTTTGTTACACCATTAAGCGACAGACACTGCCATAGCGCCTGACGATTAACAGGATCTAATGCCCACCATAAGGTCAAGAAATATAACTGTCTTCAGGTGCCTAAATGTGTGTCTGTTGTATGACCTGACGACGTGTGAATATATATGCTCTACACAGCCATGTTCAGGTCAGAAAGCAACCTGATTTTCTCCTTTCTCATACACTGAGACAATCAGTGATTGAGATCAGGCAGATGGGATTACGTCCAGTTCCCAGATTCTACTTAAGATGGAAGTCAATTTAAGATAAAACTGGACCTACATTCTTAAAAGTCTCAGCGGTTAATCCACTGGTCCTGCTGCTTCCCTTTGTTTTAGGATGTCCATGCGTATTCAAGCGCATTAAATATTAGAAGACCTACATCAACTTGTCATTTATGTTGATTGGAGATCGTGGGCAGCCAAAGTTCGACTGAAGGCCAATTAAACTGATTAAAATAATCAATAAAGGTTAGTCGCGGAGATGAAAGAATTAGTAAGAGGTGGAGGAAGAATTTCATCTTGAACAGGTTAATCTCGTATGCTATTAGGGATATGAGAGAGGTTGTAACTTTCCGGCTGCCCACACCGTGGAGGGCTATTACTTTATAAAGAACCTGAAAACGAAGTTGGATTAGTGTTGGTCCGAGAGACCTGGGAGCGTGACCACAGAGCCCAAGGGATAATTGCTTGGGGTTTTCGTGCATGGCATTTTCATGGGAAGTTTTTAAAGTGTTAGCTCTGCTTTTTAAAAAGACTCACAGCCGGAGACGGAAATCCACGAGGTAAGGTGAGGTGTGATATTGTTAAGGTAGACCTTTTCTGACTCTTTCCTTATGTTGTGATAAGGTAGCATTGCTGCCGATGGTGGTTGTGCGAAGGAAACACCTTGCTGCTGCAGCACACCTCTACAATCAACAGTACGACTTCGCCCTCAAATCTTAAGTTGCGGCTTTTAGTCTTACCGTTCTCCAACAAATCTGTCTGGCGCAATAGGACCTAAATGAACATACTTTCTAGCCAATACAGTTGGGTTGGGTCACTATGACAGGTAAGCCCGAACATCACGTCAAGATAGCAGCTACCGCAGGAGATAGTATTCCAATGAATGGACACTTTTTGAAGAAAAAGGTGTTCATTTATTTGAAAACTAAATTTTATTCACACAGTTTAGAGCATGTCAATCAAAGGAGGCTGTTTTGATTTATTTAAGTATCAAAAAATCACAAATAGATTGTTGGCTTTAAAAATTTTTTTACGAAATTCACATTAATCACTGCATTTATCTTAGATATTATCAATTGGTTTATCAGTGATTAGGGTTTAATGAAATCACTGCAGAAATTTATTAATGCTGTTTCTAGTTCTTATTTTCTTGACTGTCAAAGAGCTTTTGTGCTATTTTTTTTGTGGGTAATTTGAAAATTTTTTTGTTGTTTCATGATTTAAATTGTTTTTATCAATTTCAAACTTAGTCACTGTACTAATAATTATTTCTCGATCAAACAACGCAACAATAATGATGTACCTGTGAAAACAAATCAGCGAAATAAATTCTTTACTACAAAAAGAGAGACATCAGTTTCTTTCTCATGATTGCTTTTAAACTGGATTCAGTTTATATTTAATACATGCGTTTCTTAAGTAATTTAAAGGAATTAACAAAAAATCTTTTTATTCAAGTTTTGTTATCGTTACAAGTAGCAGAACTCATTTTAGGCTCAAAACATTTTTGTAGCTAATGAACACAAAAACATGGCAAACTTGAGACGGAGATCACAAGAAACATTTAACAATCTTGAGTCGATTAATTTTAATAACCAAATTAACAAACTATATAAATTGAGTTCAACAAATTAATTGTGAAAAATCATCTAAATACAATAATAAAAACGATTCAAAGCATAAGTTTATTTGGCATTTGTGTAGTAGTAGTAATTGAGGACAGTAAATTTACTGATTTTTAATTGTTAAAATTAGGAGGCGCATCTATTGATGTATATTAATAAGGTCAATTATTGAATGGTATCAAAAAATTACTCAGAGTGCATCTATTTATAAAATATCCACGTGATAAATCATTTAAAAATAAAAATAAAGACATAAATAGTGGTTTTGTCTCGACAATATTCAAAACACACAGGGACATTTGGATGTGTAATGGTTAGAAAACTTCGTACTAGCAACGAAAAAAAAAACGAACAAAACAACAACACTACTTGACCCTAATCTATGAAAAGATATTATTTTTATTTATAAATCATAATCATAACAATTGATATAGTAATCAGCTGGAAAAAAAAATGGAATTATAATAAAATACTGATAAATTTGATTGAAATAATTACCTATTTTATTTAGTGTTAACATCAGTGATATGATAATAATATTTTATTAAATTAAATAAAAAGTTAACTGACTGATTTTCATCATTTTAACAACCACATATGAAGTATAGTTCACAAATAGTCATTTATTATCAGCGATTAAATTGGCGATAAACGATAATTCATTGTTGATCAATCCGTTTCAAGAGTAAGCTGATGATTTCGTTCACCGAAAAACATGTGATGTAGTCCTAATGACAGTTGTAGAATCACTTACAACACCATGAAGTATCTGAGAACCTCATCACCATCGTATTGAACTCAGTGAGGGGCTGAATTATTCATTCATGAATGGAGGCCTGCTTACAGATGCATTTCGAGTAAAAAACAGTATCACACAAAACCACCTACTTTAAATAAAGTTGAAATTTTCAATACAAACGGGCAACATGGGAAAGACTACAGGCATCATTAAAAAAGTATACGTATTTATAAACTCAGAATACCTCAGTTCCATTCGCAAGAGACAGTCAGAAATAACCTGCTGTGGCAGTGAACAAACTAGCCTCCAGCAGGGTGGCAAATTAGACAAAGACGTTGCAGGTGGTTGGCAAGCACTTTGCAAAATCCTTCAAACTGTATCATAAGACATGCTCTAACTTATAGTCCTGAATGCTAAAAGAACACAGTCAGATAAACGATCACATTGAGCCGCAAACCGAACGCAGATATCAAAAGGACCGATTGTACTATCCATGAATTGGAGAGGAGAGCTTCGGGTTCACGACTGCAACACTGAGCATGATAATGGGCTCGAGTAAATACGTAACAGACAACTACCTTGAATATATCACCAATACACGTTAGCTTGATAACAGTCTCAAATAAATGTTTGAAATTATTCAGCTATTCACTTGTAAGTCTATACCTCTTGAGATCTCATTCAATTGTGTATTTCCTAACCCCACAACAGTGTAAAACACAACTCATCAGAAGAGCAATCTATCCCACATTATTTCATCCTATTCACCGAAAAAACATGATCAATTTGAACAAAGTGAAAACAATAAAATGCCACACCTGAAAACAGCACAATCGTAATTATCAAAATCAGGCGTTTAAGGAGAAATTATGTCAAAGAGAAAGCAGAAGAGAGAGAAATGCGAAATATGAACCGAAGTGCTTTGATTTGAATAGAAGATTACAACAAATGAAAAAGCGACATCTACATCACTTATATTAACTGTACAAGAATAATATTCAATGGCGAAATAGAAGTGCTCACTTATACTAACTACATTAAACATTTAACTAAACCATAAACAAGACCAAAACATATCAACAATTGAAAGAATGAAACAGTAAATTATAATCACCATTTTTATGATTACAAAGTATAAATTAAATGCATTTATCACTCTGATTCTACACTATCAATTCAGTAGATAATCATAGTTTTTTCTAGTCAATGTTTATTCAAAGCACCCATTATTATCCATATTTATTCAATTTTACTTGTGTGATGAATAAACTTGAAGAAAATCGCGATTTCAATGAATTATTTATTAATATGATAAAATTTTTTTTAGAATTTCTAATTCTCTAATTTATATCTATTAGAATAAACTAGTCATTGTAAAATAAGACAATATTACACTGTGTAGCTAGCTCTTTGTATGTAATGCTGACTAATACATTGAAGTAGCTCTTCATATATTACACACTAATTAATCGATTAATTTTTCAATGATGTCATCACAAAACAATTAACAGTCACTCGAAAAGCTAATTAATGCCTTCAATGAAAGAATTTGTTTTTCTAGTATTCTTATTACACCTAGATCACAAAAATGAAAAACTTCAACATAAATAAGAAAATGTTTTTTGAATTGCACTAAAATTAGGAAAATGGTTAAGAAACTTTGTTATACATTCAGAATTCTGATGCACAAAACAAATATTGCTCATGCTTCTGTACGAACAAATTATGAAAACATTTATATTGGTTGTTTCGAATCTTTCCCTTGTTATTTACAAGCATTATTAGTAGAGGTGAATGGTAACAGGATCCATATATATCAAACAGACTGATCAATAGCAGTAGAGAATGCAATGTCGTTTCAAGTGAAATGTACTGCGTTCGCGTTCCGAACTCAACATCAACCCTGAGGTGCAGACACATATAGATGACAAATCACAAATAGGTCGGAACATGCGTCCTGGATTATTACACTGACAACCACTATTCATCTCTGCTAAATATTATTACTATATTCAAAATTTAAGAAGAAAACATAAGAACTATTATGATCAATAATATACTATTTCACTTGTAAGCACCAACAACTGATTCCTCCTAGTGTATTCAAGAGCGCATGTCAAGAAGCCAGGATAATCCAACCCTCGAAAAATGAATCACCAATGCAATTCCATTTGAAAATACAGTGAAAGTCAGATGTGTTGAATACTGTAAACTCTGTACGACTTCTAATCTATGGTTCAATAAGTGTTATCAATGTAGGACAAAATTTATAAACTCATTTTGTAAAAACTTCTGAATAACCACAGAATGGAAATTTTTATCTGAAATTATAATATGTAATAATAATAATAACTGTGCCATATAAAAAAAAAACATACAAATGAACCTACTGTTAGTTCAAGTGGCTGATCACCGAGAAATAAAATTTCGATTGGTTTAGAAACTGAATCTGTTTGACTATTGATAGTACCGAAATAGAGAAGACTGACACGTGAGTACAGAACTACAAAATAAACAGGCAAATAAAAATCATCTGTTGTGATGCAAAATTATGGAGGATTGAATAGAAATAAAAACCCACCAGAAGCAATTATAACGATGAATCTAAACATTCAAGCACAAAGTAAATATTTAGAGTCACTAGAGTCGGTATCAAAAATATCGCGAAAAGAATAAGTGAAATAACTGTTTTAACATTATGCAACTATATAAGGTATATGTTTTTACCCAGTTTTAGTTCTTTCAAAGACCTCCCAATATAAACGATAATAGTATTTAATAGAAACAATAATAGTAATTTCAACTAAGTAGTCAAATGAGCATTTATGAACTTGGATTTAAGACATACTTTTTGTCAGTCATTGATACTACTCCGATATTGAAATTAAAGTAGGCAGAGTGGGGTATGAATGTAAAATTCAACAAATGTAAGTTGAGGCTTTAAATTTTAATCTAACATTCTACTTTAACACTAAACCTATCCGCAATTTGAAAACAAATGGACTAAGGCTTGCTTTACTAATGTAGGCTACATTTCTGTTTTTTTCAATGATTTTAATGAACCAAAATATTATTTACTTCTAAATTCACTTATCAACAGTTCAGTAAACCGAACAATGGTACTTAGTGACTTCAGTTAAAAGATACATGGTAACAGGATTAAAGGTGACTTATTTTAGTAAAACATAATCACTAAGGGACAAGACCGTGACCAAATCTAATGGATAAACGGGGGTAAAGTAATATTAAAACTACCGTTGATTAGGTTACATATACAACATTGGACCAATTTGAGCCAAGTATAAAGCAATATATCCAAACAGTATGCTTATTTATTAATACAGATTTATTGGTGAAAAATTTATGCAAATCACCACATATTAAGTATTTTCGGATATATCACATTTAGTAGGATGTTGTTTGGTTGACTGATCAATTGAAGTAGATACGACTTACAACTTTATATATTTAGGCAACTGTAGACGATCTACCAGAAGGCTTGGAATATCTACTGTGCATATTAAAATACCTACGGAAAGCAGAAGGAAGTAGGGTCTGTTACAAAAACTATTGATTACCTTGATCAGTAAAATCATTTATCGAAATCAGTGCGGATGGTAACTTCGAGCTCAAGAAAACCATATCGTCAGTTGACTTTTCAAAATATATTTGGTCACGTTGGGATCGGAGATCATATTCCCAAACTGAACTTGAAATTTGAACTAACTCCATAACATTCACGTCAACAGTTGCTTTTAACAGGCTTGCTGATTCATGTGAATGGAGTATTATGGGTTCAAATGCACAACTGTCGATCGTATCACTATCACTAGTCGAATTTGATGCAACTTGGGAATAACTGCAATAATCCGTATGTAGTTTATCAGAAAATACTTCAAGATTGTCAACCTGAAGCGAAAGTCAAAAAGTGTCATATTTAAAAATAATAAGATTCATACTCTCAATAAACGCAAAAAAATTACGGAATTAAAATATCTGTAATTGGATCAGTTAAAATCTAATTACTGCACTAACAGCACTATAGATCATTCCATGCAGTAGTCAAAAATGTGAAACTACATCAACTAAGACAGCTAGTAAGCTCAATGAACAAACATATCGTCGACTGCCCATATAATCTGAGATAATAAACGCTCGAATGAAACCTATTACTGTGCTACGAAAGTATGAGGTCCACATCTAATTCTGTCAATCATGTTCATTTTTTATTCATAAACACAGATATATGACTTCTTTCATTTGTGTATTTTTATTTATTATGAAACTTTCATAATTTGCTTATCTTCTTTTTTCGTGGTAACCGGAATTGATTTAACTTGTATGGGGTTAAGCATAGTACTGTCTATTTTAATTAATCATAGTTATTCAGAACATGTAAGGAAAATAAGCTAGTCCGCGGAAATTAAAGAACAGTATAAGTAGGTGAACACAGCTGCAAGGAAAAAATTTATCCAAGAGGCGCCTCCATACTTTATCTAATTTTATTCGAATAAAATAAGATTTTATCTAGTGGGCAAGACAGCCATGTGCAACGTAGAACTCGACATATATGTGCATTGGTTCAAGTTCGTGTACTACATTATCAGAATGAAAAAAAAACTATCAAGAAAAAGCAAAATTAGTGACAGCATTAGTAGTGTCAGAAAAGACTAGTGTCTGAAAAGTACTGCTCGTATATCCTGGAACAACTAAGTAAGCAACGCAACTGTGATAAAACGGGTACTAGGTAAGGGTGACAGATCAATAAGTGAAGCTGTGAATCTTCATCAGTTGAGGTGGTTGGAACATGTGTTACGAATGCCTAACCACCGACTGTCTCGACGTACTATGTTTTGTGGTGTAGCAATAGGTTGGAAGAAAGCTGGATGCGACCAAGCTATAGTACATGTATTTACAGACTTTGATGGTCTATGCAGAGAACATAACCATCTTTATTCCTCATCACCTCTATCTTTCTCTTTCTAAATTTACCCCACTGCATTATACTTCTTGAATAACATCATCGAACCCTAATATCTCCGAATACTTCTAATACTTTTACTACCTCTACTACTGTGGGATTTGAATTGACAATTACATCTGTGTTAATGTGGTTTGGCAACTTGAACTGCTGTACTTACGTGCAAAGTTCTACGTTGCTGTTGATGATGATGGTCTAAGCAGATAACTTTAGGTAATCAATATTCGCTGCTAGTGATTATCTTGAGGTATTCAGTGCGGAGTATATAATGTAACCGGGTAAAGAGACCAGAGAAAGAAATTTTCAACTACAAACCAATGTGAGACTGGAATTCTGCATACTCCACCCTTAACAATTGATGCTTATTCTAAAGTTTATCAATAAACAAAAGTTACCTAGATGGGATAAAACCTCGTAACCTGATATCACACTTTAAGAGAGGTGGAAAACTAAAACTACCAAATAAGATTATAAGTGATACATAAATTACCTCTTAACACTGAGCAAAGATACTGAACAAAAAGTGCGGAACAACTCATTGAGAAGTAAGAGACAGAATATAGCCACATGGTATATGACTGGTCTGAGAAGTTTATGCTGTTGCAGGCCTTCAGACACTGTTCAATGAGTAATAAGACAGTTAAAACACAAACGCTTACTTATTGGTGGCACATATGTTTAATTAACGGACACATATAACAAACGCTGCCTTCAATAAAGGATCATGTCAGCGGGAGCGAGGCAATGAAAATATTATGAAATGGATAAGCATACTTTGAAAAAAAACTTGTTTGGATAAAAATACCTTACCTTCACAGGATAGGATAAAGGGTTAACTAATTTGAGTTCGAATGATTTTTCATTTGCATCGAGGGATTCAAGGCTGACGACAGGTATCAAATAATCATTACTGATGTAGCTGGATCCGAATACCTTAAGATTTAGAAAACGATTAATTAAAAAAAACCTGATATTTTGCAGCACCTAAAGACGTTTGAATATAAATGGAGGTTTCAAATTCACCCACAGTATAAGGTAAAAACGTGATATTAAAATTAGCAGAAGTGGCAGGAGCGATAGCCTAAAATATGAAGCATTGTAAAAATGCAACACAAACTGTTTGATTAAATCTGGACCAAAATATGAACTGAGATGCTCCGAAAGTAGTGACAAGATCAATAGACTGGTCAGCATCAATGTTGGTGATAGTGACTTCGATGTGTTTGGCATATGATAAAGGTCTGAAAAATGTCACTTATTAAAAATTTTCATACTGTTCACCAAAATCCAGAAATGATGGCTGGAAAGATAACCCCGAAAACATAGGAAAAGCATCACTGGGTCTGTAATTATTTGGATTACCGAAAAAGGCATACCCATCAGCCTTAAAACTTTTCAATCGACACTATTAAGAAATAATATAAAACTGAAAACATCTTACAAAATTATCTATACCGTCAACCAGAATCTGGACTTCTTTATGATTCACAATAATGCCTGTGATAATCAGGGAATAGGACACAACATTTACCATTGTAACAGAATCCAAATGTGAGTGAATAAAAAAATATTACAGCTAGGATTAAAATGCAACGTCTTGTTTTTTCAGCCATATCACATAAATCCATTCTGTGTAATGCAACAAAAAAGATGCACACGATAACGGCCCCATCGACCTTGAAAGTTAAATCAAGTTTAGTTACTGACCCCAGTATCCAATATCCAATACATCCAATATCTTTTTCACGAGCTGATATTAACCAGTAGATTTCTTTACACCCGATTCTTGCTCTTTCGGTACGGTTCCAGGTGTTCGTTAGTGTTCAGTAAGTGAGGGTCTAGCCACTGTCTAACTCCAGTCACTTGGCATTAGTTTGTGAGTTTGTATGTCCCGTTACTTGAATGAGTACGATTGTTTCAGAGCAGTAGCATTTCTGAATACCAGAAGCTATCAGATAACAATATCTGGGATCAGTTAGTCGCAATGTGTAGGAATAAATGATAAAATTCCAATGCTTCTTAAAGCTGACCACTGAGGGGGCTATGGTCACCCCGGCTGGGAGAGCATTCCAAGTTGCAACGACTCTTAATGAGGAAAAGTGTGCAAGAACCCGAGTGTTCGCTGTCGGATACGCAATTTTTCGAGGATTTCTTCGAGCAGTGTTGATGTTTCGATGAGATGCCACGGTTGGAAGATTTTCCGTACTAAATAATTTGTACGCCATTATCATATCACATCTGATTCTTCTGCAACTCAGAGGGAATAATCCTAATTGACAGAGTCACTTGTAAGGTTTGGTCTTCAAATCCTTCTCTGAACTCAACACAACAGATCCGAGTCTCTTTCAAGTAGAGAGTGTGCGACGACTCTGTAAGCCTCATAGTGTTGGCGTGCGTATGTCCTGAACAGTGTTTGAACAATTCTTCGCTGATAGCATCAAGTTTTCTCAGGATAAATTGAAGTGTAGCGTTAGCCTTGGCTGCTTCCCTCCTGTAGTTCGAACCAGTGTAGAGGCTTTCAGTGGTTATTAAACCTAGATGGCGCTCTGAGGATATCGAGTTCTGCGATGTGGCTACTCGAAAGTCGACCAACCTGATATATATCAGTGCGACCGCAAATTCTGTTTCCCCAAATCCAAAATATATCAGAACGCAAAACCATTATATGTAAATTGTTATCGGATCAGAATACAACCTAGAACCCGACAGATAATTCATATTTATATAGTTAGGACGACCGTAATATTGAACAATAGGAAATTAGATGTGATATATGATAAAAGACTGAAAACATACGATTATACGTTTGATAATAGGCTAGGCTTGTGAGTATATTTCTGGGATATTTTTATGAATATCCTATCAGAGGAGACATTAAGGAGAGGACTTCCGTTGGGGATGTGAATCGTTTGCGTCATGAAGGGCAGAATTCTCATAACGTGGCATTCCGGCTGGTTTGGTTTAGAACCATTATTCACTCCGCACTCCAATAACTTGCATCTTATATCTTTTTGGCTAGCTCGTATGGATTTTTAAGGACCGTGGTTTGGGTGAATGTGTTTGTCATAAGTCACCATGCTTTCTGGAAACCAGCAGCTATCCTATCACCATGCCGGAGATTAGTCCATTGCGGTGTGCGGAATAAGAATTAGAGAATTCTAATGGTAATGCAATTTTAGAAATGATTAATTTAGTTGACTGATACTGAAAACAGTGTGAGAGGACAAAAGTTTATTCAAGAGAGATGAAACAGAGATAAAACACGAGATAGAATGAACAGTGAGAAGACATAATTGATCTGAAAAATGTGATGTACTTGCGCTATACATTTCGAACAATCTGGTCACACATATTTACCTGTCAAGGCACTTTATATGACGATTATTATAAGGTCAATTAAATAAAAGTTCAAATAGACATAAGGTGATAATTGTAAATAAAGGGGACAGAAAATTCGCTATAAGCTCTAACTCGACCAGTTGTGTCTAAGGCTAATGTACTTCTTTGACACACCTCCTAATGACAGACACTGCCAGATAACCTCGCGATCGACAGAGTCGGATGCCGCCTCAATGTCGAAAAATACTACTGTTGTGAGGCCTCTAATTGTGTGTCTTTGTTCCAGGACCTGCCGTAGTGTGAAGATGTGATCTATGCAGCAACGTAGGCCACTTATCAGCCTGATTATAAGATGAATCTGAGCCAGGTTGGATGAATCTCCGAGCATCCACCTGTTTAGTAGACGTTACTGAAATCCACGGTTTCTCCCCAACCGTATGGTTTAAATCACTAGAAGATATCACTGCTGGTTCCACAGCTTTTTTAATATCGTTCCAGGCTGCCTCCGAATGGAGATCACGTACATCGTTGCCTAACTGTTTTTCTATTTGTTCCTGAAGTATATTCTCTTCTTCATAATCATTAAGTAGAGTTTAACAGGTTTCCTTGCGATATTTTCCTTGCGTCCAGTAAGACACAAACAAATACTCGCTCGCACTAGAGCATGGCCTGAGTCTAAATAGGTGCTTCATATTGAGCGGCAATCTTCAGTAGATCCTCTTCTTTGATGATGACAGGGATTCGAGTAAAAGAGAAATGTCTCCAACTTTTAAACCACCCGAAAGATCAAAGTCTGCAAACCCTATGTCAGATGAATCTTCACTAAGTATTCCAATAGTGAAACTCGTAGATATAAGAGATACTTTACCCAAATATACCGAAACGTCTACACAAAAAAAACTTCAGCATATTCTTGTAAATCCTAAATCTGGAAATTCACAAACCAAGGAGTTGAATGCTCCATCCGAAACCGTTAATAGTAGTAATAACCACGGCAGCGAGATACGACAGTTTGAAAACTCACTTGCCCAAATTAACGATAAGCTTAACCTGTTAGCACCCCTCATGCACCTATGGGCCCCGAATAATGATAGGAACCTAGAAGAATTAGCCAAAACGGAATATATCCTAGATTTTGTAGTTGAGGAAGTTACGAAAAGAATAATGTCTTCCTGCAATGCGATTGCATATAACCTCCCCGACCGCACATCCTTGAATTCGCTAAAGGATACCTGTCTAAAAGCGTGTGATATGGCAAACGTCAGCTGTCACGTCACTCGCCTCAGAAAAAAATCGGACAAATCAACTTGCCCTCTCCTTTTCAAATTCGGCTGCTGCAACGACGCCAAACAATTTATCCGTTTGACCAAAAATATCAGCTCATCAACCTTACACAAAGAAGTAAAGGTTACCCCGGATCTAACGCCTTGTCAACGTCGTGTAAAAACAAAAGAGGCGACTAGATCACAGAACGGTGTTACAGCGGACAATCTACAGAAAACAACCCTCAATGTCATGAAAGTAAATAAACAAATAAACCACAATGTAGATCGTGATGAGCCTGTGGACTGTAAACCTTCTAACAAAGTACGGATCCTCTCTGTCACCAAGAAATCGAACGACCCTTGCATTTCTAATCCCAGCTGTTCGAACGTTAACTTGACTGAATATGTCCCAAAAAACAACACAGTTCCAGCTAAAACTAATAAAATTAAGAATCCATCCTCAAAATATATTGCACGAGAGAATATGGTAGAAACTGACGCGTTTTTCAAAAACACGTCCAAGGGACCAAAACATTCTTCGTCTCTAACTAAGAAGAGTGCACTGATTAAATCTTGGGTCTCAAGTAAGAAAATAGGTAGGATTCAAAACCCGATTGCCACCGACTTTCCTAACTACGATGAACAGGTTCACTCCTTTAATGTCATGTGATGTGCCCCTAGCCTCTCCAAGTTATAAGACTGGTAACATTAAGAACATGTCAGACCAACATCTGATCATGCGCACAAATAATTATTATCCAATAGCTACGTACACTACCCAACCACCTAATCCTAGAATTATTAGTGAAAATGGGAATGGAAGATTTTTCACCCCTCACCCTATCCTAAATACCCGGGCTTTTATTCGCAAAAACGCTGAGAATGAAAACTTTATGTAACCTGCTCTACCAAACCAGCTGGTTAACATGACCCCCAAATTTAGAAAAGGCCATAACAACTGGCACTCGTATATGGATAACCCTCTCCAAGGTAAAACCATTCCGTATAGATTTAAACTTAGTAACGAGCTAACTCATCAAGACATTACTAGAAGCGGTGGTGAACTGCAATGTAAATGGATTTCTACGGTGGCCGTTCCAATGGGTTCCAATAGATGCACTCCTGAACTCGTTTCTCTCAGTCCCAGGTCCCGATAAAGCAAAAATTCTAGGAGAAAGTGTCTTTATTAACATTTTGTTTGCTTTCGGCTCTTTAGATTGATGAGACGACTAATCAGTAACACTGAGGTTGCTCTTATAAGCTTGCTACTTCTGTGGTTCATGTTTCCAAAACTATGCTGAGGTCGCTATTCTGTCGAGACACCTGCAACATTCTTACTCAGGCGCTTACAGTATGACTTAGAGGTTGGCATTCAATAATAAAGAAAAAAAAACAGTTAGACAGTGCGAGATTTTATTCGTCAAATATTTATTTTTACAAACTCTACTCTTTTAACTAGAATTTAGATTTCAACGTACATAAATCCAGCTTCTTACTTCGACTTCTCTTCTATCCACCTGACACTGCACAACTCTCCCTTCTTTTTGCTGTACTCCTTTATCTGTGTGTTATATTCTTATATTCCCATAATTTACTTTAGTTTAAGTGGTCAGTATGAATTTTATCTTGACTTACTACTGTATTGACTACTTTAACATGACAGGTTAAGTAGTGCTTTGGTTATATGTATACACTTGCCACACTGCTGCCTTTTCCTCTCTCTCTTCTCCTTTTCAGAACCCCATTCACGGTGGGAAATCCTTGGCAACTCTAGGGAACATGCACCCAATGTACATGACTGTCTGGATCTCAGCTCGTATCAAGCGCGTTCCATATGACCTTTCCCAACAAATTCACTATTGATCTCGGCCAGTCGCCAATAGAACCTATTGTGCACCTTCCTCATTTGTACTCTAATATTGAAAATGTGGCTGTATAATACTGTTTCTGTCAGTGATATGGTGTAAATATGCAATCAGAAACTGTCTCTTATACTTAATTTAACTGCTATAACTTTTACAGTAATTGTAAAAGCATTTGTGACAATTTGATCTAGCCTGTAAACTGGCGTGACACTTGTAACGTAGTTATTTGAGAATAAATTATTATTATTATTATTATTATTATAAAAACATGGAAATACAAAGCAGTACCTGGAATTAATACACCTTCCAGGATACAATTACTCCGAAGAGTATCAGAAACAACGATAGATAAGTGACGTTAAGTCCAGCGGCTACTGTATCAATCCAAATATGGCTGTAGCCATATTAAAGATCAAATTTAAACAACTTATATACAGATCAGAAGCAAACACAAAAACTTCAATATAAGTACAAAATATAGAAATAATAGCAATATACGATGATAAAATCTCAAATTGGAATCAAATAAAATACCAAAAATGTCAACAGAAAAAGTCCGTCATGTCATAACAAAAATATGTAAACATGGAGGGATTTTCCAAAAAACAAAACATTCAAAAAGGATTCTACACCGGCCCGCAAAATCCCTCCATGCAAAAATGCAAGCGTTAATGACACTTCTATTTAGGGTTCCCACTCATCCCCTAATCCACACCGGAAGAACGTGTAGGACTTACAGCAGTACGCCTACCCGCCCTCCAACATGGATATGACCTATCAAGCTAACTAGGTACCTATACTTTCCCATCAGGCCCTTGATTCCCCTATCTATCGTAGCATGACCTAACGGTAGTACAAACCTTACCCAATTAACCCACACGAACATGTACAACACGTCGTAAAACTGGTCATACCCTATCCGGGAACTACATTCCCTATCATGGGGACGAGTCGCCAATCCACCACCACTTGCTCCGATCAGCAGATACAATGAAGTCCGTGATGCTGACTTATCAACAGAAATTCTTGACCCATAGATAATATGCAAGGGTGGGATCTCCAATTTTGACATTTCATCGTCTCCAGAAGACTTTAAGTAGCATAACATGGGATCAATATTTATCTCTCCATCTCCTGATACAGAGGAGGTTTGATCAGCATTCGTCATCTTCGGTAACTCATTTGTCACATCAGTGACATCCAGATTATTATCAACGTCATCATGATTCCGTTCTGTCAGACAAGTCGCGTCGATTCGGTCTGCATTAGCATCCGTAGAGTGGAACTCTTCCATTTTTGTATAACTCATATCACTACATGAAAGAACAGCATTAGTATCGCAATTCGAAACTGATATACTCACTTGTTGTTCTTCATGTTCCGTTTCAGAGACACAAGACATATGCTCATCAATAGCATCATTATCATGCAACACTGTAGATTGGTTGTTACCATCAGACGCTTCCTTCTTATCATCACTTGACTGACAGTCAACCGAAGTAGGGACACTTACAGTTACACAACCTTGTGTATCCTCAATCAACTTAACATTCGCGACAAGGTCGGATGACGTCGAAACACTGGAAGGCTCGTTCGATGAAGTTGATAGACTAGTCACTATAAGTGGACTGCTGACACTTTCTTTCTACTTATTATCGCTGTCACTACTAAGATTCTGATGACTACTATTTCCATTGCTAGTCATAGCATCCGAAAGAGAATGATGTTTAGGCTTCTTAATAATAGTAGCATCATGTTGTTTCCTAGGCTTCTTAGCCTTTACAGCACCGCCATCACTTATCCTAGAATCTACTCTAGGTCCCGTCAGATAATTTACCCTAAGTGAAGGGTTCCGAACATAGGCTTTATTCCGTCCAGACAATCCTGCCTGGGCCTTATTCATACTTACTGAATTCATTAACCTCTGTTTACTCGAATCCAAATAACCGTTCCAGGCTTTTTGAGCAGCTAAGAGGCTTTTATCCTCACACACTTCGGATCCGTCTTGATGCCTACACTTTTCACCCTTTTCTTTCTTTTCTACACTTAGAAAAGCCATCTTATCTGTTACACCAACCGGATTCTTACTAGGATACGCATCAAGAGGCTTTACATCATCACGGTCACATACTCGTCCTTCAACAGCGTATGCTTTCGTGATATAATTGACAACTCTCTTATCTTCCGGGCGTGAGTTAGGTATAAACGAAGAATCCTCATGTCTCGCACGCAGACCACTAGTAGCTTCCGTATTATGTCCCGTTTCAGCCCGATAAGCTAATCTTCCGAACCCACTACTAGCTATCTTAGCGCGAGACATAATAAATTCCGTCAACTCATTGAAATTAGGCTTTCTCTCCTCTTCGTCCCACTTGATTCCCAGCTCTGCCCACTGGGCTTGCATTCGACGAGGTAAGAGCCTGACTATTCGTTCCAAAGCAGTACCTGGAATTAATACACCTTCCAGGATACAATTACTCCGAAGAGTATCAGAAACAACGATAGATAAGTGACGTTAAGTCCAGCGGCTACTGCACCAATCCAAATATGGCTGTAGCCATATTAAAGATCAAATTTAAACAACTTATATACAGATCAGAAGCAAACACAAAAACTTCAATATAAGTACAAAATATAGAAATAATAGCAATATACGATGATAAAATCTCAAATTGGAATCAAATAAAATACCAAAAATGTCAACAGAAAAAGTCCGTCATGTCATAACAAAAATATGTAAACATGGAGGGATTTTCCAAAAAACAAAACATTCAAAAAGTGTTCTACAGCAATGGCAGCCGAATCAAAACTTTTTCGGGATACAGCCACTCCTTTACTCAAGATACCCTTAACTACTTTAGCTTAGCGGGACATCTCTTTAATATATGTCGTAGTGACGAGCTGAGTCATCAAGACATTACTAGAAACGGTGGTGAACTGCAATGCCAGACGAATCAAAATTTTTTCGGGATACAGCCACTTGTGGAACCTCTTGCGCGACATATAGCTCAAGTCATTTCATACCACATACAGAATATAAAAGCACGCTCCTCGCACATCTCCTCATCAGTAACAATGAATGAAATATATGTCAAGGCAGAGATAATACGCACAAGAAAGCAATTGCACAGGAAAAGCGTGCTGTTCGGCTGAACAATGAATCCTCTACACTTATAAAACTCCTTCGGAATAAACTTAAATGCTCCAAAGTGAAAGGAGGTAGCATATTTATTAGGGACAACTGAGTGTATGAAGACCGCAAAAGTGTCGCAAAGCTGTTTAGCGAACACTTTTGTGCTACATTAACAAACGAAATCCCAACAATTGAGTCACACCTGACCCGAATTCATTCCTGTGAAATCGCCAGTGTTGAATTTAGTGTACAGAACATTTATAAGGCGATTAGTACACTGAAGCACTCTTACATTGATGGACCAGATGGCATCCCTCCCAGCATGATGAAAAATGGTAGCAATGATCTGTATGTTATTCTTCTCAAAATATTTACTATATCTCTCTCCACAGAGTGTTACCCTAATAACTGGAAGACTACACATATCATTCCCACAATAAAATCTGGGCCTACAGCGAACGTTGAAAATTAGCGACCTATAAACATAACTTCGGTAGTATCTCTGGTTATGGAGAACATGGTTAAGGCAGAGTTACTACAACATCAAATTAGTAACAATCTGATATCGACCTCACAGCATGGGTTCTTGAGGTCCAGGTCGTGTGATACATGTCTGTTAGATTATTTCAACGATATCACGAATGAACATGACAAAAGGATTCTAGTATCAGTCGTTTTCTTCGATTTTAAAAAGGCATTTGATAAAGTCCCACACAAAAGGCTTCTACTTAAACTGAAGTCATTCGGAATCATCAACCCCTTATTCCAATCATCATATATTAGTCTGGATATTTGCAGTAGACTTCGTTACCCTACCCAAGAAAATGTGAAATCATTAGCTGATGAATATCAACCAGACATCTGTATATTTACCGCATCGATTCCTGTTATATGAAAGCCTATATCTACCATGATTCGTTTCTCAGTCCATAAGATGATGGTCGTAACTCAGCCTTCGTAAATTGCGCCAATTATTCGCATCGTACATTCCATCATTAGGAATCCAATGAACCTCGTGAAATATTTCAGTAACTGTATACCGTTTTGAAAGAAATATGTTGCTAGTCTTAACATTTTGATCTTGCCAGTAAATTGGCATGTCTCCTGTAACATGTTTGTTATTTGAGAATAAATTGTTATTATTATTATTATTATTATTATTATTACTTACTATCGCCTAGTACCCCAAATCGAGAATTGGCCGCCCACCAGTTTTTGCCAACCAACTCTGTCTTTGGCTTCCCTCTCAAGTTTCGTCCAATGTTTGTTCATTCCTCTCATATCTTTCTCTATTTATCGGCGTAATGTGTTCATTGGCCTTCCTCCTTTCCTTTCACCTTGAGGGTTCCATGTGAGGGCTTGCCTTGTGACGCAGTTAGGTGCTTTCCGCAATGTATGTCCTATCCACTTCACCGCTTCTTCCTGATTTCCCCCTCCCCTGGAATCTGGTTTGTTCTCTCCCACAGTTCGTTGTTGCTGATGGTGTCTGGCCAACGAATACGAAGTATTTTGCGTAGACAGCTGTTAATAGACACTTGTATCTTCTGGATGATGGCTTTCGTAGTTCTCCATGTTTCCGCTCCATACAGTAGAACTGTCTTCACATTTGTATTGAAAATCCTGATATCGGTTTCGGTTGAAAGTTGTTTAGAGTTCCAGATATTTTCAACTGTAGAAACGCAGCCCTTGCTTTGCCAATCCGCACCCTCACATCTGCATCGGATCCACCTTGATTGTCGATGATGCTGCCCAGATATGTAAACGTGTTAACGTCCTCCAAGGCATCTTCATCAAGAGTGATTTGGTTGGTGCATGTTGTGTTGCATCGGAGAATCTTGCTTCTTCCTTTATGTAAGTTGAGACCTACTGCTGCAGAGGCTGCTGCTACACTGGTCGTCTTCTCTTGCATTTGTTGTTGCGTGTGCGATAGAAGAGCCAAGTCATCTGTGAAGTCTAGATCGTCCAGCTGCGTCCTAGTTTTGCAGTTGAATTCATCATAAGAATTCCGTATGATGTTGACTATATTCTCAGGCACACCATAGTGTCGAAGAAGCCTCCACAGTGTTTTCCTATCCACGCTATGGAATGCTTTATCATGGTCGATGAAGTTGATGTAGAGTGGTGAGTTCCATTCAGGTGATTGTTCCACAATGATCCGTAATGTAGCAATTTGGTCAGTACACGATCGATCCTTACGAAATCCAGCCTGTTGGTCTCGTAGTTGGGTGTCTACGAAGTCCTTCATTCTGTTTAACAATACCCTGTTGAAGACTGCCTGGTACTGAAAGAAGAGTGATGCCTATGTAGTTCTCACACTTGCTGAGATCGCCTTTCTTTGGTATTTTGATCAGCTATCCTTCTCCTCTTCTAAGGGATGGAGAGAGCAGCTTGTTTCCGATCAGTTGAGAGTTTGACCTGGTTCTTGTGGGAGACTGAACAGGCCACATACCGATCAAATGACAGCTCCTGCTGACTGCTTTAAGACTACTGGGTGGATATAGTCACATCCTGGTGACTTTCTTTAGCGTAAGGATTTTAGTTTTCTTAGTATGAGGTCAGAAGTAATTTGGATATTCCCTAGGCAGCCAACTGACACTAGGATAGGGCAGTGCTCTGAACCTGCTGTTACCTAGTATAACTAATCGTTCAAGTTAGTGTAAAAGCGTTCATCACATTGCATTCGGATGCGTGATTTGCATGATGCATGTTGTGTAAGAAAGATACAGTAAGATGTTTCACAATTTCCGTTTGATCATCTTTTTTAAGCCTCAAACATTCCTTCATCCATTTGGTCTACAGAAGATTCAAACTCATGAGCGTAAATTTTTGCCCAGTGGAGCAATTGGAAAGCTGGTTTTGAGATAAAATTTCTAACAGAATTTAGCGGCTTTTTATGTTCATTAGAATAGTATATCAAGCAAATGTTATTATTGTTATTCTAAAAATCTTATTAATTACTAGATAAAATAAAAAATATCAATTATAAAGTGCATCGAATCTAGTGTGTATATGGATCAGTCCATGTTGTCGCAAAACATTAACATAAACATATCATTGAGCGCCTCCAACAACCAGACGGTTTTCATCTTTAATGCAATATAATGCAGAATAAACAGAACAGAGTCCAGACAACACGTTAGATTTAGACATTATCGAATACGTAGTCTCAGCAAACGGAATTAATATCCAGCCTGACTACATATCATTCAGTTATTAGAAATACGTTAACATATCTGTCCATGTCCTAACACAATAAAATTGGGAATCTCACATTGAATCTAGATTTCTTTCTCACTTTTAGCATTTCCACAATGATTCATTAATAATAATAATAATAATAATAATTTATTCTCAAATAACAAACATGTTACAAGAGTAAGTAATCGGGGTTTAAACACTTTGAGAAATGATGCTCGATTTAGTTTCAACGAAATGACTAAGAAAATAGTACACAGCGGTTTGCAGGTATATAATTTGTTTCATGTAGTCAGTACAAGAATTCGCAAGGAGAAAAATATTCACTGGTTGAAAGGATGTGCCACCGGTCCTTCGAAGCAAACCCTAGCAAAAACGAAGTGGTGCATATGAATAACTGCAACGACTTATGCAACTGTACGAAAGTAACTAGCGGAACAGAATTAGTTAGTATAGTCAATGATGTGACTTTAATGTAAGACCATACAAATCGGGTAGTCAAATCAAGGAAAATGTGCAGTTGTGGAATAAGTCTGCTAGCCTAGTAGCACAGATAAGTGTACTATAACCGAACTGGAAATTATGTCACTGACTGAGTTTGTCGTGTTGCAGCTTTAAGTAGTTTTATTACGAACACATAAGGCGTTTGGTGCAAAAAAAACAAAAAACACCCTAACATGTTGACCTTTAAGACATACTACCAACATTCGTGTGACAGGAGTTATTGATATCGAATTTGTTGGATTCGACAGACATTCAGCTGATTATCTGACTGGCAGCCATGATGATGGGACGATATTCTCGATTTTTACGTGATGCAGAACAATTTGTATGGTTACGGCACATTACAGAATAGAAGAATTTAACTAATCAATGATATTGATGTTACTTTTGAAATTTAACCACGTCTACAACTCATTTTTGGAACTTTGCACTGGTTTTACGTCCTACCAAGAAATCTTATTATCTAACGATTTGGACAACTATGGTGAAATAAGAGCACAATGACGACTTATTGACATATGACGTTAAAAAATAAAAGAAATAACTGAAACTTCCCCAAAGCGTTAAATCGATGAGCTTACGTTATTATATTCTGTGAACCAACGTAGTTTCAAACAGTTTAGTTCTTTTAAATCTCTTCTATTCATCTGATTATTTGCATATTAGTTCTCTTACCATTGACTTGTGTTCTAATACAGAAGAAGAAAGGTCTGAACAATCATAACTTCGTTATTTCGAAAAATCTATTTGCTAAGTCACGACTCAGATTTACACCTGAATATTTTCTGTTCTGCTCATCGAACCTTCCTTCTAATCTCTCTTTTTCAACACCCCATTCTACTCTTTAAATATCAGCCTGGACAACCGCCGACGACTTGATTGCTTGACATAGAGGCTTGGTAAATTATTATCCGGCGAGTCCCAACAGGTAGATTAATACAAATTACCTAATCCATTCTTGTCATATATATCTCTGAATTCGACTTGCATTGGATCTTAACCAGAAGTGGTTAGTAACTCCGCCAGTAGAACCTTCGAGGCTACTGCCGGTCCCAAGCCCGGGTAAAGGAGGAGGGTTGGACATGGGGTTGGCGACTCCATTCCGTCGAAATCTAACTTGCCAAAAAAAGCTAACCAGAAAAAATAATTCAAACCATTTTAACTCTGCCCTGGGAGTTGGAGGAAGAATTATGACGTCGCGTGATGAAAGCCGAGTTCCCTCGGAAGTCACGGGGCTGATGCCTCTTCTGACAACCATCTTTTTAGCTACATGGAACGTTCGTACATTGTGGGAGACTGGAGAACTATTTCAATTTGCGGCAGAAATGAAAAGATACAACCTCGAGGTGCTTGGAATCAGTGAAACGCAATGGACACAGGTAGGACAACTGAGACTAGCTTCAGGGGAAATGCTGTTATACTCTGGTCATGAAAAGGAAAATGCTTCACATACACAAGCAGTTGCACTGATGGTGTCCAAACATGCACAAAAGGCACTGATAGGATGGGAATCTCATGGACCCAGGATCATTAAAACATCCTTCAAAACAAAGAAACAGGACATTACAATGAACGTCATCCAATGTTATGCACGTACCAATGACTACAATCACGACGTTAAAGATCGATTCAACGAAAGGCTGCAGTCAATCGTCGACAGATGCTCACCAAAGGATTTGACGATTCTCATGGAAGACCTGAATGCCATGGTTGGAATGGACAACACTGGATATGAAGACATCATGGGACGACATGGACTGGGAGAAAGGAACGAAAACGGTGAGAGATTCGCAAACCTATGTGTCTTCAACAAACTGGTCATTGGTGGCACAATATTCCTGCAAAAACGCATACACAAAGCCACATGGATTTCACCGGATCACACTACTCAAAACCAGATTGATCATATCTGTATCAACAAAACGTTCAGAAGGACCATGGAGGATGTGAGAACCAGGAAAGGAGCTGATATAGCCTCAGATCACCATTTGCTAATCGCCAAAATGAAACTGAAGCACTGAACAACAGGACAGACAACATCACACAATTTTAATACGGCCTTTCGGGATACTGTAAAGCTCAACGAATTCAGGATAGCCCTCACCAATAGGTTCCAGGCCTTTCAGGATCTACTCAATGGAGAGGAAGAAACATTGGAGAACAATTGGAAAGGGATTAAGGAGTCAATCACTTCAACTTGTCACGAAGTTCTGGGTCACAAGAAGTACCATCACAAGGAATGGATCTCTGTTGATACTCTTGCAAAAATTGAAGAAAGGAGGAACAAGAAAGCAGCAATCAATGTCAGCCGAACAAGAGCGGAGAAAGGTACCACACAAGCTGCATACACAGAAGCAAACAGGGAAGTGAAGAAGAGCGTCAGAGCTGACAAACGAAAATACGTGGAAGATCTAGCAATGACGGCGGAAAAGGCTGTAAGAGAAGGAAACTTGAGACAATTGTACGAAACTACAAAGAAGCTCGCCGGGAACTATCGTAAACCAGAACGACCAGTGAAAAGCAAGGAAGGCAAAGTAATCAGCAACACTGAACAACAGCGAAATAGGTGGGTAGAGCACCTTAAGGAACTATCGAAACGACCAGCTCCACTGAACACACCCAACATCGATGCAGCATCCACGGACCTCCCAATTAATATTGGCGCACCTATGACTGAGGAGATCAGTATGGCCATCAGACAAATCAAGAGCGGCAAAGCAGCGGGACCAGACAACATTCCAGCAGAGGCAATGAAAGCAGATGTAGAAGCAACTGCGAAAATATTTCACATTACCTTCAAGAAGATTTGGGATGAGGAACAAGTACCATCAGATTGGAAAGAAAGATACCTCATCAAAATAACAAAGAAAGGCGATCTCAGCAAGTGTGAGAACTACATAGGCATCACTCTTCTTTCAGTACCAGGCAGTCTTCAACAGGGTATTGTTAAACAGAATGAAGGACTGCGTAGACGCCCAACTTCGAGATCAACAGGCCGGATTTCAGAAGGATCGATCGTGTACTGACCAAATTGCTACATTACGGATCATTGTGGAACAATCACCTGAATGGAACTCACCACTCTACATCAACTTCATCGACCATGATAAAGCATTCCATAGCGTGGATAGGAAAACACTGTGGAGGCTTCTTCGACACTATGGTGTGCCTGAGAATATAGTCAACATCATACGGAATTCTTATGATGAATTCAACTGCAAAACTAGGACGCAGCTGGACGATCTAGACTTCACAGATGACTTGGCTCTTCTATCGCACACGCAACAACAAATGCAAGAGAAGACGACCAGTGTAGCAGCAGCCTCTGCAGCAGTAGGTCTCAACTTACATAAAGGAAGAAGCAAGATTCTCCGATGCAACACAACATGCACCAACCAAATCACTCTTGATGAAGATGCCTTGGAGGACGTTAACACGTTTACATATCTGGGCAGCATCATCGACAATCAAGGTGGATCCGATGCAGATGTGAGGGTGCGGATTGGCAAAGCAAGGGCTGCGTTTCTACAGTTGAAAATATCTGGAACTCTAAACAACTTTCAACCGAAACCGATATCAGGATTTTCAATACAAATGTGAAGACAGTTCTACTGTATGGAGCGGAAACATGGAGAACTACGAAAGCCATCATCCAGAAGATACAAGTGTCTATTAACAGCTGTCTACGCAAAATACTTCGTATTCGTTGGCCAGACACCATCAGCAACAACGAACTGTGGGAGAGAACAAACCAGATTCCAGGGGAGGGGGAAATCAGGAAGAAGCGGTGAAGTGGATAGGACATACATTGCGGAAAGCACCTAACTGCGTCACAAGGCAAGCCCTCACATGGAACCCTCAAGGTGAAAGGAAAGGAGGAAGGCCAATGAACACATTACGCCGATAAATAGAGAAAGATATGAGAGGAATGAACAAACATTGGACGAAACTTGAGAGGGAAGCCAAAGACAGAGTTGGTTGGCAAAAACTGGTGGGCGGCCAATTCTCGATTTGGGGTACTAGGCGATAGTAAGTAATAATAATAATAATAATAATAATAACAATTTATTCTCAAATAACAAACATGTTACAGGAGACATGCCAATTTACTGGCAAGATCAAAATGTTAAGACTAGCAACATATTTCTTTCAAAACGGTATACAGTTACTGAAATATTTCACGAGGTTCATTGGATTCCTAATGATGGAATGTACGATGCGAATAATTGGCGCAATTTACGAAGGCTGAGTTACGACCATCATCTTATGGACTGAGAAACGAATCATGGTAGATATAGGCTTTCATATAACAGGAATCGATGCGGTAAATATACAGATGTCTGGTTGATATTCATCAGCTAATGATTTCACATTTTCTTGGGTAGGGTAACGAAGTCTACTGCAAATATCCAGACTAATATATGATGATTGGAATAAGGGGTTGATGATTCCGAATGACTTCAGTTTAAGTAGAAGCCTTTTGTGTGGGACTTTATCAAATGCCTTTTTAAAATCGAAGAAAACGACTGATACTAGAATCCTTTTGTCATGTTCATTCGTGATATCGTTGAAATAATCTAACAGACATGTATCACACGACCTGGACCTCAAGAACCCATGCTGTGAGGTCGATATCAGATTGTTACTAATTTGATGTTGTAGTAACTCTGCCTTAACCATGTTCTCCATAACCAGAGATACTACCGAAGTTATGTTTATAGGTCGCTAATTTTCAACGTTCGCTGTAGGCCCAGATTTTATTGTGGGAATGATATGTGTAGTCTTCCAGTTATTAGGGTAACACTCTGTGGAGAGAGATATAGTAAATATTTTGAGAAGAATAACATACAGATCATTGCTACCATTTTTCATCATGCTGGGAGGGATGCCATCTGGTCCATCAATGTAAGAGTGCTTCAGTGTACTAATCGCCTTATAAATGTTCTGTACACTAAATTCAACACTGGCGATTTCACAGGAATGAATTCGGGTCAGGTGTGACTCAATTGTTGGGATTTCGTTTGTTAATGTAGCACAAAAGTGTTCGCTAAACAGCTTTGCGACACTTTTGCGGTCTTCATACACTCAGTTGTCCCTAATAAATATGCTACCTCCTTTCACTTTGGAGCATTTAAGTTTATTCCGAAGGAGTTTTATAAGTGTAGAGGATTCATTGTTCAGCCGAACAGCACGCTTTTCCTGTGCAATTGCTTTCTTGTGCGTATTATCTCTGCCTTGACATATATTTCATTCATTGTTACTGATGAGGAGATGTGCGAGGAGCGTGCTTTTATATTCTGTATGTGGTATGAAATGACTTGAGCTATATGTCGCGCAAGAGGTTCCACAAGTGGCTGTATCCCGAAAAAATTTTGATTCGTCTGGCATTGCAGTTCACCACCGTTTCTAGTAATGTCTTGATGACTCAGCTCGTCACTACGACATATATTCATCGACCATGATAAAGCATTCCATAGCGTGGATAGGAAAACACTGTGGAGGCTTCTTCGACACTATGGTGTGCCTGAGAATATAGTCAACATCATACGGAATTCTTATGATGAATTCAACTGCAAAACTAGGACGCAGCTGGACGATCTAGACTTCACAGATGACTTGGCTCTTCTATCGCACACGCAACAACAAATGCAAGAGAAGACGACCAGTGTAGCAGCAGCCTCTGCAGCAGTAGGTCTCAACTTACATAAAGGAAGAAGCAAGATTCTCCGATGCAACACAACATGCACCAACCAAATCACTCTTGATGAAGATGCCTTGGAGGACGTTAACACGTTTACATATCTGGGCAGCATCATCGACAATCAAGGTGGATCCGATGCAGATGTGAGGGTGCGGATTGGCAAAGCAAGGGCTGCGTTTCTACAGTTGAAAATATCTGGAACTCTAAACAACTTTCAACCGAAACCGATATCAGGATTTTCAATACAAATGTGAAGACAGTTCTACTGTATGGAGCGGAAACATGGAGAACTACGAAAGCCATCATCCAGAAGATACAAGTGTCTATTAACAGCTGTCTACGCAAAATACTTCGTATTCGTTGGCCAGACACCATCAGCAACAACGAACTGTGGGAGAGAACAAACCAGATTCCAGGGGAGGGGGAAATCAGGAAGAAGCGGTGAAGTGGATAGGACATACATTGCGGAAAGCACCTAACTGCGTCACAAGGCAAGCCCTCACATGGAACCCTCAAGGTGAAAGGAAAGGAGGAAGGCCAATGAACACATTACGCCGATAAATAGAGAAAGATATGAGAGGAATGAACAAACATTGGACGAAACTTGAGAGGGAAGCCAAAGACAGGGTTGGTTGGAGATGTGATTGAAATGGGCAGTACCATAGCCGAACCGTGCTGTTTGTTAAAATGACTAAATCTCGCTTGAGGGAAGCCTCCTCGACTGAGGGTTATTTCAGACTCCATGAAGTTGCCAAAGATATCCTCCAAACTTCCAAGAGATTGCGTTTAACTCTCTTCTCCGATCTCAGTCAGACAAGACGCCAGAAACTTCCAAGAACAAACCAGCATGGTTGCTTACGGAGACAGTGAAGTGTTTAGTGGCAGCTTCGATGAAGCTCACGCAAATGATGTGCATTAGTGGTGGTGGCCATCATGCAACATCGGCCATCACACGATCATGGCAACTTACGTCCTCGGAGTAGGTTGTCCGTCACACCTCAAGACGAATAAATCTTTGCGCCTAATGGGTATGAACTTCGGAAATCCGGAAGATTTAACCGAGGTCCATCTGCACCAGATGATCTGAAAAACCACCGAGTACCTTTTCAGCAATGTGAGAGGACTGAGGAGTAAGCTGTTAACCATCAGGAATGTGTGATCTCGGATGGATCTGAAGATCATAATCCCAAGTAAGGCATGTCTATCTCCCTACACTGCAGACGACGAAGTAAGCCTGCAAGGCATTAAACTCTTCTCACGCGATGGCGCTCATCAGACAGGAGGTGGAGTCTCTATGTATGTTAATATCCATTTGAAAGCCGAAAGGCTACGCGGTACCAAACTAGCCAATGTGATAGAATCATGCTGGTTTTACTTCAACGCGAACGGCACAAAATACTTGGTTGGAGGGAGTTGCCGGTGCCCCTGAAGTACTGAGGCTGAAAATGGATGACTGAGGCAATACTGCAATTAACACTCCTTTGGTTGGGTCAGATACTTTTAGCTGGAGCTTTCAACAGTCCGCCTCTGAATCGCAGCAAACAGGGTACAACTCCCACCGGTTGGTTCCACACGCCACTTGACACAGCCAACAAAAGTTTCGAAATGACTGAGAATGTATACAACGCTACTAGATGGACTAAGGATGGAAAACCCTGCTACTTGCATTATCCGTTGACAAATGATCATCTCCTGGTTGATACTGTCCACCTCCACACTGCTAGGAAGTAGCGAACATAGAGCAGTCATTTTTAACATGGTCATAAACGATATAATACGGAAGGACGAAAACGATGCCTACTTTCGCAACCATAGGGCGAATAACGCATATATGAGAGAGCTTTGTCTACACGCCACATGGCCACGGTAATGCTGGAGGCTAATAATAGATGACCACTAGCAAACGGAAAGAGATATAATCCAGAGTGCTGTCCTACACGATGTATCTCAGGTATATCACACATCTGGAGAGAGAATAACACGGGTTAAGCAAGAAACTGAACGCTTGGTATAGTCGTAAAGGAGAGCTTGGTGCAAGTGAGAGGTCATACTGAGAGATTCAGATTGCGGTTCTTATTTGGTACCGAGAAACAGATGCAGTGCCAAGGTTCGAAGTGATAGGACACACTTCCAGATGAAGCTAGCTGACAGAATACGAGCAAACAAGAGCTACCTTTTTCTATTCGTAACCCAAAGAAAACCTACCAGTCAGGGTGTTCTTCCCGCCACAGATCCAAATGGAGAACTTATCAACCTAGATAAGGGTGAGATCGTTAACAGTAACTTCGATGATCATTTAAAACAGGTACCTACACGTTCAGAGTATTAGTGAAACCTAGTGCTAGTTTACCGCTTAGGGAATATCCGACTTCTGACTTAGTCGCAGGAAAGTTAGAATCCTTACGCTCAGGAAAGTCACCAGGATGTGACAATTTTCTCCAAATAGTCTCAAAGCAGTCAGCAGGAGCTGTCATTTTACCGGTATGTGGCCTGTTCAACCGCCCACTAGAACCACCAAACTCCCAACTGAGTGGAAACAAGCTACTCTCTCCAGTCCTTTGAGGAGGAGATATGATGGATCCAGCCTATTACAGGCTGGTCGCGTTACTACTTAAACTTTGAAAAGTAATTGAAGGATTGGTGAACGAGCAAGTGAGGGAGTATAAGCATAAGAACAGAATCCTTCGTGAGGCTCAACACGAGTTTCGGAATTTCAGGTCATTTGCATCCAATCTTTCATAGCACGGGAAAGCTGGGTAACGTACTAAAACCGAAAAATACCGGAGCACATAATCTTCCGCGACTTTGCAAACGCCTTCGACACAGTATCTGACGTACTCCCAATTGGGCTTCACTGACCCACTTACGTCCTGGGTAAGAAACTGCCTTGAGAATGGAAAGTTTCTTACCAGTATAAATACTCTCAACATTAGGAGTTTCACAGGGAACCGTGTAAGTTTAACTTCCTTTCCTGATAATCGTCAGTGATATGTTAGACAAAATAAATCCAGCGGTAATGATCTACACAGACGATTCAAAGATCTGCAGTTCCTTAATAAGCGAACAGGATTCAACTGAACTTCAAAACGACATTACGGCACCAAATCATACAGCATGAGCATCTTTCGAAGTAAATTTTTATCATATACAGCTGTTCTTTCTGTAATGGCCTTCGCACTCTACAGCGAAATTGGGCATACTGGTTTTTGTTCTGCTATTAACAATCACGGTATTCTTGCTTCAGACAATAAAATTGTAGCCATTCTGGATTACACAGAACTGACCTCAAGCAACTACGAGGGTTTAAGGGGCTAGTAAGGTGTAACAAAACTGTATTTTAGTGGCTTTGTATAACCTCAATCTGAAAAGTGAAAACGGACAAAAGCCTTATCCAACTCGAAATATCCATGACATCATCAAGTAGTTTTTTTCAAGCACGAAATGCATTGCAAAGAATAAACTAAACGAAGAGGAAGGAAAACAGATGAATTTCTCAGTGATCTATTTTATGGAAAGGGCTGAAGTGACTCAACCTATTTTCATTATCTTACTGTAGGTTAGGAGTTAATATATAATGCTGACTTACCGTATACTGAACGATGATTTTCGTGTTGCTATGTCTTATCTCTTCCTTCCATCTACGGCTTGCTACGTGGGAGGGCGATTTAGGGATATTTATAGGCTTAGATTAAATATTCGAAGTCTGGAGTGCAGTATTAGGCATCGAGTAGTAAATTTCTAGAATTCTATCTCAGAACACACATTATTAATGCATTCTGCAGGCACATTCAAAGAGAGATATGATCTTAACAGTATTATTAAGTGAAAAGGTTGATGCTGGTGGACTGATATTCTATTCTTGTGACTGAAGACCGAAGACCCAAATTTACTCTGCTGCTTATCGGTTCCGTTGTTTGTCTTTTCCACATAAAGCCGAACGCATCTTGTGACCTTGACTCTGGTTTAAAATACTGGGTTTACTGAGCCGGAGCTACGCTAAACGTTGTGACGTCGTAATTAACTGATTCAAGTATACCATCATAACGAAACTGCATTTTGACATACATCTGTGGCTTTGATTTCTTACATATTTTTTGGGTCGAACTTATTTCTCATAACCAATACACGACGAAGTTCAGCATTTGAGAATAAAATGATTCATACTGGTTCTAACATAATAGATTTATATTTTCAATATTCACTCGGCATATGTGTTTTTATTGATTATGTCACCTCATTTACAGATTGTGTGGGTTTTTTTTCTCAAAACTAATAAATAGGGTTGTTGTTGGTATTCCAAAAATTGTTGCTATTTAATAGTGGTATACATAAACCAACTAAATAAATGTTTGTGTCCCTCTATATAAAAAGTTCTTCAGAAAGTCACAAGAAATTGAGATCATGGACGATACGCCCCGGTGAATAAAAGGATTTTCATGTCGCATTTTGGTGTGCCTGACATTATTTTTAGTGGCATTCGAATCGAAATTGAGTCTACTCTCTGCTAACCTCCGGTTGTGCTTGGTGAAAAACATTTACGCTACGGTTCGTGTGGTTCACACGTTTGTTTGGGTCTTACTACAATTGTTATTCAATATTTGGCCATTCTGAAATGCTTTTTCTCAACCGAAACCCCTTCATCTAAATCTGTTTATTATCATCCAAAAATTAGTCCATAAACACAGATTTACCGTCCTTATGTACAGAAATTCTCCGAAGTTTAGTGTACTGATATGTTAACTATTCATTTAACGTCTGGTAGTCAACATTTGTTTGTTTAGTTTTTTATAATATTTAGTACACAGTCGGTGATAACCTTAAAAAATTAGTTTTTAATCTGTATTTCAGCCATTATACTAAGTTTTCGAGCCAACACGCCTCATATCAGTTTGTTTTAGTTGCGAGCACTACATTCTGTGTGTGTATAAACAAAACTTTACCATAATATCTTTCTTTACTTTTATTATTGTTGCAGAAAAGCCTTGGGGATGAGTAGATATGAATCTGTTGAACCACCGTCCGGAAGTCCAAAATCATTCATCTATCTTATCATCATATCACAGGTTTATTAATGATAAAGAGAGCCTAACTTTGTATTTCAGATTTTTGGGTTACTTTCCGTCGTTTTAACAGCCGTATGGTTAGGAAAATACTGGGGAGGTTTCAGTTGGACTCATGCTAGCACTATCTTTAATTATCATCCTTTATTCATGGTCTTGGGTTTAGTATTTCTATATGGTGATGGTAAGTGTGATGAAAAATAACGTGTATTTTCCATAACATGACAAATCTAGTACTTAATGTGCTTTGTAAATAATAAACAACTAATTGTATTCTGTATTTAGGTTATCTTAGATTACATACCACCTTACCTTTATTTCTACATTTAAGAAACAATTAAATATTGAATTCTCCTTTGGTCTAATATGCCAATGTTTTAATTTGTGTAGTTTCATTGAACTCGTGAAAGACTAGTCTCTCAGTAGGATTATCACATGACTTTTAAATGCACTCGATTGAGCCTCAAGACACTTTCAGTCTTCTGGCATGCATTGCAGATTATTTTATTGAAATTTTCTGAATGTTGCTGCACATAATAAAACTTTTTAAAACTGTCGAACTTCTTTTGAACATCATAACACCAATAATAAGAATGTTTGATATTTTCAGTTATCCAAACTAAAATAATTAGAATTTCTTCAGTTTTCATCATGAAGTGAAACTATCTAAAATGTCGTTAAAAAACAACGACCACTGAATATATGATTTGTTGTAGTTTGAGACTCGTAAATAGCATACACTAACAATACTTTATCAACCATATCCAATACTTTCAGGCTTTGTGAGTCAAGGTCAGATAGCTTTTAAGTTTATTCTTATCATCGGGTAGTTATCCAGCACTATCGCTGACTGGTTTTTTTTTTGACTTCTCACTAGACCACGAAAAGCAGCTTTATGTACCTCAAATATTTAAATGTTGTATTTTACCTTACGAATTTCTCAGTCGTATAAAACAACTAACATTAGGTTGCAATAGAAGAACTGTTATTTGGTAATTAAAATAGCTGTTAAGCTCTGTATATAGATTATTTTTTATCTTCTGGAGATGAGGCGATACCTAAATTTTAGACCTATCAGTTAGATATTGATAAACTGCAGAGTGGTGTACAGGCTGACTTCTTTATATCTTCTATGAAATCTTGTCATGTTTATGTTGTGTTCATATTTTGTGTATAGGCATGTTGTTTTATTACATGAAAAACTATTTACCTGGCTAGTGATCTCGTCTTTGATTTTTAATCACTCAGGTATTTGAGTTGATCCTTCTTCCATATTACTAAATCAGGTGTATCACTTCCATAACACTTTTTAAATTCAAGCTGTTTCTTTCAGAGCGGTAAAATTTTATAGCACCTCCCATTTTCACCATGATTTCAGTAAGAACACCTACCGACTAATGTATGCGTTTTTCAACTACTTATTATAGACAGCCAGTAATATACATATATTTTAATAATTTATTTTGGAATCCAGCAAAATTTCTGATTGCTAAATATCCGTTCACCTTCTAAAGCTGTTATTTTTATTTTAGAATGTGCAAATAATTATAAAGATTGTTTGTTTTGTTTTTGATGGTTTCATTTAAAATATTTCTCGTTACTTTTACCGAACGTGATGTATGTTTTCTCTTTTTTTTTAAAAAAAAATTCGTAATAGCAATTCTAGTATACCGTGTATTTCGATCAGTTCGGAAAGTGCCAATCAAAATTCTACATGCTGTTCTACATATTCTTGCATTTTTATTCAGTGTTCTTGGAATTAAAGCAGTGTTTGATATGCACAACGCTCTCACAATACCCAATTTATACAGTCTACACAGTTGGTTAGGTATAACAGCTATTATAGTGTTTGGGTTACAGGTGAGACCAGTTTTATTTACATTCATAGATGTAGTTTTAAAACATTTTCAAAGGGTTTTTCTATAAATCAGTTACATGTAACATCAACAAAATAATACGTGCTTTAAATGCGGGCATGATTTGTCTGTACACTGTTATTTGTTTGTAATAAACGCATTGTTCTCATGGTTAATAAGTAGAATAGGATTATTCCTGTCTAGTGATTAATCATAGTTTGATTGAATATCCTTTAAATCATAATGGACATTTAGAAAAATGTGGGATTTATACAGTTGAAAGTAATCAGATCATGTTTAACTGTTATTAAATATCTTTGCTAGGTGAAATTCCAGTGAAAAATAATCCTTTCAAAACTTCATTGTTTAAGATCTAGTTATCAACAAATCATAACACTTTAATATTGTCACAAAAAATTGTGTCAAAGGAGCTAGATGGTGTATAAACGTTAAGAACATCCATCTATTATGAACTTCAAATGTTGTCGGTTAAACAGTACTGTTACTTTATGAGTTTAGTTAAGTGACTTCCACTTATTCTAGAGAAAGGTATCTTGTTATGTTTATATCGTCTTTTCTGTAAAACAAAACAGCTATATAATCAGGATAAACTTGAAGAAATCAAAGACCTATATTATTAGTTTACCTCGCTCTGTAAATAAACAAAAAAGGAACAAGTATGATTGCTGATCCATTACACTTATTAAAAGCATCAGGTTGACAGTGTTAACTATTCTGCTTACAATGTCATATAAACCTTTTCAAGGAACCGTAACAGTTTGCTATATGTTTTGTCTCATCACGTATCCATTAATTTAAAACTTCATGAATTATATCTTTTAAAGTACCAATAATGAATTAGTTTGAGTAGGTTAGATGACTTTCATTGTGAATCCTCTTGAACACCCTTAATTAATTGAATTCTAATTCAATCCAGTCCAATTTCTATTGCATAAAGTGTAGAAATATTATGTTTTCTAGTTTAATCATGATGAGATTTTTTAATAAATGTTATGATGGTCAGTCCACTGGTATTACATCTGTTTACCTGTAGGTTTTGATATTAAAACGAAACAGTGAGACAGTATACCAATAATTATTTTAATGAACCCAACGACAGTCACATAAATAAAAGTATTTTATCAGCGACATACTTAAATGACGAGACTACATAGAAAAAACATGTAAGCTAACCAGATCAGTGAGTACTATTAACAAATTTAAAACAATCGGTCAGCGAATTATATGAAACTCAAAAACCAACTTATTAAACTGTTTGACTATAGGTTAAATATTTCATTTCATGAATAGTTTGGGGCGTTATTCCTTTGTGCTTGTCAACTAGCCCATACAATCAAATAGTATATTAAGTGAATAGTTGAAATGCTTTAAACAATTTTCGATTTCTAACTCAAAGTAAACTTCGGTAAACGGAATGCTTTAAGATTAGTTATGTCATACTCATCTCACTTATAGATTTTGTCTCTTTAAAAACTGCTAACATTTTATTGAAGTAATAATAATTACTCCGGTTCATTGAAATATTGCTAGTAATTCTGTACCTCAAACAATGACTGCTAACAGCTTTACTTGAATGGTTTGTTTATTTTAAATGTAAAATTTAATATTTCTGTTTCAGTGAATTACATTTTCCAGAAGTCAGTTAATTTTGAAAATTATCAATAGATTTTAAGATGTATTTCAATCAGTTGCATTTTCATCTCGTTTCTCAATCTATTCATTTTTTTTCTCGTTTGGTCTAATTTAGTGGGTTGGAGGTTTAATTGGCTTTCTGGTACCACAAACACCCCAGGTTGCTCGTAGTAAACTTCTTCCTGTACATGTTACACTAGGCAGCTTCTTATATTTACTAGTAATTGGTGTATGTATTTCTGGAATTACAGAGAAAAACTTCTTTTCGGGAAAGTACGTGTTATTTCTAAGAAATAATTATCTATCTATTTTCTTGTCTTCTCCATAATATGAAATGTTACTAATGAATGTTATATTGTTTATTTAATGATAATCCAATATAGGAAGACATTTTACTCTAACTAGATCTATTTATTTCAGTATATTTGCTGGATAATATGATTATTCCTTATAAAAAAAGTATTCTTTGAACCTACGTTACTCTACTCATATCGGTTAAAGTGGCGCAGGTGCTTTATATAAGCACACATACGTCCTGTACAAAGGGGCACATAAATATTTATGCACCACACAAATTATTGAACTTGTTTGTGGGCTGCGATACTACCCTGATGCTCAAACCGAATCAGGTGGATTTCTTAGGGTGCTATTCCGGAGCCTTTGACGTACAGGTCTAATCCCCAAAATTATGGAGCAGTGTCAGGATAGTCGGTGGTCAACATTATTGTATTGTAATATTTGCACTCTTAAAAAGTATGTTACCAAGAGGTTTGAACACCCCGACCTTAGCTACTGCCCTAACGTGGTGGTCTGAAACATATACTCCTTTAGCTCCTACCATACTAGGCAGGTCGATTGTAGAACAGTAAGACTGAAACCATCAGTTTAAGGTCTGAAGACGAAGTCTTACTACTTACTGTAAAGAGGTGTGACAGCAGTAAGGTGTTCCATCTGCGGCGACGCTGCATTCTCAAGGAAGGAAGAGGCTAGATAAGGTCGACCATAAAATGTCACACCTCACCTTTTGAAGAGCGAAGCTAACATTTCCAAAACATCCCATAAAATGGCCGCGTGTCAGCGGCCTCAAGCCGTTTTCGCTTGGGCCCAGTAGTCACGTTCCCAGGTCACTAAGACTAACGCTAACCCAACTTCCTTTTTAGGCTCTTCAAGAAATACCTTTCCGGGATGTGGGCGGCCGGAAATTGACATTCGCTCTCATACCCGTAACTGCACACGACACCAAATTCGACAAAAATCCTTCTTATGCTTCTTGATAACTGTCTTACCTCCACGACTAACCTTTTTTCACTTCTTTATCATCTCGCGCAAGCGATGCAAATGATTTGAGTTCATAAAACGTTATTCCTAGTCTCCTGAATCCACGCACTAAACTAAATGTAGGAGTTCTCAATGTTCGAATTTCATGCCCAATAAGACAACAGGTTTCTCTAGCTAGGACTTTAGAATCTCTCACCATCAATGTATGCTGCTTCTCCGAAACGTGCTTACAGAATCCGAGTAGAATCATTCATTTTACCTCACTTTGTCAAGATAAAGAACCGTTTTGATTTACGGTTCTGCTTTCCGTGGCCTTTCTGTTGTAGGTATAGCAATAAGTTCAAAAGCAAAATTAGCTTTCATGGACTTGGTCCCAACAGATAATCGCTTGTGTGCTGTTCGACTAACCGGGGCAATAAAGATTAGTAAAGATAGGTATACTCGCCGTCGCCTCTTCATTGTCTCTTCCTACGCTCTCACTGAATGCAGCTCGAATTGCGTAGCAGACGAATTTTCAGAAAGCTCTCGAACCTCCTTCAAAATGTTAGGTGCTCTGATGTAGTAAGAGTGGCAGACTTTATTGCTCAATTAGGTGGACTAAGCGAAACCCTAAGACAGATAGATGGATCTTATGGTGTGGTGGATCAAAGAACAAATTATGGCGACCATCTGCTGCGGCTGTGCTCAGATAACGGCCTATTTCTAGCAAATACCAACTTCAAGCACTAAGAAAAAAACCTTTCGGTATGGTGGCCATCGAAATTGACCTAACACTGGAGCAAACAAGACCACTTTGCTATCAGCCACCGATAGAGAGGCTCGATAGAAGACTGTCGCTCGTTCTGGGGGACATGTTTGGATTTAGATCATGCTTTTGCACGAGCACGTATTTATAAGCGTCGTACTGGACAACTATTCAGACTTATCAAGAAATCGGGTACCAGGAATCTGACTATTAGTAAGACTATTTCGGAAAAAGATGGGGAAATTATTCATTCTGAATCCAGGAGACGAGATCGATTGGCAGAACACCTCAGGGATCAGTTCAACTGGCCTCCAAACACACTTCTGTTGACCACAATCTGCAGTCAACCTGTATGGCAGATTGATGTAAATCCTCCAACTCCTCATGAGGTTAGAAAGGCTATACGCCATCTCAAGAGAAGGAAAGCAGCGGGCCCTGACAGGCTTACCCCTGAGATTGTTAAGGATATTGGCCCAGTTTTAGCGGTCAGGTTGACTGAGATCTTAATTAGAACTTAGGAACTGGACGTAATCTCATCTGACTGGTCTCAACCACTGATTGTCCCAATCTATAAGAAAGGGCAAAAGCCGTCTTGTAGCAATCACAGAGGAATCAGTTTAACTAACATAGTGTCTAAAATATTGACTTTAATTGTACTACGATGCCTAACTAAAGCTTGTGAAGAGCAGACTAAGAAAAGCCAGGGCTGTTTCAGACCTGGACGTGTCTGTGTAGAGCATATATATTCACACTTCGTCAGGTTTCACAACATAGACACATATTTAGGCGCCTGAAAATGGTTATATTTCTCGACCTTAAGGCGGCATTGAACTCTGTTAATCGTGAGGTTATTTGAAAGTGTCTATCACTTAAAGGTGTACCAAAGAAGTACATTAACCTTATACAAGCTCACTTTTCAGGAGCTGACCTACCAGGAGATATGCTTGTTGATATAGAATATGCCGATGACATATTTCTGTTTGGTGAAGACGCTGAAAAAATACAGAGTCTTCTGGTCACCATAAGCAACGATGCAAGCATGTTCAGGTTGCGATTCTCCCTCCCTCGAAATGCGAAATGTTACTTCAGGATTGGTTTGCCTCGGCACCTGAACTAATGATAGGGAGTGAAGCAGTTGAGTATGTTGACCGCTTCACTTACCTGGGGAATCTCATCAGTGCTGATGTCTGGGTGTGTCGCGAAATCTCAGCATGGATGCAGAGGGCTGGACTGGCTTTTGCAAACTGGCCTCACTTATGACGTAAGTAAGATACTCATCTGCTAACTAAAGGACGAATTTACAGTGCAACAGTTCGCTCTGTTCTACTTTATGGTTGCGAAACATGGCCGGTAAAAGAGGAGGATATTCGTCGGTTACTGGTTTTCAACCATAAGTGTCTTCGAAGCATTGCTTGTTTATCTTGAGACAACCAAGTAAGCAATGCTGTTGTGAAAAAACGGGTGCTAAGTAAGGATGGCAGGTCAATAGATGAAGTATTGAAACTTCATCAATTTAGGTGGTTGCGTATGCCTAACGGCCGATTGCCTCGGCGAGCTGTGTTTTGTGTAGAGGTAGGCTGGAAGAAAGCTAGGGGCGGCCAAATCAAATCATGGAACAAATCCATGAAGTCACTGAGAAATGGAAGATGTAGGCTACCTGGTTAGGGTCCGCAAGACAGTCGTATTCGTTGGTTAGCGACTTTGAGTGACATGGCTCAAAATCATTTGTGATGTCGTAGGTTTATCCATTCTTTGTCTTCCCTCTTGTCCTCATGAGCTGAGGACCACTTTTTTATATCTTTTTTTTCAATTTATTTCGCTGGATTGTACTTTTTGAATAATTATTTCAAACCCTAATATTTTCCATTACCTCCGATACTACTAATACTACTACTTCTACTACTATGGGATTTGAATCGACAATCGATTTCTTTGCTCATGTGGTATGGTAACTGATGTACGTACGTACGAATTTCTACGTTATAGCTGACCAACTGACTTAGTTGTTATTTGATGGTTGCAGTAGGCTGTATCATAAAAATTTGTCTTATATCTTCCATTTTGTTTTAACTAAGAAAATAAACACTTCAAATGAAAACTAATGTAAATCAGTTCATCACTAGACATCCCACATAAACAACATAGCTATTAATAATTTCATAAAATTGACCTGCATTTATTATGATTACATCTAAAATATAATCTTCAAATCGTTTTTCTTTTCTGTAAATCGTTAACGGTTGTATCAATTTAATTGTTATATATATCTGTATAATTTTTTAAAATACAAACTATTTATTCATGTGTTATTTAGTTATCAACATTTAAACACTCGTGAATTAGTCGGTAATATGCTTGGTGTTGTATTGGTAATATTCGGTGGTCTAATATTTTACTTAACTCAACATCCAAGCTATCGTCGTGTAGAAATAATATCTCCGGAACATCGTGCACTACAAGAATAAAAATTATTTCTCTTATCGACCATAATAATGATATCAATGAAATCTATCAATGAAATAAAATATAATTTAATATTTTAACTGAATTACAATCAGCTGGTCACTGTCACCGTTTCTCACCCTTATCTTACACCTTTGGTTTTCTTCATTTTTGTCATGATATTATAGATGTTTGAAGTTTGCATAAGATAGATGATTACAATAATTTGTTATACTTCAATTATATTTTATTTGTGATAATGTTGATGTATTTTTATTCTATCATTTGGCATTATTTGTCAACCTTCTAATTGGATTTACTAATAACTTGATCTCATAATATACTGTAATGTGTATTGTCATCAAATCAAGCCATTTTTTTTGATTACAATTTATTTCTATTTGTGTATTGAGTATTGTAGTTTTTGGTGTCCCAGTAAAAATATCCTGTACTTTGATTTTCTGGTCATTGATCTGAACACTTTTGACGCTTTTCCCTACATACTTATTCTTGGAATCTGTGTTGTAATTTTAAATGTAATATTTTTTTTGTTCAGTAAATGTGCATAAACACTATACTACTCCATTTCTTATATATATATATATATACAATATGTAATGTCCACAATGTAAGTGGTATGATGGGTGACGAGATCTTATTCACGTCTACTTTTTCTTTCTCATTTGTTGTTTTAATTTGTGTTTTAACGAACTGGTGATTATTGTTCTTGTTTTAAAATTTATATTGTTTTAATAATTATATTTTTATTTGAGAACATATAAGTTTATTTGTTTATTTACTAAAAAGAGGAAAAAAAACAAGAGTTTCTGTTTTAATGAACCGATTTAATTATTAGTTCCCTTTGCAGGTTGACTTTATTTTCGTACTTATGACAATTTTGTAATCAAACTTTATTGGTTACTTATTTGTTTGTCTATGTATGTATGTGTGTATGTGCTTGTGAGTAATCATTGGTTTTGATATTGAAAATGTTGTCCTACTTTTGCTTCAAGTTTATGTCAATATATATATAATATATAAATAAATATATATATATATATCTTAGCAGCTTCAATCTTTTAATATGCTACACAAAGCCTGTTCCAGCATAATTTTACTAGATTTCAAGAAAAGTCTTTAGAAGTTCTATGTTTGAGCATCTATGAAATACTGACAATTCATGTGGGAAAAACAGCTTAAGATGAAACAATTGTTACGCACACATGTAAACATGTCAATGTGATATGCTTGGACCATTACGAGTTTACCTTAGTCGGAAAATGAGAGCGAGGATCCGGCGACACGACAGGCTACTCTAATCCGATTGTCCCAAACCACCATTGAGTAAAAGAAGAAGACTTGATATGAAGTAGAACATGTATTCTACAAACATCAAGAAAGTACGAGGTTCGAGTCCAGAAGAAAATCAGGATTTATCCAAATTAAAATTACTATAATAATGTGAACTGGACTGGGTCGTTGAATCACTGCATGTTGTAGCAAATTCAGTGTACTGTATTAGCGCTTTGATTATTAATAGTTACGAAAGCGTTCAGTATAGGAACTAATCATATCATAGGATCAGGTAGAAACAAGTATTTTTCTCAACAAAACTAAGCCTTCTTTGTTCAAAGCGTTGTTCTCGTTAAGAATTTTAATAATTTATTCATGAAGGACAAATATCTGGTTGCTGGAGCGGCTTTCTTGATTTACGAACCTATGTATATGTTGCAGTGTCCTGTACTAAAACTACAGAGTAAACTGTTGATGTATTGTATGCTGTTTTCCTTGCTGGGATTTATCTCGTTAACCTTATAGCTAGTTTTCGACTGAATGAAGAAACTTCTGAACTTTTATCTGTTTAAAGCGCAGCACATTCCTTTGACATTTTTAAGGCTTGTATCGGCATAGTTATGGTTATTTTGTCAGGTATTGGAATCTGATTATAGAAAGCACACGAAAGTCTTAAGGTCATAATTAGATGAGTGAAGCACCTTTAGAACTAGTGACAATACTGAAATTAAAGCTAGTATTGATTAAGGTGTCAATAAGGAAAGATATATAGAATAAACATATTTACTTTCATAGTTTTCACCACAGATTAATTCTAGCTAGATAATCAATGAAAACCAATAAATACCGGATAGCTGTTTCGCTTAAGCATTGGTCTCCTCAGCAGTATGCATTCACGACCAATCTAGTGTCAGTCTCTAAGTAAATTCTGTATGTGAAGGATAGTCACATTTGATGCACCTCGTATGTACTGTTTATCATTTATGATAGATACATTTGTGAAGTAATGTTCAATAACGAGGATGAGGTTAGCTATAGTAATTGATGATCTCCGAGAATTTGGTAACCACACTATTACTTAAAAATTGCAGTTATAAACGTGATAAAATTAGCAATCATTAAATTTAGTTGAGATTATTTCTAGTCAAACAGGAGGATTCTTATTGGTATTGCTGTATCAGAAATCTACAACTTACTGAAGATGCTTTCACTAATTGTCTGAATAAAATCATCAATAAGAAACGTTGAAAAAGAAGCTTACAAGTGGAATCTATTCGCAAGTATCTAACAATATTCATTTTTTTATTTTGATTCAAAGATACTCTTATAAAAGCTTAAGTGAGGGTTAATTATAATAATGTTTTTATACAACAAAATTACATGGAATGACAAAAAAATACTGATTTCTTGTTATTCCCTACTTGAAAAGTAGAAGAAGAAATAGAATAAAATGCAGTGAAATATTTAACTTTGGAATATTGGAAACCTCAAGTCAATTAAGATAATTAATATTGAACTTTATGGTGAAAAATGTGTATACATATATATCGATTAGCATTGGACGACTTATAGATTTAATCCTATAACATGAACTATCTTCATAAGTTCGTTATATTTGTCCTTAAGATCTTAAATACTACAACAACAACAACTACTATTACTCCTACTCTTAATGTATGCATCCCATTCGTTGAATAATAAATCTTGTAATTCGATACTACTTTATTTGTAGTTAATTTAATAGAGATTTTCTGACTTTTGAATGCAGTTCACTTTATAAACTAATATCAACTATTATTTAATGGAGAAACAATTAATATTGGCTTATGATTAAAATCAAGTCTTTGACTGATTTCATATAGAAATCTTAAATGATTTAATAATTAGTAAGTTTGTGAAATTTATCTATAAATTTTGTTACCGATAATTATGATGCTAAGATATGTAGCTTTGAATATCATTCACGTTGTCAATCCTATTAAGATTATAAATAGTCTTTTTTTTTGATAAACAGTAACTAACATGAAGCTTAATTTCGGCAATGTCTGCTCTCTTTCTCCTACCATAAAATAAATGTAATATATTCTTTTACTACTGTACAGTTTCATTCTTAGATTTATTATTATTTGAATATGAGTGGAACGTTTTGTATAATTAGAGTCTTGTCAGTGCAATTGATTTTCCTATAATTTAAATAAATCAGTGAGTATTACATGAATGTTTTCAAGTGATTTTCTTTGAAAAAGAAAGGATTAAGAACACATCTCATTGAAGTAGTTGGTTATTGTAGTTACATAATATACTAATAAATTCCAATGGAGGAGGAAATCAGGAAGAAGCGATGGAAGTGGATAGGACACACTCTACGAAAAGTACCGAACTGCATCACAAAACAAGCCCTCACATGGGACCCTCAAGGCAGAAGGAAAAGAGGAAGGCCAAGGAACACATTAAGCTGAGAAATAGAGAAAGATATGAGAAGAATGAACAGAAATTGGACAGAATTGGAAAGGGAAGCCCAGGACAGAGTTGGTTGGAGAAAACTTGTGGGCGGCCTATGCTCCATTGGGGGTAACAGGCGTGAGTAAGTAAATAATGATATGATGTGGAATTCAACATCTCTGTCCACTACAACTTTTATTTTGAGGGAAAAATTGAAGAATTATTATAACTGACTGAGAATAATTCTATTTTTACACGATCTGATAATTCATTTTATTGAGTAATCTCACCTCATTGATTGACAGTTGAACAACAGCTAATAATTATTGAATAAAGAAGTAATACATTTTTTTTCGGAAATAGGCTACAGCTAAGCTAAAGTGATCGAAAACTGTGATTTGTTAATTAATATACATATATATTGAATGAGTAAAGTTCATTTGTATATTTAATAGTGAAATCATATAAAATGTAAAACGAAAAAACTCAGAAACTAATGAATTAATATTGATATATATATATATATAACTCCGCCAGTAGAACCTTAGGGGCTACTGCCGGTCCCAAGCCCGGATAAAGGAGGAGGGTTGGACATGGGGTTGGCGACCCCATTCCGTTGAAATCTCACTTGCCAAAAAAACGCTAACCAGAAAAAATAATTCAAACCATTTTAACTCTGCCCTGGGAGTTGGAAGAAGAATTATGACGTCTCGTGATGAAAGCCGAGTTCCCTCGGAAGTCACGGGGCTGATGCCTCTTCTGACAACCAGAGCAACCATTTTTTTAGGTACATGGAACGTTCGTACATTGTGGGAGACTGGAAGACTATTTCAAGTTGCGGCAGAAATGAAACGATACAACCTCGAGGTGCTTGGAATCAGTGAAACGCATTGGACACAGGTAGGACAACTGAGACTAGCTTCAGGGGAACTGCTGTTATACTCTGGTCATGAAGAGGAAAGCGCTTCACATACACAAGGAGTTGCACTGATGCTGTCCAAACATGCACAAAAGGCACTGATAGGATGGGAATCTCATGGACCCAGGATCATTAAAGCATCCTTCAAAACGAAGAAAGAGGACATTACAATGAACGTCATCCAATGTTATGCACCTACCAATGACTACAATGACGACGTTAAAGATCAATTCTACGAAAGGCTGCAGTCAATCGTCGAGAAATGTTCACCAAAGGATTTAACGATTCTTATGGGAGACCTGAATGCCAAGGTTGGAATGGACAACACTGGATATGAAGACATCATGGGACGACATGGACTGGGAGAAAGAAACGAAAACGGTGAGAGATTTGCAAACCTATGTGCCTTCAACAAACTGGTCATCGGTGGCACAATATTCCCGCACAAACGCATACACAAAGCTACATGGATTTCACCGGATCACACTACTCAAAACCAAATTGACCATATCTGTATCAACAAAAAGTTCAGAAGGACCATGGAGGATGTGAGAACCAAGAGAGGAGCTGATATAGCTTCAGATCACCATTTGCTGATCGCCAAAATGAGATTGAAGCTAAAGAAGCACTGGACAACGGGGCAGACAACATCACACAAGTTTAATACAGCCTTTCTTCGGGATACCGTAAAACTCAACGAATTCAAGATAGCCCTCACCAATAGGTTCCAGGCCTTTCAGGATCTACTCAATGGAGAGGAAGCAACATTGGAGAACAATTGGAAAGGGATTAAGGAGGCAATCACTTCAACATGTCAGGAGGTCCTTGGTCGCAAGAAGCAGCATCACAAGGAATGGATCTCTGTTGATACTCTTGCAAAAATTGAAGAAAGGAGGAACAAGAAGGCAGCAGTGAATGTCAGCCGAACAAGAGCAGAGAAAGTTAAGGCGCAAGCCGAGTATACAGAAGCAAACAGGGAAGTGAAGAAGAGCATCAGAGCTGACAAACGAAAATATGTGGATTATCTAGCAATGACCGCGGAAAAGGCTGCAAGAGAAGGAAACTTGAGACAATTGTACGAAACAACAAAGAAGCTCGCCGGGGACTATCGTAAACCAGAACGACCAGTGAAAAGCAAGGAAGGGAAAATAATCAGCAACACTGACGAACAGCGAAATAGGTGGGTGGAGCACTTTAAGGAACTATTGAATCGACCAGCTCCACTGAACACACCAAACATCGAAGCAGCATCCAAGGACCTCCCAATTAATATTGGCGCACCTACGATTGAGGAGATCAGTATAGCCATCAGACAAATCAAGAGCGGCAAAGCAGCAGGACCAGACAACATTCCAGCAGAGGCAATGAAAGCAGATGTAGAAGCAACTGCGAAAATATTTCACATTCTCTTCAAGAAGATTTGGGATGAGGAACAAGTACCATCAGATTGGAAAGAAGGATACCTCATCAAAATACCAAAGAAAGGCGATCTCAGCAAGTGTGAGAACTACAGAGGCATCACTCTTCTTTCAATACCAGGCAAAGTCTTCAACAGGGTATTGTTAAACAGAATGAAGGACTTCGTAGACGCCCAACTTCGAGATCAACAGGCCGGATTTCGTAAGGATCGATCATGTACTGACCAAATTGCTACATTACGGATCATTGTGGAACAATCAATTGAATGGAACTCACCACTCTACATCAACTTCATCGACTACGAGAAAGCATTCGATAGCGTGGACAGGAAAACACTGTGGACTCTTCTTCGACACTACGGTGTGCCTGAGAAAATAGTCAACATCATACGGAATTCTTATGATGGATTCAACTGCAAAATCGTGCACGGAGGTCAGCTGACAGACTCTTTTGAGGTGAAGACCGGTGTCAGGCAAGGTTGCTTACTCTCACCCTTTCTCTTTCTCCTGGTCATCGACTGGATTATGAAGACGTCAACATCTGGAGGGAAGCACGGTATCAACTGGACAGTTAGGACGCAGCTGGACGATCTGGACTTCGCAGATGACCTGGCTCTTCTATCGCACACTCAACAACAAATGCAAGAGAAGACGACCAGTGTAGCAGCAGCCTCTGCAGCAGTAGGTCTCAACATACATAAAGGAAAAAGCAAAATTCTCCGATGCAACACAACATGCACCAACCGAATCACGCTTGATGGAGATACCTTGGGAGACGTTAACACCTTTACATATCTGGGCAGCATCATCGACGAGAAAGGTGGATCGGACGCAGATGTGAGGACGCGGATTGGCAAAGCGAGGGCTGCATTTCTACAGTTGAAAAATATCTGGAACTCCAAACAACTTTCAAACAAAACCAAAATCAGGATTTTCAATACAAATGTGAAGACAGTTCTACTGTATGGAGCGGAAACATGGAGAACTACCAAAGCCATCATTCAGAAGATACAAGTGTTTATTAATAGCTGTCTACGCAAAATACTTCGTATTCGTTGGCCAGACACCATCAGCAACAACGAACTGTGGGAGAGAACAAGTCAGATTCCAGTGCAGGAGGAAATCAGGAAGAAGCGGTGGAAGTGGATAGGACATACACTACGAAAAGCACCCAACTGCGTCACTAGACAAGCCCTCACATGGAACCCTCAAGGCAAAAGGAAAAGAGGAAGGCCAAAGAATACATTACGCCGAGAAATAGAGAAAGATATGAGAGGAATGAACAAACAGTGGACAGAACTGGAGAGGGAAGCCCAGGACAGAGTTGGTTGGAGAAAACTGGTGGGCGGCCTATGCTCCATTGGGGGTAACAGGCGAAAGTAAGTAAGTAAGTAATATATATATATATTTCTTACCTTGTTAGTTAATAATTTCGTGAAAAAAAATACTTACCTCAACAATTAATTTGAAAGTATAGATTTAATGTTTATGGTTTGACAAAATTTGGGCATCATATAAATGTTATTCATTGTTATTAGAAATTTGACATTTCCAATTATCGAAAAAAATCAAACAATTTTTGTCTACTGGCATATCGTTGTTTAATACCAAATGATCTGTTAAAGTATAAACAAGTCTAAAATCAAAAACATGTAATAGAATTCATTTGATAAACTCGGAATTGTTTTATTTGTAGTCGTTCAGTGGATAAAAATCTATCCAAAAATCGTAAATAGTTGCAAGTATTTTATCAGACACCAACTCATCATATCTGGTGGGAGTATCAGGATAAACGAAGTTGGTCACCCTGCAACACAAGCTGGTAGGCATGAGGACCGGTACACATTTATCGGGTCAATAATTGTCCTATTTTCCGAAATCAACATCTCTTGGTTTCGTCCAGCAGAAATTGTCAATAAAGTTCTCCTTCAAGATTCTCTAAAGTTCTGATAGTGTAATAATACAACGATCTGAAGTTATATATCCTTGTTGCCTGCAATTAATTTAGCACAGGGATCCCTTCCATTTAGTAATAATACCAGAACTGTAATCAATTGCTTTTATAGTTAAATCTCAACTAATAAGTCATAAAGTAAAACTCAATATTATACCTAACCTTCACATAGAAAGTCCTTTCAGAATAGTACACTAAGTAGTACATGTCTGGTTTAATACATTGCATTTGATTTTAATTGAATACTCAAAAACACTAATGACTTGAAGAAATTTGAATGTTATTTTTGAAGACGACACACACGAAACTGATTTCTGACCTTACGAATGATTTGTGTTAGCAGAAAGACAACGAGATCATATCATAATAGTGTAAAATGAGTGATGTTTATGTCAGTATTACTTGTTGTGTATGAACTGATGAGTCCCACTGATAATCCAACGTGATTACTTGAAAAGTTACCGAAGATAGTTCAAAAATGAAATTTCTATTCTTATTCCACCATGGCTGCAACCTGGTCACGATAATTGGGATTAGATATCATGATGACCTACTTCAGGCATATTTGTTTAAATCTAGCAGTGTGAGACAGGCCAGTTGGAGAGTGGTAGGAGACAATAAACAGTTATGATCAAGTATTGTCTATGATTTTATCACAAATTTTTCATAACTTAGGACACTGAATTTAGTCAGTCATCTATACTCAACACACAACCTAATGCATATTTACATTAGTTCAATTAACCACATCTCATTAACACAGTGTGACAAGACTGTTAATACAAATTCCTGAGTAGTGGATTTGATAACAGAATCAGTAACTGTTGTGGTAGTTGTAAAAAAGATGGGTAATCGACACTAAGATTCGCAAGGAAAAATAAGTTCCTAGGATAAAGTGGTTGACGCAAAAAACTCCATAACCAAGGAAAAGCATAATTTGGATTTATGTGGACTATTGCGCCTGCTTGTGAACTGTATCGACTAATGTTCCCAACTGTTGAACACGATTATCACGCTGACCCAAATCACCTAGTGCAAATCTACTAACACTGTCAATGACTCTATGGACTGGTATCACGTCTTGGTTTGGCCGAACTCAGCCTTCTAACCGAATTTCACAGCAAAAAGCGTTGCTCGTTGGTTGGGTATATCTAGTCCAAATCCTGAATATCGTATTAAAGACTCAATATCTTACCTAATGTCCGACATCTAACTTCATCGTTGCTCAAGTGGTGGTCCCAAAATACGCTATCAATTCTTCAGAGGCATCTGTCATCAAATACTAGTAGCCTGCGACCATTCGCAAATTTTGAACATCATGTCCTAAAGCCATAAATTAGAATGGAAATAACTGCTGCGCCATTGGTTGAAAAGCAGACAACTCATATACATTGCAAGGTCTGAAAAGTGCAGAGCTATTGCATTAAGAACTGCTCACAAAATAGTTATATGAATCCGGCCTCAAATAATTGGCAGTTTTATGTTACTGTCATGCTATCAAACCATGACAGCTCTAATCCAGTTTATTTTTATATTTCTCAGTGAAAAGTAATCCATGGTGTGTGAAACGCAAAAGTCACAATGCCTTCATATCTATAATCGCCCTCGAGATGTGAGATTTTGTATACTACATACCACAACATGCTAAAATCAAAGCACACTATCACTTATATGGAATCAGGAATCAAATAATATGTCTTTTTTGTGTGTTTAGCTCAACCAGATTAAGTGTAAATAAACGAACAAGTCTAAAAATCATCCTAACATTGCATCAATAATCATAATAATAATACATAGTCTAAATAAGCATCTGCTAATCAAAACATTTACTGTATATCGAATTCAATTCAATCAAGTGAGCGATGCTTTATCTAAGTTCAGAAGTTTTTACAAAATGAGATTATAAAGTTTGTCCCACACTGACAACGTTTATTGAACCAGAGATTAATAGTCATACAAAGTTTATAATATGCATCACATCTGACTTTCACTGTATTTTCAAATGGAATTGCATTGGTGATTCATTTTTCGAAGGTTGAATTATCCTGGCTTCTTGACATGTGCTCTTGAATACACTAGGAGGAATCAGTTGTTGGAGCTTACAAGTGAAATAGCATATTATTGATCATAATGGTTCTTATGTTTTCTTCTTAAATTTTGAATATAGTAATAATATTTAGTAGAGATGAATAGTGGTTGTCAGTGAAATAATCAGGGACGCATGTTCCGACCTATTTGGGATTTGTCATCTATATGTGTCTGCACCTCAGGGTTGATGTTGAGTTCGGAACGCGAACGCAGTCCGTTTCACTTGAAACGACATTGCATTCTCTACTGCTATTGATCAGTCTGTTTGATATATGTGGATCCTGTTACCATTCACCTCTTCTCATAATGCTTGTAAATAACAAGGGAAAGATTTGAAACAACCAATATAAATGTTTTCATAATTTGTTCGTACAGAAGCATGAGCAATATTTGTTTTGTGCATCAGAATTCTGGATGTATAACAAAGTTTCTTGACTATTTTCCTAATTTTACTGCAATTCAAAAAAGATTTTCTTATTTATGTTGAAGTTTTTCATTTTTGTGACCTAGGTGTAATAAAAATACTAGAAAGACAAATTCTTTCATTGAAGGCTCTAATTATAGTTTCTAATGACTGTTAATTGTTTTGTTTTTCTTGTTTTAAAATAACAATTCATCATTGTGATGACATCAGTGAAGAATTTATCGATTTATTAGTCAGCATTATATACAAAGAGCTAGCTACACAGTGTAATATTGTCTTATTTTACAATGACTAGTTTCTTCTGATAGATATAAATTAGAGAATTAGAAATTCTAAAAAAAATGTATCATATTAGTAAACGATTCATTGAAATCGTGATTTTCTTCAAGTTTATTCATCACACAAGTAAAATTGAATAAATATGAATAATAATGGGTGCTTTGAATAAGCATTGACTAGAAAAAACTATGATTATCTACTTAATTGATAGTGTAGAATCAGAGTGATAAATGCATTTAATTTATACTTTGTAATCATAAAAATGGTGTTGATAATTTGCTGTTTCATTCTTTCGATTGTTGATATGTTTTGGTCTGGTTTATTTATGGTTTAGTTAAATGTTTTATGTAGTTAGTATAAGTGAGTAATTCTATTTCACTATTGAATATTATTCTTGTACAGTTAATATAAATGATGTAGATGTCGCTTTTTCATTTGTCCTTATCTTCTATTCAAATCAAAACACTTCGGTTCATATTTCGCATTTCTCTCTCTTCTGCTTTCTCTTTGACATAATTTCTCCTTAAACGCCTGATTTTGATATTGACGATTGTGCTGTTTTCAGGTGTGGCATTTTATTGTTTTCACTTTGTTCAAATTGATCATGTTTTTTTGGTGAATAGGATGAAATAATGTGGGATAGATTGCTCTTCTGATGAGGTGTGTTTTACACTGTTGTGTGGTTAGGAAATACATAATTGAATGAGATCTCAGGAGGTATAGACTTACAAGTGAATAGCTGACTAATTTTAAACACTTAATTGAGACTGTTATCAAGCTAACGTGTATTGGTTATATCTTCAAAACAGTTGTCGGTTACTGATTTACTCGAGCCCATTATTGTTCTCAGTGTTGTAGTCACGAACCAAGGCTCTCCTCTCCAATTCATGGATAGTACAATCGGTCCTTTTGATTTCTGCGTTCGGTTTGCGGCTCAATGTGTACGTTTATCTGACTGTGTTCTTTTAGCATTCAGGATTATATGTTAGGGTATGTCTTATGATATAGTTTGAAGGGTTTTACAAAGTGCTTGCCATCCACCTGCAACGTCTCTGTCTAATTTGCTACCCTGCTGGAGGCTAGTTTGTTCACTGCCACAATAGGTTATTTCTGACTGTGTCTTGCGAATGGAACTTAGGTATCCGCAGATTATAAATGATGCCTGTAGTCTTTCCCCATGTTTCCCGTTTGTATTGAAAATTCCAACTTTGTTTAGAGTAGGCGGTTTTGTCTGATACTGTTTGTCAGTCGAAATGCATCTGTAAGCAGCCGTCCATTGGTGAATGAATAATGCAGCTCCCCACTAAGTTCCATATTATGGTGATGAGGTTCTCAGATACTTCATGGTGTTGTAAGTGATTCTACAAATGTCACTAGGACTATATTACCTGAGATCATTCGTTTTAAATTAAAAGTTAGTTGATTTTAGGAGGGACTAGAAAAATAAATTATCGAAATTCATGGCTGATTAATGCGTGAATCAATACCGAATACATATTTCTTTATTAGCAAAGTACTACTCTTATTACATAAGCAATTTGTTACAAGGATCAAACCAATAAATTCCCACTACCCTTTTAAGTTTGACCAAAAACAAATGGAATAACTAGTTACAGATTTCTCACTTATTCACTATTATGTGACATTTAAATGATTTTCGTATCTTCACTTTATATAACTTTAAATTAACCTACTCTTAGATAATTCGAGCAATTATCCTCGGTTATCTTGAGTTATTCCAGAAAATTTTGAAGAATTAATTAGATTATAAATTTTTCAAATAGAATAAAACGTTCATGCATCTGATCTCCCAAATCAACATTTAGATACTTCGTTTAACATTAAACCATTTCAACTCATATCATCTACGAAAAAAGTTAGAAATCTTGTTATTCATCTGTCTAGGCTATAGCTGACCTTGAATAAAACTAAACGTTTCGCTTTAAATAACCAATGGTACTGAAATCATTGTGGTGGTGTTTTGTTCTCTGAACTGGATATTTTGGTTGGGGAGCTTTCATTGTTCTTCTGAACAACATCATCAGCACAAACTTCAGCGAGAAGTGAAACATTCGAATTTCTCCATGTTTGACCTGTAGCTTTTTCTGCTAACCTTGATCGTGATTGGTTGCTGTTGACCTTAAGCCTGTCGTTGTTTGCACCTTTGTTTTGATTGTATCCCCCTTTTGATTTGTTTCTTGATCATATGTCACCTATGATTTTACTGAGTGGTTGATAAATTGGGTCAATGTCAATGTGTTTGTTCTGAAATGAAGCCGCTTACTTGCTGAGAATGCTTTTCTTTGGTATTTTGATCAGGTATCCTTCTTTCCAGTCTGTTGGTATTTTTTCTTCCTCCAGAATCATTCTGAAGAGATTGTGGGACATATTCGTAATTGATGTCATGTCTGCTTTCAGAGCGCCGGCTAGTATGTTGTCTGATTCTGTTGCCTTGCCACTCTTGATTTGTCTGATGGCCATGATGATCTCTTCAACTGTTTGGTGGACCAGCAGTGACTGGGAGATCGGTTGATGCTAATTCGATGTTGATTGGGTTCGTTGGGGTTGGTCGTTTCAAGGGTTCCTTAAAGTGTGCTACTCATCCGTTTCTCTGTTTTTCAATGTTGCTGATTACTTTGCTTTCCTTGCTTTTCACTGGTCTTTCTGGTTTACGATAATTTCCAACGAGTTTCTTTATTGTATCATACAAATGTCTCATATTATATTCATGATATTCATTATTGTTGTACAAGCTCTTTGGTTTTCTTACTATAATCACAGTCAAATAAAGTTCAAAGAATCATCTGACATTCACAAATGTCATTGTTATTCTTCAGGCTGTTTAATTACTATTTCTCATTGATATTTATAGTAACTTGATTCATATAACCATGAAAGATATATGAAATAAGGCGAGAGTTAGAAAAAGTTCAAAGTAATCATCTTTGATTCATAATGATAATCACCACTAATGGTATTACAATAAGTGGTTATATAAAGCCGTATATACTAATCAACTATACTTAGACAAAGAGTGATATTCAGTTACCTTGATTCTAATGAAGTTATAGAAAAGAAATGTTCTAAAATACTATTCTTCTATGGTTTTATTTTTTCTTTAGAGGCAGAATTGATTTATTTTATCCATTTTCACAGTCTATATCTGTTATTTATCTAACAGAAAAGTAGGCGGACATCGTATAACCTTGAGCATATAACCTAGTTTATACTTAATATATCAGTGACCAATCAGACACTTCAACTGATATACAGTTCGCTTGATCCTGCTAAAAACAAAAACTGGTAACGATATTATTTTTACTATGTTAAACTGAATTTAGGAAGACATTATTAAGAAATGCTAAGTCTGTTTTACGTTGCTTACTTTTTCGGCTTGTTCTGCAATTGGTCTCTGTTTCAATTTGTTATGTTGTATGCTTGTAGACCGGTTTTCTGTTATTGATCGATTGGTCGATTGGTTGATAAAAAATAAGGAAGATTTAGTCTATCCATTGTAAATGAATGGAATAAAATTTATTGTAACATACAAAACCATAAATAATAATCAGCTAATTTTTGCATTCAGTTTTAAACAATTTATTACTGTTTGTAATTCAGTTATAGGATATACACATGCGTTTTTATGTAACAACTGTGAATTCAAATTTAACCGCAAATAATTTCAATTTTTGCATAGATAATTTTTGTGAATTCATGTGCATAATTCAAAAAACAGTTTTTTTTTCTAGGAACACCTGAAAATTGAGTGAAATTCGATAAGTGCTTTGTTTAACTTGTAGTTGTCCTTAATACCACGTACAACTGAAAAACTGGCTTAGGAAGACAATCACACGCTTGAACAGTAAGTATGTGATAGCTAATGACTAGACTCTGATGTGACCAAATTGGTCACAATCAAATTCTTTCTACGCCTCTTAACATCTATTTTATCCACGCGACTAACCCTTTTCACATTCATTTATCAGTCTGCACTGCTAATGCAAATGTTTTGAGTCCATGAAATGCTATTCCTTATCCCCTGAAACCCCGCTCCAAGTTGCATGCCGAATCTTTTAATGTCCGGACATTGTGTCAAATAGGGCAACAGGCTTCCTTAGGTAGGATTCTGGAATCTCCTGCAATCGATGGACTTTGCATACTTCACCTTTTTCAAATGAAGAACCAACTCAGTTTACTCTCCGTGTATCTGGAAGCCCTGATGTTGCTTCCCGTAACCTCGCTGATGTAGGTTCAGCATTACGTCCTCAGGCAGAATTAGCTCTCTTAGACTGGATCCAAGCAGACACTCGCTTATGCACTGTCCGACTAAACGCGACAGTAAGGACTCGAAAAGATAGGGACACTCGCCGTTGCCTCTTCATCGTATCCGCCTACTCTCCTACTGACTTCAGTTCAGATGAGTTAGAAGATGAATTTTACTGAAGACTTTTTACCTTCTTCAAAAAGTTAGGTGCTCTGATGTATTAATAGTGGCTGGTGAATTTACTTTTCAAGTAGGAAGACTAAGCATAAATCAGAGACAGATGAATGGATCTTATGGTTTCGCGGCTCAAAGGTCAGATAATGGCGACCATTCGATAGGAGACTGTCGCTCGTTTTGTGGCACATGTCTAGATTCGGATCATGCTCTATTGCGAGCGCGTACTTGTCTGCGGCCTGCTGTATGTAGGAAAGACACAGCAAGAAAACCTGTTAGGGTTCTACTTTTTGATAGAACAGCTAACAATATATTTCATGAAAAGCTAGAAAAATAGGCGGGAGGCCATCTAAGTGATTTCTACCGAAAGCAGCTTATTACGGTATCCGGAAAGTCGTGGAAACGGCAGTGGTATCTTCCAGTATTTAGGTGAACCATAAAGAAGAAGCCGTGGATCTCAGTAACATCCAGAGAGCTGATAGATGCTCGGAAATCCGTCCCATCTGTCTCTAAATATGACGAAGCGTGAAGTCACTTTAAGCGCAGGCTCATAAGACGCCCACGCAACGATCACGAACAGTGGTGGGTGGCGAAAACAAAAGCGATGGAAAAGGCAGCAGCAATAGGTAACAGTAGATAACTGTTCCACCTTATTAAGGAAACTGGTACAAACAATCCATCTTTTAGAGAAACTATCTCAGAAAAGGATAATCGTATCATTTATTCTCAATCCGGGAGGTTGGATCGATGGGCAGAATACTTCAGGGATCGATTCAACTAACTTTCAGGCACACTTCGGTTCCCCATGATCTCCAGTCAGTCTGAAAGCAAGTCAATTGAAGTTGTCTGACTCTTTATGAAGTTGAGAAAGCCATAAGAAATCTGAAGCGATGGCAAGTAGCGGGTCCTGATAGATGGACCCCTGAGATTTTTAAGGAGGGTGTTCCAGTTTTAGCGGTCAGTTTGACTGAGATCCTAATTAGGACTTAGGAACTGGACGTAACCCCATCTGACTGGTCTCAATCACTGATTGTCCCAATCTATAAGAAAGGATAAAAGTCCTCTTGTGATTATCACAGAGGAATAAGTCTAATTAATATAGCCTGTAAAATATTGGCCTCAATTATACTCTGATGCCTAACTAGAGCTACTGAAGATCATAGTGGAGAAAACCACGGTAGTTTCAGACCTGCATGTGGATTTATAGACCAGATATTGACACTACGTCAAGTCCTAGAACATAAACACACTTTCAGACGTCCCAAAATAGCAGTATTTTCCACCGTAAGGCTGTATTTGTCTCTGTTGATCGTGAGGTCTTATGGCAGTATCTGTCATTAAAAGGTGTACCAGAGTAGTACATTACTTTATACAGACTCTATATTTTAACACCGCAAGTCTTGTGACAGCTTATGGAGCACTGTCCTCAGAATTGATTAATTCAAGTGATATTCATCAGGACTGTCCACCGTTTCCACTGTTTTTTACTTCGTCATTGATGTGCTTTTAAACATGACAATTTCATCATCTGAATTTTCAGAAGGTGGACTTTTACCAGGAGATTCGTTTGTTGATATATAAAATGCTGATGGTATAGTTCTACTTAGTGAAGACGCTGTCAAAATGCAGAGTCTACTATACACCTTCAGCAACAAATCAAGCATTTTCGGAATGCGGTTTTTTATTCAAACACGAAATGCAAAATGTTGCTTCAGGATTGGCTTACATCGGCACCTGAACTAGTGATAATGAGTGAAGCAGTTCAGTGTGTTGACCGCTTCACTTATCTCGGGAGTATAAACAATCTTGATGGCCTGGTGTGTGATAAAATCTCAACTGATTTTTTATCAACTTGCCCCACTTATGGCGTAGGCGAGATATCCGTCTGCCAACGAAGGAACACATCACGCCGAAAAATGGAGATAGACGTGAGAATAATGGACGTAAATTGGTTAGAACTGGAAAGCGAAGCCCAGGACAGAGTAAGCTGGAGAATACTGGTCAGCAGCCTAAGCCGTATTGGGGGCAACTGTAAGTAGGTAAGTAACTAAAGGACGAGTCTTCTACACAGTAGTTCTCTCCGTCCTACTATATGGATGTGAAACGTCGCCATTTAAGTAGAGTATGTTCGTAGTTTACTGGTATTCGGTCATAGTTGTTTTCGAAGCATTGTTCATTTGCCCTGTGACAATGGAGTAACCAATGCTGATGTTATTAAGTGGGCACAAGTTGACGAGGACAGATCAGTTTATGAAGTGTTGAAACTTCATCAGTTGAGGTGGTTGGGACATGTGTTACGAATGCCCAACCACCGAAAGCCTCAACGAGCTATGTTTTGTGGTGTAGGAGTAGTTTGGAAGAAGGCTAGAGAGGGCCAAACGAAAACATGGCAGAAATCCATGAATTGACTGACAAGTGAACTGAGTCATGTTGGTAGATGTTGGCTACCTGGTTGAGGTCCGTGAGATGATAGTAACCGATGGTTAGAGACCTTGAACGACATGGCTGAAATTCGTTTGCAATAGCACAGGTGCATCTGTTCTCTCAAACTCTAGTCTTCTGAACTCCTCATCAACACTATCGTTCTCTTTCTAAATTTATTTCACTGAATCATACTTCTTGAATAATTTCTTTTGACCCCAATCTTCTTCATTATCGCTAATACTTTTACTATCCCTACCATTATGGGATTTAAACTGGAAATTGTGTCCGCGTGCTAATGTAGTATAACAACCTGAACTGATGTACATACGTACGAATTTATACGTTGTAACTTGTATGCTTTATTTTGATCTTCGTTAAGTAATACAATAATTATGGACTAATAACTGCAGAGCCTGATGTTGTTGAAAACCATTGTTCGCTTAAATATTCTTTGTTTTTGAGTAATCCATAAGAAATTTTATAATGTTTGATATTCTGCATTACATAACCTTGAAGTTTTTTGTGAAACTTCAAAGAAATCAAAAGATTAAAATACGCTTTAACTAGTGCTATTATTTGTTTAATAAGTAAATATTCAAAGGTTATTAATCTTTGGTCTAGGATTCATCCATTTTTCTCCTTCAAGTACCGTTATTTTTGTCAGATACACAATACAACAGTTAAACAACCATCTCCCGCATTTGGAAAATCTTTACAATAAATCAACTCCAATCATCATCATCGTTTCTAAAATATTTCAAAAGTTTGCTAAATATCATTTAGTTGTACAGATCTTTTATTCATATTGAATTTTCTTTGATATTTCAGTAATTATGATGATTTGAATAATATTTCCACTAGCGATCCCATTTTCAATAGTACATACAGCTAAGGGTTATTTGTAAGAGCATCTCATATTATTATGCCACAACATTATGTTGAATTATTTTCATATAATTTTTAATCGACTTTATTCAAAAAAAATTGTGATTTTGATTCGGAACACAGATTTGTTTGTTTTTTTAATAATTTTAATTATTCAATTTGATTTGATTTGATTTGATTGTGAACTATGCTTGTTTCAATTATAATGTAATTGTCAAAACATGATCGATGTGTAATTTAATTATTTCGGAAAAAAAAATAAAACTTTAACCTATTTATTTATATAAAAACCATTAACTTTCTCTTTTCTTAATCTAACTTCATTTACCAGATCGTTTATGACAAATTGAAATACAAATCATGGCTGATAAATTTTTTCTAAAAGAAACAACAACAAAAAATTACAAAACATCAGTGCAATAAAATACGTTTTGTTTTATATGATTAATGAAATCTACGTGATCTATTCAGCAAGTAGATGCATGAAACAGATTGTACTAACATGTTCAGCATATCCAGTATGTTTTAAATCGGTAATTAGTATGAATCACCTACTAGCCGAATGGAAATTTCAGCGTTTTTTTAAATATATATATAAGCACCATTTGTAATCAATCCCTTAAATACTTGATTCGGCTGCATATTTCATTAGCTGTTCAATGCCTGCCTTATTTATTCTGACTATATTTTTAATTATTGTCATAATATTGTCATTAATTGACTATGTAGAAATAGATAAACACTCAAAATTCTTATCACACGATCAAACCGGAAGTGAAGATGTTTTTTGTTTTTGTTTATTTAAACGAATAAAGTTAGTGAATAGATGGAACAACAAGTCAAAATTACGTGTACAGTAAAATTTAGAACAAATTTAAAAACGTAAATACTTAGTTTAAATAAAGCTTTAAAGAAATCAGTACTGTGAACCAGGAAGATGATGCAAGGAGATCCACCTCCTTCATTGATGAAAAGAGGGATTGGTTTATTATCCGACATATTTAGCTAGATTTTAGTAGATCCGTTTGTCTTCTCGATTTTAAACGAACTAAGTGTAGTTGAAAAAATTGTATACGAAACCTGTCGGTATACTAGACAAGGAGTACAGGTTTTCATCACTTCTATGGATTTTTTGAACATTTTTAATGAAGTCGGGACAAGGTTTTTGCCATGACTGATGTATATTTTTAGCGGAATGAAAATAATTTACACAAGATTTTACAATATAAACTTTTTGTGACTTTAGAATTTATCATTAATCCATTAAGTATTTTTGCAGCTTTGAGGAAACCCACACTTTTCATAAGACTCGGGCATAAGATTGTCCATGAGATTCAGATCTACCGTTCTTGTGTAACAGTTGAAACTGTTCAACTGAAATATGTTAAACTACGCGCTGACTGACACATTGAATAAAGAGTTTAAATTTCCTCAAAACCCAGTGAATGTTGCGAGTTTGAGAAAACTATCAAATTTTGTTGGTTGAAATGCGTAGGAAACTATTCATGTATCCTTTCATGTAAATACATCTGTTCATAATAAGACGATGTTTATTTGATTTTTGTTTTAAGTATATTTGAAAGATGTCTCCTGTTTATCTCATTTATCAGTCTCACTGATTTCTTTTGTTCATTTCGAAACAACATTTCTATAATGAAAAATTATCTCGCATCATTTTTGTCCTATTGTTTCAGATTGTTTGTGTTGTTGGAGATTTTTCAAGCTCAATCAATATTCTTTAGACTTCTTTTATTCTATTTTTTTTAGTATCCGGATATTTGTCTGATAAAATCATAATGCTATTTTATTCTATTGTAAAGCTAAATGTTTATCTACATGAAATATCATATGCATTATTTCAGGAAAATTCTCCATATGTGTTTTTTAAAGATGACTATATGAAATATGAAACATTTCGTAATCTAACTCCTCACGATATACCAAAATCTTTTATCGTATAATCCTCTACAGAAAATGCTTGTATGAAAAAAGTTTCAATAGTTTAATATACAATTCGAATGAACATGATTGGTCTTTTATAAATGCTTATAATAATCGAATAGAGGATATGAAAATGTTTTAGGCCACATTGGAAATCTGAGTACATAGTAGGATGAAGTTCAGCTGACAAGTTCTAGATTCATTTTCTCAGGCCAATATCAAGTAATAACGTAATATGAAGTACGAATACTGGCTGCAAAAAATGAAGGTAACCTTTGAAATTACAAAAAGAATTGGACTGAGCCCAATTCATGAAAATAAATTAGGTTTAAAATTGAAATACATCTAGTTAAGCTTTCAACAACTTACACTGGAACTACATTTATTAAGAAAGTTATCGAAACAATGAATTTGAATATTATAATATACTTATTTTATTCGTTTAAAGAGACATAAAATTTCATCACACTAATCTGACTCATGTACTTCCATAAAACTATTTATCATGATGCACAGGAAATATTCTTATTCAACTTTTACAGGAAACTGTATTCGTCTAGTCTTCAGTTAAATGAAGAATAAGCTACTTAGTAGAATATCTGTTAATAAGAAAGTCTAACTGTTAGCATTTCTTTGTCGATTCGAGCAATGTCATCAAACAAAATTCACTGGATATTCATTGAACTACCTTCTCATTTTCCGCCAACCAAATAACTCTTGACGGAGATGCCTTGGAAGACATCAAAACCTTTACATATCTGGACAGAATCATTGGCGAGCAAGGTGGATCTGATGTAGATGTGAAGGCATAGATCGGCAAAGCAAGGACAGCGTTTCTACAATCGAGAAACATCGAGAACCCAAAACGACTCTCAATCAACACCAAAGTCAGAATTTTAAATACAGATATCAAGATAGTTCTACTGAATGGAGCGGAAACTAAGAGAACCACGAAAGTCATCATCCAGAAGATACAAGTATTTATTAAATGTTGTCTATGCGAATTAATTTGGATCTGCTAGCTAGACACTATCAACATCAACTTACTGTGAGAGAGAGCGAACTAGATTCCAGTGGAGGAGGAAATCAGGAAGAAGAGGTGGAAGTGGATAGGACTCACAATGAGAAAAGCATTGAAGTGCGTTACAAGACAAGCCCTCACTTGGAATCCTCCAGGTCAAAGGGAAAGAGGAAGTCCAAGATACACATTACGCCAAGAAATAGAGAAAGATATGAGAAGAAGGAACAAAAATTGGACAGAACTGGAAAGGGAAGCCCAGAATAGAGTAGGCTGGCAAATGCTGGTCGGCGGCCTATGCTTCATTGGGGGTGACAGGAGTAAGTAAAGTAAGTAAACCTTTTCATTTGTGATATGCAGAGCCAATGACTGTGCATGATTGTACAAACAACTCTAATGGCCGTGATTTTTTACATTTCTATGTTCATCACAGACTGAATTTGTTTGGCTCATTCTCTAGTGCTCGCTTGCAGGTCGAAAGATGAGGTCATTTTCAAAGAATTTGTTCTCCTGAATAATAATTAACGGATTCTTTGAAGCCTGTAAAATATCTGCCATCAAATTCGTTAAATTTAATTCGATGACATTATTAAACATATATTTAAATAAATGAACCCCAACATATCGCTAAACTGTTACACCTGAACATAAGAGTTAAACGATGGAATATAGAATAATTTACCTTATAATGTCATGTTCTCAAATCAGATAGTTTATTTAATAAATAATAAGTTCTCTATTGTCATAATTAGATTCTATGCCCCGTGAAGTAGGTTATGTACAGGCACCGAATCTCTTCATGACATTAGTTGTATTTCTTTTGCACAGGAATAAAAATCCACACCTGAAGTTGCTGCAAAACAGCTACAGATTTTCGCTGATGAATTTGTTTATCTTTATTTTTAGGATAGTGTTCTAAAACTTCAAATTATTCACTTTGAAAACGTTTTCAATAACCTATTTCGACTAAAAATTAATAACAAATGCATGAAAAAGTTCATGATGCGTGACCATCACTGTAATATTTCGTTCGCTAAACTGATGATTTGTGCAAAAGGTGATTATACTACTGGTTTCATTATAGCCTAGTAATTATTCGCTATCTTCTAATGAACTGATAATCACAAATTATGTATTAAATCATGCTTAACTAAAACACTATTTATACATCAACCAAACCACATCAAAACACTAATTTGCTTTGTAGCAATGAAAAAAAGCAAAGAAACAATGAATCAGTATTCATCTCATTTATTCAACAAGCTATATGTTACGAAGTAGACGATACTTTATAAGGATGACCGGTAATATTTATAGGTAAAGAAGTTCCTTTTCTTGAAAGTTGATTCCATAATTTAACTTGCACATTCTGAAGAGAAGAATGCCAACTTACATGCAAAAACATCTCTTTCCAACATTTTCTACGCTAATCATCTATAGTCAATCTATGTACACCAATGAACAATAATCATTTCAATGTTTATTGATTAATGCATCTATTTCAGCGAATCAAATATAAATCATTCGTTGCAGAATGTTGAGAAAAAAATTATTCTCTATGGTAGGTAAAAATGTCAGTAGTGGATCTATAAAAAGGTATACACTGGTTATCCATCAAAACTCATCGATAACTTGAATAAAAACTACCAGATGCTTACTTCGTTAGATTGAAGCAGATTTAACCATACGTTTAAAGAAACCAGGAATTTGTATACTAGAAAATCTATTCGACCTTTGTTTATCCAGTGATCTCAACTCTTCGTTTTTTCCAAAACAACCACTTTTTTCTCTTCTATTTCATAAAATATTTAGCTACAAATCGACTGATTTCTCTCCTACCTTGAATTTCATCTGCATTTCATTTCATTTGATTTCAATTACAACAGTCTGCGCAACGTGCTACACTTCGTGATATTGTTGATGAATATTCAAAATCTCATTGAATACATTTTCTGTCTTTTATTGTGTTTTGTTTTCTATTTTGTAACCTTATTATTAGGTTCAATAGATGATCGATATATATCTATAACAAACATTATGAGCAATCATAATTACTGAAAAAAAGTCTACCTTTGCCAATGTTCAACTGTAGAAAATGAAAGTAATCCATTTTCTGAAATGGTATCATATTTTTTTAATCACTTTTCAGAGAATAAAATTTACTAGTTTAAATTATTTCATAAATTACTGTTTAAATTAAATGGTGAAAAATGGATGTAATTAAATTACATAGTTAATTGTGAATGGTTTATCCAAAATTATGTGAGTTTGACTATTATATTTTTAATAAAATTATGAAATTTGGCTGACATGAAAAAATGGAAAAAAAACACTGAATACCAATATCCATAATAAAATCAATCATGAAAGTTTCATATATTTTAAACAGTAATCTAAAGGATGCAAAATTAACAAATAGACAGTGCTTTATATTCAATAGCAGTTCTAACGAACGATTACCAGACAGCACATAAAACGAAACGACAAGAATAGTTGAAAACGAGATATATTTTTTACCTAAATATAGTATCAACGACGAGGTCAAGAAACTGATTTCATCTTACGATGATAGATTCTAAAGTTCAAATGATATAGTTAACTCCAGAGAGCGGATAACGAGTTCGATAAACGTAAGAGATTCGTATTATTATACGCGTGTTTACTGACAGTTGTTTACGCACCATACGGCTAATCGATCGCCTGGACACTATCAGCAACAACCTAATATCGTACAGGGCAAACCAGATTTCAGTGGAGGAAGAAATTGTGAAAAACCGCAAGAGGTGGATAGAGAACACACTGGGGAAATTCCTGAACTGTATCACACGACAAGTCGAAATTGGGAATACTCAGGGCCGAAGGAAAAGAGGAAGAGCAAATAACACATTATGCCGAGAATTCGATGCAGACATCAAAAGAATGAACGGCAGTTGAGTAGAACTGGAAATGAAGGCACAGGCAGAGTAGGTTGAAGAATGTTGGTTGGTGGTCTATTAGGTGTAACAGGTGTAAGTACGTAATAATTTGGTAAATAACAATTCTTAATTAACTTTCAGGTTTCCCTATTGACAGATGAAGGACAGTACTACAGGGCAGTCTCTTACTTTCAAAACTGTGAATTTATCAGATTTGTGGTTAATTTGCTAATTTATTATGTAATTTTTGTGGTCACATATAGGATGGTTACCTTGCTTTGAATAGGTCAGCTTATTTGAGATTGTATTTTTTACTAGAGAAATTTATGTTTGTGCTATTAAATTATAACTACATCAGTGATCTACTACTTTTAGTTGACTTTTTCGCTATCCGAGTTTTATAATGACTAAGATTGCGCAACATGTGCCTCAGTCGCACCAGTTACTAGGGTATGAAATTAGGTCAATATGCCATCATTTTTCGTGAAAAGGCATTTTTTTAAATGTGTTATAGCTCGTAAAACATTCACTGGCTCTCATGAACTGTTTGTTGTTACTGTTAGAGATTACACCTACACTAAATGCAATGAAATATGAAGAAGCGTTATCGTTTTTTCACAAATGAAACAAGTGATTTATAGTGTAACATGTTTCGTTAATTGATCTAAATAATGGACGATTGTGTGGTTTTGTTTAAGTCTAAATATTTTTTCAAGTTATGACCAAATTTGAAAAATCTCAAAATTATCATTGCTCACTATTTCAATCTCAGACAAATTAGTTTTATTTCTGTTTTTAAATGAGTATACATAATCAGAAAATAATTGCTCAATGCATACCGATCTATAATCGTAATCAGATTTATTCGAAAAAGAACGTAACAAATATAGCTGAGGAATAAAGAAATATACTTATTTGATAAGATGTAAGTTATAATTTGCCTTCAAAATACATTTGTCACTTAGCTTTTAATTAAGGGAAGCAATACCTTGGATCAAATATTCTCCCAATAGATATGATAGTCATTTTTGAGGCTAAAAAATGTAGCAAACAACGATTCCAGTGCTATTACACTGTGCTTATGATCATCTACAGAGCCATTTCACGATAAGAATAACATAACTGTTATAGGACTGTTGTCATACATGAACTTGATTAGTTTGCGGCAGATTAAGTGAGATTGGTTTTGTTTTTAATGAATCGTTTATTCTGATAACATTCATACAGTGATGATGTGAGTAGTATCATGAAAATATGGTTTATGGTTAAGCAGGAACAATGTGGAGATAAAATAGTTACAAGGAGGACAGTTTAGTGAGTAAGCCTAATAATAATAATAATAATAATAATCAAATAAGTTTACATCTTTATAGTTCCACTAGTGAAGTGAGATATAATGTTTGGTGTAATCATTTTTAAGGCAATATCAGAGAAATGATCATTGAATTGACATACTAACGATGGTAGTGATTTTGTTCTACGTATAGACTTTGACATAATATTTCATATTTTCAAAAATCTACATTTCAAGTAATTTACACAGAGAACAAATGTACAATTTCTGGTATAGTCTGAAATGCTATAAATTACAAATTCTGAATTTTGTGTTACATCATTAGATGTAAAAGATAATTTATTTAAGGTTTTGAAGAAAAAGTTTCGATCTACTCTTCATTGTTGATTCGATAAAACATCAAGTATTAACTCAATGCATCTGGATTTCCAGATAGAGTACAATCATTAACATGAAATTGAATTGTAACGTGCTTACGAATTTATTCCACATATATATTTTATAATGAAGTTATGAAGATTACTGTATCCTACACAAATATTACAATATGAGTAATATTTACTATATTGAGTAAAGCACTAGAGATGTCATATTCATATTCACCTTCCATATTATTCTATAAACTAAAAAAGCTCTATTTCCTGAATATGACTGGTAACCCTACATGCATGATTGAATAATTTGTATTTTCTTTATATTGGTAGGCTTGTTATGTGTGGTTATTTAGTAAGAGATTACGAGAGTTTATCAGCTGATCTCCTTTGTTTTCTTGTAAGCGGAAGGCTGTGAGAAATAACCAATCAGGACAGGTATTATTACTAGTGCTAAAGCCGTAGTCATTCACACAAGATAATTTAGCTGTACTCATCATAAGAAAAGCAACAGTATTTAATACAGTTTTAATGATGCAAAGTACATTACATTTCTTTTGTGTATTCTCACTCAGCTGAGTGAAAATACAAGAAGGTAGGAGTAGTATTGACTAGAAGCTACTTCACAAATACAATGCTTTCTAACATTTGATGAGTAATATTGCAGTTCCCCAGGCATTTTCAACATTTATTTTGGAAATTTTCGAAATACACATAATCTGGCAGTGATAATGTTAATAACGTGAGAGAATATTTTGTGTGCAAAATGTTCCACACTTGTGCAGCTACTTCTCAAGAAATCTGTCCAGTTAGTGTTAATAGGTTAGCTATATTCATTACGAAATTTGAACAACCGATTTTCATCCGTAGATCCTATTTCACTACCAAAAGTTCATGGAGAAACAGGAGATATGGATTTATATTGAAAGAGTGGCTTGTATACAATTCAGAGTAAACAAACATAAACAACTACAAATAGTAATATTCGTAGGCAAACTGGCATACGGGGAGATATAGTTTGAACATTTTAAGATGTTAGATTTGAAAATGGTTGTAGTTATAAATGGACGCAAGCTCAAATACCATTGTAAAGTAGCTGGTAGTACTCAGCAGTTTTATTCCAATAAGAAGCATGTCGTAACAGGATAAATTAAACTTCTTTAGCAGCCAACAAGTTTTAGGGATGCATTGTCATACTACTTCCACAGTAGTATGAAATTATTTACAAAAACAGTTGGTAAGTTATCTAGATCAACATTTGAACAAAACGTAAACGAAGAATAATTTAAATACACTTAGTCAAGTGTTGTCAAGTAGTTATATATTCATTTCGAAACCAATAATTGTGCGCAAATAAATTAGTTTGAGTGAATAACGAACAAATATATTCAATATATGAAGTTAGAAATATCGACCATGTGAATGGCGAACCAGTGGTCAAAGCGGAACGTGTTTCTTGTGAAACCTCAAAGTTATGTAATGCAGATTCATGTATGCTTCAGCTGATATCGATTATGTCATGGAACTTATATGGACTTCTTTGAATTTCTGTAAATAGTTTATGGGTAAGAGTCTTTAGTAAAAATAGAGCTTTAACAAAATATTCCTATTTTATGTTTAGCTACATTTTGAGTTCTGAACTATTTATTTGAGATTTGCTAAATTCAATAGGAATTCAGTAGGAGAAATTAGAGAAGGATTCAATTCAGTGTTAGCTCAATAAACCACCTTTCTGATTTCTTTTCCATCATTTTCGAAGGATTAATTTGTAGTATTAAAATACTAAATCCAAACATCATCACCAGCTACCCGATTACTTACTGGCGCCTGTTACCCCTAATAGACATAGACCATCAACCAACATTCTTCAACCTACTCTGCCTGAGCCATCCTTTCTAGTTCTACTCAACTGCTGTTCATTCTTTTGATGTCTGCATCGAATTCTCGGCGTAATATGTTCTTCGGTCTCCCATATTTCCTTCGGCCCTGAGGATTCCCAGTCACGCATTGCCTTGTGACGCAGTTGCATGTGGTCTACCCACCTCTTGTGCTTTTCACTAATTTCTTCGCCAGCTTAAATCTGGTTTGCAGTCTGCCAAAGTTTGTTGCTGCTCGTGGTGTCTGTTCAATCGATCCGCAGTATCGTGGGTACACAACTATTCGTAAACACGTAAATCTTGTGAATGATGTTTTTCGTGGTTATCCAAGTTTCTACTCCATACAATACAACTGTGTTGATGTTCGTATTGAAAGTTGTGATTTTGTTGTTGGTTGACAGTTGTTTTGAGTTCCAGATGTTCCTCAACAGTGAGAATGCTACACTTGATTCGCTAATTCATGTCGCTACATCGGCATCAGATCTGCCTTGTTTATTGATGATGCAGCCTATGTATGAAATTGTTTCTACATATTTCAATGCTTGTGCATGAGGTGTGATTGGATTAATGCATGTTGTGTTGTATCTAAGGATCTTATTTTTTCCCTTGAATATGTTGAGACCTAATGCTGCAAAGGCTGATGCTACACTAGTCGTTTTCTCCTTCGTTTTTTGTTGTTTGTGGGATAGAACGGCTAAGTCATATTCAGACTTCATGAATGGAGTATACCAGCATTTCTCCTGAAGCTAATCTTTTTTGTCGAACCTGCGTCCAACGTGTTTCACTGATTCCACGTACCATCAGCTTGTATCTTTTCATTTCTGACACAACATGGTGAACTCCCTCAGTATTCTACATCGCACCAACTTTCCATATGTCTAAATTAATGGTTGTTCTGGCTGTTAGAATGAGCATTATCTTTGTGACTAACGAAGAAATTCGACTTTGATATTTTAATAATTGTTCGATTTTAAAGAATTCATCTCTTGATGAGTCCCTATCTTGCCGTGATATCAGAAGAGGAATCATTGGCAAATGAAAAGCACTAAACAACTGTTCCATACTGATAATAGGGCCTCTTTGTTGTATATGCCTACGCAGAGATACATGAGTGAAACCGAGAAATTTAAGTCCAGTAATGAGCACCACCACCCAGTTAGAACTTACAAGTTTATATTATTTGTGTATAAAAGCTAAGCCAACGATTCTCTTATATTATTAGATCATGTAGTATGTTACAGAGTATTCGTTTTCTTTACAATACTAACTTATTAACGCTTCGTCTGTATTATTAAAATAATCCATGACATTTTACTAACACTTAAAATACCCATTTTTCAATTGAAGTGAATTTGTAGTTATCCAAATCACAAATCAAGTATCAGAAACATTTTTACATAAAAACTTGAAATCTCGGCACAAAACAAATGGTCTGCTTACAATGTGCATTGTTGTTATTACAGTAATTATTATTACAACAAATAGCTTGTAAATTTCTTTCTATCTTTGTTTACCAAGCCTTGATAAAATCAACTTCGAAGAACTATACTGTCAATAAGGTTTCTGTATTTATAAAAGATAGATCAGAGGAAAATTGAGAGTTTACATTCAACGATTTTCCTAGTTAAAATATTTACTTACAGACTAGATGGATCTATGTTATGACTGGACGGTTTCGGGAATTTTTAGAACTATTTGTATTTCAAAGATATTACCATTGATAAGAAATGAGACATCTTATTTACAAAAAACTACAATAGATGATAAGCTTGTAAGACTAAAACTTATCACGAAACCCATAAACTCCTACATATTTCGCCCTAATTTCTGTTAACCAACTTAATAAATAATTTAGGAAAGATAAGAACATATGTTCTATTCGAGAAGGGATTGAGTTTCATTATATTTAAACTTATACACTAATCCCGCACTCAATATAGATAGACAGTAAAGAAAAGAAAACATTGAACTCTGATTAAAATAAACTGAAATAGCAAGTTACATCATCTCAAAAAAAAAATTAGTTTGATAAAAAAAAGTAAGCCGTACAATCACAATAAGTGTTCATTTTCTAAATATAACCAGAAAAGAAAAACATAAATATAATCTCATATTCCAAAGAAATCGTACATGAACATACATAAAACCTGAGGTTTGGAATAAGTTTACTATTTACACTAGAAGGATAATTAAACTAAGAAATGTTACACGATGATTTTGAAACGGTATTAGGATGTGTTCTTCCAGGTGGTTGTGGATGAGACGTTGGATTGTTAAGTGATTCAGACAATGCTAAAGCTAGTTGTAAATCTTCTTCTTCTTGAATTTCACGAGAACTTACACGATACAATGACGGTGAAGCAGCAGGAGGCGATGACAATGAATGAGTTGTATGTGTTGATGATACGTTCTACAAATTATCAAAAATAGAATAATGTGAAGCGAAAAACAATCGAAATTCGAACTGTGTGAATTTAATAGAAATTGATTGATGATTTATACATGCACTGAGACCAATCAACGCTACAAAACAATTGATTTAAGAGAGAACACTGGCTAGCTTTTCACAGGCCAGCTGGAATATTCAGATTTAACAATCCAGGAATCATACTATTTGGCAACTTAATATCATAAAATGAATAGTTTTGTCATTAATTTAATTTTATTTTTTCTAGGATAAGGGTGGAAATATTGAATTATTATCTCGATGTTGTTTCTTTGATTACATCTTCATCCATTTATTCACACTCTATCGCAACTAATGATAGATTATATTCACTTAAAATAGCAAACTAGGCCTTGGCAAGATATCATCAAGAGATTAAATATTTGTTACACCATAAATATGGAAGCACTTCGGTCGATAACTTACAGATAAATTAAAGTAATTGAGTTAAATGATTATACCATTAGTTTTCGATGCTCTATTAAATCAAAGGATTTCAGTAATTCAATATACGCTCCTACACAGTGATACATCTGTATAGAAGTATGAGTGACGGTGGCGAATGGATTGACGAGATTGTTCTATGCATACTGAAAGTCAGAGCAGTTATTGCCAATCTAGTTCATCTTTGGAGTTGTTATAATGTGAGTTTGGTCGTAAAACGTTCGACTTACGACAAGTCATTGACAACACTTCTGCCCGATACTTATGAAGCCTGGTTTTCCGAGACGACGATAGTTGACGGTTGTTTCTTATCGGTTATATCTGGTGCAACATTATACTGATAATGCCTGTGTTCGAACATGGTTACGACGCTTTATTCGATGTTACAATACTGTCACTCGGTTACGCGTTACAAATTTTATCCTGGTGGCTTCAATATCACACATTGTTAATCAGCGCTGGGATTGGGTGAGAAAAGAGTTAGTTAATGATATGGTGCTGTAACATGAATGATAGCTGTATAGAAAGGAAATTTATTGGTCAATCATGAATTGACGAACTGGGGTCCAAGAAATTGTACATTTCAGTGGATCGCGACGTTATCGAACATAACTTAAAAATAAATACCAGTGAGGATTCCCTAGAAGTTTCCTGTTAGTTTTCACACAAGTAACAACAACTCCCCTCAGTGTAAGGATTTTCTTGGTTTTATTTTTAACTGCGCTGCATTTCTTATTACGTCCTACTATTGTTCATTGATTCATTGACTCTTCCTAATTTTTTTCCTAGTATGGTCACTTTAGTTTTGGAGGGAAAGTCGAGTCCACTAGGATTTGTGTACTTAAGATAAGTAAGATTTTAGTCAAATATATTTACAGTACAAGTTGTCACAACACAATGTACGGGGTATAGTGTGAAAAAATTAGTTTCTTATCATATACTTCAAGTTAACCATTAGTTGATCGATTAAAATATGGTTTCGGGAATAAAAAAAAAGAAACTTTCTCAATGTGAAATGAAAAAAAAGATCATCTTTTCCAACCTATACAATACACACATGTTAAAGAAAAAGAAAATTCACCTTCGAAGTTGAATTTGTATTGAAATCACTAAAAATAGCTCTGTAGAGAGCTGCGGCACCAGAAGCTGACAACTTCCTAGAGTTATTCAAATTTTGTTGAAATCCTTTACAATTATGATCTAATTCATTACGATGTGATACGCAGAAATTTAATTTGCATCTATCACAAGAAAAGGGTACAAGTTCTTTCTTTTTACACCGAGGCATACAGCAGGTATTTGTAAATAACTATAAACAAAAAGAGAGGGCAGAAGTGTGCAATAAATTTTCAAATAAGGACGAAAAACACGAATATGAAAATATTCATGACGAAATATCAGCAGGGATACAGAAAGCTCAACTGGCTTTTGCCAACTTGCGTCACTTATGGCGTAGGCGAGATATCCGTTTGCTAACCAAAGGACGAGTGTACTGCGCAGCAGTTCGCTCTGTCCTACTTTATGGCTGTGAAACATGATCAATAAGGGAAGAAGACATACGTAGGTTATTAGTATTCGGTTGTGGATGTCTTCGAAGCATCGCTCCTATATCCTGCTGGCACATCCGAGTAAGCAATGCTGTCGTTAGGAAACGAGTTCTAGGTAGGGATGGCAAATCAATTGATGAAGTAGTGAAACTCCATCAGTTGAAGGGGTTGGGACATGTGTTACGAATGCCCAACTGCCTCGACGAGCTATGTTTTGTGATGTAGGAGTAGGTTGGAAGAAGGCTAGAGACGACCAAACCAAAACATGGCAGAAATCCATGAATTCACTGACAAGTGGACTGAGTTGTGTTGGTAGGTTCACGCTACCTGGTTGGGGTCCGCGAGACGAAAGTCACCAATGGTTATAGACCTTGAACGACATGGCTCAGAATCGTTTGCAATCGCGCAAGTGCATCTACTCTTTGTGTTCTCTCGAATTCTAACCTTCTGAACTTATCATCTCTGCCTTTCTCTATCTAAATTTATCTCACTAATAATAACAATAATAATAATAATAATAATTTTTCGAGCCCTAATTTTCTCCGTTACTGCTTATACTTCTACTATCTCTACCACTATGTGATTTGAATTGACAATTGCGTCTCTGTGCTAATGCGGTATGGCAACCTGAACTGATGTACGTACGTACGAAGTTTGTGTTGTATCTCTCTGTCTGTCTGATCCATTCGCCAAATGATTTTGGTAATCAACGTAAACAATTAAATTTTAACAATATTGAATGGGATAATTAACTAGGCCATGAATTAAACATACATACATACTTAAAGCCGAAAGGTAATATTCGGTTATGATAATTACGGTAAATAAAGCCCAGTATTTAAAAGTAGGAGCTTTTTGGGTTTTTATTGTGTAGGTTCCTGATTTTGTTCTCCAGCCACTAAAATATGGGCCAAACTCTAACTAAGTTGGTTACTTATACTATCAAGATGACCAAACTAAAGTAGATGAAGCGGTGCTCGAACTTAGGACTTAGTGGACGCAAGGTGAATACCTCAAAAAGTTAGACAGCATCGAATCTTCCTGTTACTGCTCATGTAGTATAAACTGCCAACCAACATTCCGCAAAATACTGTTATGTTAACCCTCTTTATCAGTTCTTGGAAAGCACCATTTATTCTTTTGATGTTTGCATACGATTTCTGATGTATTGTGTTCGCTCATTTGACTCTCTTACATTTGGCTTTAGGATTATAAGCTAGGGAATGTCTTGTGATGCAGTTAGATGATTCACGCGATGTGTCATTTTGAGTCCTAAATGTTCTTCAACAGTGGGAATGCTACCCTTGTTTTGGGAACTCGTGTATTCATATCTGCATCACATTCCCCTAGTTTATCAATGATGCCAACCAGGTATGAAAACGTTTCTACGTCTTCCAAAGCTTCTGCATGAAATGTGATTTCATTGATACATGTTGTGTTGTATCTAAGGATCTTGCTTTTTCCCTTGTATATGTTGAGACCTACTGCTGCAGATGCTGATGCTAAACTGGTCGTCTTCTGCATTTGTTGCCATGTGTGGGATAGAAGGGCTAAGTCACATTTAAAGTTCCGATCGTGTAGCTACATCCGAGCTGTCCACTGCATTGCGTATTTTTCCTTAGATGCTGACGCCTATATAATCCAGTCAACTATCAGAAGGAGAAAATTTGACAGTAAGCAATCTTGGCCAACACCAGTCTTCACTTAGAATCGCAGTGTAGTTCGTCGTAAGAATTCCGTATGATGGTGACAATCATCTCAAGCACATCGCAGTGTTGAAGGATTCGTAAGGCTTACTCATAACTAAGAAAGTTTGTGTATAGTGATGAATTCTATTTAACTAGTTGTTGTGAAGGATGATAGACTGATTGATGAAGTAATGAATCTGCATACGTAACACAAGCCCCGAGCACCGCCCTCCTCGATAGCGTTGTCTGATGTAGCAGTAGGCTGGTAGAAAACCATGGGCGCAATGGGACCAGTTAATGAAGTCGTTGATAACTGGACTAAGATATCGATATCGACTCCCTAGTTCGTGTGATAGTCAAAATCAGCGGTTGCAGACTTAGAAAGATATGATTAAAAACTATTTGGAATGGCACAGGTGCATGCAATCTTTTTTCTACCCGAAATTTCAAACTTCTGAATTCCTCATAGTTTATTTATTTATTTCAATGGTTCGCATTTTACAGAATCTTAATTTTGATCCCTAATGTTTTTTATTACTACCAGTACTGTTAATGTTTCTACTACTATGGGATTCGACTTGCCAACTTCATCTCTTTGTGCTAATTTGGTGTGGCAACTTGAACCGATGTTCGTGCGCACCAAAATCTACGTTACAACCGACTGGCAGACTAGCTGAGAAAGAACTTACAACTTGCCGGCTTCCACATGTCTTGGTATGATTAAGAGTGGGGAGAAGCCATTCGGTAACAGGCTTGTTAATCATCTCCATCTGAGAAAACTGAGCTGTTGATACTTACTATTTACGTTGACATCGTGTCAAGGATTCAAAAAAATTGTTTTGTTATTGACTGTGTATATTTTCAGCCGAATCGGCTAAAGTTCTGTTATGAATATTTGTTAAATTGATTAGTTTAGGAGGATAGTTTAAAAAACTTTGTCTCAGACCATAGATAAATATATTCAATTTTTGTTAGGTGTTATTTTGAAGATTGAGATCTTTTAGGAACGTGTACAACTAAAGGATTTGCAGACAATGTAGAACTTCGTATGAAGTACACCAGTTCAGGTTGCCATACCGCATTAGCACAGAGACGCAATTGTCAATTCAAATCACATAGTGGTAGAGATAGTAGAAGTATAAGCAGTAACGGAGAAAATTAGGGCTCGAAAAAATTATTATTATTATTATTGTTATTATTAGTGAGATAAATTTAGATAGATAAAGGAAGAGATGATGAGGAGTTCAGAAGGTTAGAATTTGAGAGAACACACCAGCCATTATTACTACATCAGAGTGCCTAACTTTTTGGAGGTCTGAAAGCTTCCCATAAAACTCATCTTTCACCTCGTCCGAACTGCAGTCAGTGGGAGCGTACGCACATATGACGAAGAGGCGACGGCGAGTGTCCCTATCTTTCCGAGTCTTTAATGTTCCGTTCAGTCGGACAGCGCACAAGCGACTATCTACTGGGATCCAGTCTAGGAGAGATTGTTCAGCCATACGACTCAATGCTATACCTACACCAGCGAGACCCCAAGAAGCAGCATCAGGGCTACCGGATACACGAAGAGTAAATCGAGCTGCTTCTTTATTTTGATAAGGTGAAATCAGATTAATGACTTTACTAGGATCCTGCATGCGCGTTTCCGAGACGCAGCACACATCGATGGCACGAAATTCTAATGTCCTAGCTAACGAAGTCTGTTGCCCTATTTGACACAATGTCCGTACATTAAAAGCTCCAACATGTAATCTAGAACGGGGTTTCAGGAGACCAGGAATAACTTTTCGTGAACTCGAATCGTTTGATTAGCGGTACAGTGAGACAAAGGAATGTGTGTAGAGTTAGTCGTGGAGATAAGATATATATTAGGGGGTGTAGGAAGGAGTTGATTTTGACTCGTGTGCTGTCACGGGTATGAGGGCGGTTGTCACTTTCCGGCTGCCCACACCGTGAAAAGATGTTTCTTGAGGGACCTGAAAAGGGAGGTAGGTTAGTTTTGGTCTTGGAGACCTGGGAGCGTGACCGCAGAGCCAAATGGACAACTGCTTGAGGCCGGTCACTCAGCCTTTTTATGAAAGGTTTTTTGAGTATTAGCTCCGCTCTTAAAAGTCCTCAGTGGACACCCTTACCCAAGGAGAAGGAAATCCGTGAGGTAAGGTGAGGTGTGACATTTTTAGGGTCGACCTTTTCTAACTCTTGCTTCCTTGCGAAAAGGCAGCATCGCTGCAGATGCTGGTTGTCCGAGGGAAACACCTTACTACTGTCACACTCCTCTGCAGTCAGCAGTATGATCGCCCTCAGACCTTGGGTAGCTGCTTTTAGTCTCATCGTTCTCCAATCGACCTGCCTGGCATGGTAGAGCCTTCAGGAACATATGTTCCGGCCAGGGCTTGGTTGGGTCATTACGATAAGCAAACCCGACCACCACGTCAAGGTAGCAGCTAAGGTCGGGCAAGGCAAGCCTTGATTGAGAATCCTCAATGCCAAAGAAAAAGGGGAAGACCAAAAAAACACATTACGCCGAGAATTGGAAGCAGACATCAAAAGAATAAACAGCAATTGAGTATGACTGGAAAGGAAGGTGCAGGCAGAGTAGGTTGGAGAATGTTGGTTGGTGGTCTATGTCTACTAGAAGTAATAGGCGTAAGAAGGCTAGTATTTCAATTATCATAATAAATAAACAGAGACTACTAACCTTTCCTTTTAACTCTAGAGCCGGCTTTGAACGGCATGCTGTATCAATGTGATTTCCAACTTTTACATCTGGAAGCTCGCCTGGTTTTAGAGGGACTATGGTTCCGCAAAGTGGACACACCGGGACCTGTTTATCCTTGAGTTCAGGACTTTTACAGTTGTGACTATCATACAAATAGTGATCCTTGCAGAAAACACCATGACATCCTGAACATCGAACGGGTAAAAAATCTAGAGGAGTATAGCTTAGAAATTCGTATGTACCAAGCATTCGACAAGTTGGCACCGAACAGTTTGCTCCTAGATGAGGAAACTCCATTAACGAAACTTTAGAGATTTAGTGATAATTAGTTCAATATGTAACAAACAATGTTGATTCCTTTGAATTAAAATGACAATTTGAAATCCGTTAACTTACTTATATGTAACAGCAGATAGATAAAGGTTAAACGAAGAGACTGAAAATGATTGGTTATATTATCATTGAGTTTTATTGATACTTCATATCACACGAAATTTTTCCTGTAACAAGAGAAAATAAGGAATAATTAGTCACCAAAAAACGAAACTAACCCACATTTAGGCATGTAGTAGACCGGGTATTCAATTATTTAATCTCTTGACAGGTAACTGACAAACATTAAGGAAGAATACTTAAAAAAATACTGTTTGTCAAACATTCGACATGTTTGCTCGTAGTATGCAGTGTTTTAGTGGTCTTTATCATCCGCAGTGGCTTTTGAGCATCTGATGTTAGCGTCAGGGGGTAGATAAAATGAGAGAGCGTATTTACACAGCTAGCTTTGAGCTAGTGGGATTTCCATCTACGTCATATGACTACCGATTGTATATCAGGTTGTTCGTCACTATTTTTGGAACCTGTAGAAATATGACATTTTTTATTTCTCTATTTCATATGTTACACCATGTTATATACTGATATCTAACTACAAAAGCTATAAAAATTCAGGTCGGTTTGTACTCAATATTTTGGAGTCACCGACACACCGATATAACTTTTGATTGTAGAAATATTTTCAATTAGTTCTTAATCATGGTTCTATATATGTGTATAAAGTAAAACCGACTGTCGTAACCTCATATGGATTCGTGTTCCTACAAATGATTTTGGAAAGTGTAAGATGATTAACTGAGTGATAGGCGGACAGGATATGGTAGTTGAATTAGCGGGGTAACTATAAGAATCGACCGAACAAGTGATCAAGCGGTCTTCAGATAACATAATATACAATAAGAGTATAAAAATATATTCTCATGACAGTTTTTTAACAGTTGTCAGTACCAAGTAACGAGCATTGAAATCATGTGAGAACTTGAAAGATTACAGAATGTTTGAAATGAGTATGAACAAATTTAAAATAATGTTTAACCCACTCTCATATGAACTTACTGCAGAACACCATCCAATCTACTCAAGCAAAAGACTTAAGGGAGATTAAGAAATTTTCCTCGATCGATTAGTGGAAAAAACATTAAAAAACTGGGATGTAGATTTAGTCATTCATCGACTATCAAATTTACACGGTAGTTTACGAGTTTATCTTCAGAATACGGCTGAAGTTGTCGGAATCCACACTTATAAGCCAAATATTTTTACTCACACTAAGTGTATTCAACCGATATCTACCGCGGTAATCAACATTAAAATGGGTTGTAAATGTATCTTAACTTGATTTCTGCCCGGACAGTTTCGCTGAATTTCAGAACTCGGTAACTGGTTTAATTAAAAGTATGTAGTTAGTCTTAGTATAGACAAAACACCTGTAACGTTTACTCCCATTTACGAAGCAGAAAATCATAAGTGAAACCACACTGCGGAAATTCTTGATCATGCCCAATATTTTTTGAGACTTCTTCAACGTTAGTAGCAATCTTGTAGAAAAACCCTATATCAAGGGAAATATTGCGATTTTCCGCCGCACTTCCACAAATCTTACTTCAGGAGCTTCCCTAAAAATGATCAACTCCTCCCAAAAGTTGGTTGATAGTGTAATTAGTAGTGGTCATTAGTCGTACGGGGATTGTATAATAGTCAGGTAGAAAATTACAACTGTGAAAAACTTAAATTATAGTTTAAAAACTGACAGAAAATGTTTGGAATCATTCAACAGTAAAATAGTTGCCACTGCAATCAGATTTAGCGCCTCCAATATCCAATATATTTTTCACGAGCAGGTGTAAGCCAATTTGATTTCTTTGCCCTCGATTCTTGTTCTTTCAGTACGGTTTCAGGTATTCGGCAATGTCCAATGGATGGAGGTCTAGCCACTCGACTGTCTAATTCTAGTCAGTTGGCAGATGGTTGTGAGTTTGTGCGTCTCGGGATTTTGAATGAAAACGTCTGTTTCAGGGCAGTAGGGTTTCTGGATACTAGGAGCCGTCACATTGCCAAACCGGAGATCAGTTAGTTGCAATGTGGAGAGTAATAGGGGTAATAAGGATAAAATTAAAATAATAATATGAATAAAATTTCAGAACTGAGTTACACAAGACTGTGCCATGGTCACCACTTCCTAATGGTGCGCGAACGTGAACATCCTCAGCCAGGAGCTGGTCATTAGTTAACAGATAATCCAGGTGGGGACTTCCCTTCCTTACTCCGCCGAGTGGCACAGCATACGCGTTCAGTCAGCCCAGAGCTTCTAGTGGCTGTACCAAGTTGTCTTCGGAACCAACCAGTTGGAGATATAATTTGATTGCTGAGATTTAAAGATGGGGTATTGAAATCTCCAGCTAAGAGTATTTGACCAAACGAAAGGAGTGTTAGTTGCAGCATTGCCTCAGTCATTCATTTTCAGCCTCAGTACTTCAGGGGCACCGGCAACTCCCTCCAACCAAGTATTTTGTGCCGTTCGCGTTGACGTAAAACCAGCATGATTCTATCACATTGGCTAGCTTGGTACGGTGTAGCCTTTCGGCTTTCAAATGGATATTAATATACATAGAGACTCCACCTCCTGTCTGAGGAGCCCCATCGCGTGGGAAGAGTTTAATGCCTTGCAGGCTTACTCTGTCGTCTGCAATGTTGGGAGATAGCCATGTCTAACTTAGGATTATGATCTTCAGATCCATCCAATACCACATATTTCTGATGGTTAACAGCTTACTCCTTAGTCCTCTCACATTGCTGAAAAGGTACTCGCTGGTATTTCAAATCATGTGGTGCATCTTAGCAGGTGGACCTCGGTTAAATCTTCCGGATTTCTGAAGTTCATAGCCATTAGGCGCAAAGATTTATTCGTCTTGAGGTGTGACGGACAACGAACTCCAAGGACGTTAGTTGCCATGATCGTATGATGGCCGATGTTGCATGATGGCCACCACCACTAATGCACATCATGTGCGTGAGCTTCATCGAAGCTGCCACTAAACACTTCACTGTCTCCGTTAACAACCATGCTGGTTTGTTCTTGGAAGTTTCTGGCGTCTTGCCTGACTGGGATCGGAGAAGACAGTTTAACGGAATCTCTTAGAAGTTTGTAGGATATCTTTGGCAACCTTACCGAGTCTAAGATTACCCTTAGTCGAGGAGGTTTCCCCCAAGTGACAGTTTGACACTTTAACAAATAGCATAGTTTGGCTATGGTACTGCCCTATTCAAGCATTTCTCCAACCAACTCCGTTCCGGGATTCCCTTTCCAGTTCTGTCCAATGTTTATTCATTACTCTCATATCTTTCTCTATTTCTGGACGTAGTGTGTTCCTTGGCCTTCCTCTTTTCCTTTCACCTCGAGGGTTCCAGTTGAGGGCTTGTCTTGTGACGCAGTTAGGTGCTTTTCGTAGTGTGTGTCCTATCCACTTCCATCGCTTCTTCCTGGTTTCCTCCTCCACTGGAATCTGGTTTGTTCTCTCCCACAGTTCGTTGTTGCTGATGGTGTCTGGCCAACGAATCCAAGGTATTTTGCGTAGACAACTGTTAATAAACACTTGTATCTTCTGGATGATGGCTTTCGTAATTTTCCAAGTTTCCGCTCCATACAGTAGAATTGTCTTGACATTTGTTTTGAAAATCCTGATATCGGTTTTGGTTGAAAGTTGTTTGGAGTTCCAGATATTTTTCAACTGTAGAAATGCAGCCCTCGCTTTGCCAATCCGCGCCCTCACATCTGCATCGTATCTACCTTGATTGTCGATGATGCTGCCCAGATATGTGAAGGTGTTAACGTCTTCCAAGGCATCTCCTTCAAGAGTGACTTCATTGGTGCATGTTGTGTTGCATTGGAGAATTTAGCTTTTTCCTTTATAATTGTTGAAACCTTCTGTTGCAGAGGCTGCTGTTACACTGGTCGTCCTCTCTTGCATTTGTTGTTGCGTGTGCGATAGAAGAGCCAGGTCATCTGCGAAGTCCAGATCGTCCAGCTGCGTCCTAAATGTCCAGTTGATACCGTGCTTCCTTCCAGATGTTGACGTCTTCATAATCCAGTCGATGACCAGGAGAAAGAGAAAGGGTGAGAGTAAGCAACCTTGCCTGACACCGGTCTTCACCTCAAAAGAGTCTGTCAGCTGACCTCCGTGCACTATTTTGCAGTTGAATCCATCATAAGAATTCCGTATGATGTTGACTATTTTCTCAGGCACACCGTAGTGTCGAAGAAGCCTCCACAGTGTTTTCCTATCCACGCTGTCAAATGCTTTCTCGTAGTCGATGAAGTTGATGTAGAGTGGTGAGTTCCATTCAATTGATTGTTCCACAATGATCCGTAATGTAGCAGTTTGGTCAGTACACGATAGATCCTTACGAAATCCAGTCTGTTGGGCGTCTGTGAAGGCCGTATTAAACTTGTGTGATGTTTTCTGCCCCGTTGTTCAGTGTTTTAGAGTTTCAGTTCATTCCGTTTCACCAGCAAGTGGTGATCTGAGGCTATGTCAGCTCCTCTCTTGGTTCTCACACCCTGCACCGTCTGTCTGAACGCTTTGTTGATACGGATATGGTCGATTTGGTTCTGAGTATTGTGATCCTGTGAAATCCATGTAGCTTTGTGATGCGTTTGAGTCGGAATATTGTGCCGCCGATGACCAGTTTTTTGAAGAAACATAGGATTGCAAATCTCTCACCGTTTTCGTTCATTTCTCCCAGTCCATGTCGTCCCATGATGTCTTCATATCCAGTGTTGTCCATGCCAACCTTGGTATTTAGGTCTTCCATCAGAATGGTCAAATCCTTTGGTGAGCATTTCTTGACGATTGACTGCAGCCTTTCGTAGAGTTGATCCTTATCGTCGTCATTGTAGTTGTTGGTAGGTGCATAACATTGGATGATGTTCATTGTAATGTCCTCTTTCTTTGTTTTGAAGGATGCTTTGATGAACCTGTGTCCATGAGATTCCCATCCTATCAGTGACTTTTTGTGCTTGTTTGGACAGCATCAGTGCAACTCCTTGTGTATGTGAAGCATTTCCGTCTTCATAACCAGAGTTTTACAGCAGATCCTTTGAAGCCAGTCTCAGATGTCCTACCTGTGTCCAATGAGTTTCAATGATACTGAGCACCTCCATGTTGTATCTTCCCAAGGTAGGTTATTTTTAGGTGAGGCATATGACTTCGCGGCTTTTTGTTTCTTCTCGCATTGATTATTTACTGTGGGCAAAATGATCCTGCACCACAGAAAGTGGTGACCGAGCACAAACCCATAGTAGTGTCCAGGTGCTGCAGCGTCGCATTGATGGTGAGCGCAGGCTGTAGGATTTAATTTGTCCTACAGATTAACTTATGGAACTATAAACGCGATATTGGCGAGCACAGAGTCTATGGGTAAGCTATAGTTAAAAGAAGATCAACTTCGCTTTAAACTTTATCTGTTTCTTAACATAAAAACAATTAGACTAGTACAATATATAAGGAAATTACATTTATCAAGTAAGACGAGCAAACGTACCGACCAATATAGCGTGTCTTATGGAAATGAGTACAGTAATGAGTCACATCAATATAATAAGATAATAATGTCAATCAATTTGTAGGTCATTTACAACAAAGAAGGTCTACAGACACGTCAGGTCAGATCACGTGGTGGGCGCTTAAACCACAATCTGATTGGTTAGTTGTGGCATAACTACAATTAGTTATAAAATAACTAACACGGGCAAAGCTGAAGCTACATTCAAATGCAGAGTCGCTGGTTTTAACTGGCGGTGAGCAGCAATATAATTGATATTAAGTGTTTATATGTTCGGTAATGTTTATATGTCCGGACCTGTTGTCGAAAACTAGACTGTTTTCTCTAAATAGTGAGATTTCGATGGGAACATGTCGATTTCGAATGTGCTTGCATAAATCATTTTGATGTCTTTGCCCTAGGTTCTTGATGTTTCAGTACGACTTTGGTCTTTTATATCATTTAGCTTAGCCGTTTTAACTTCAACGTAGATCTTAATCTGATTGGTGCAATCTCCAGAACTGAAGGTCAAAAGATTAGATTTTTACGTCAACTTTGTAAATTAGCATAGAAAAATGTACATCGTGTATAACTACCATTATTTCAGTATAACTAACATGAAGTTAGGGTATATAGGAGAGAAAGTGAGGCAGAACCATACAACATTGTTGTATAAATGCGGTGATGTTCATCGGTAGTGCGACTAATATGTGTGCGTATCTGGATATCTGGAATTTCATTTCCCGTCTCGAGAACAAAGCTTCCATCTGTGCTAACCAGATCCGCATGTTGTTCAGCTCTTAAGAAAGGAGTCTGAACACAGAAACGGCATTAACTGTTGTTAGCTCTGATTTTGGTATTTGGGGTGAATCGAAGCTTTAATAGTACCAATATCAACTTCCATATTCAATAAAAGTATACATAAAATGGGAATACCGTTAATGGTCAGAATGGTAACACTGCAATAGTAATAGTAAATGAAATAATTGTGGCGCATCGGGAGGGTGATAAAGTCACTTTATAAGGTAATATAGGGACGATGAATGACACACAACTAGACAAATTCAAACCCAAAAATAATGTGGGCTGTTGCTTAAATTGTTAAAGGGATGGCTTTCAATGCTTTATTCTTGTAATCCACAAATATAAGAATTAGCCTAATATTAACAACTTATGCCCGTATCAGAATAATCCTGGAATTTATATACCAAGAAAAATGGAATAAAGAGATCCATGAATGTGATCCATGTGATCCATGAATGTAGATAGCTCTTACGTAAAAGATATTATCGGTCGGCAGTCGATTAATGGGAATAAAGTATTTAGTTTGGTACAAAAGTTGAGGATGAAACAACTACCGATCTCCGGGTAATTTTAAACAGCAAATTTACCGTCAATAAGAATGATTGTCCCAATGAGGATAAATTATGGAAATCGTCAATAAGAAGTAGATTTTTAACAAAATGAGCCTCTGAAACCACTTCTACACGCTGTTATGGATATGAAACATAAATGAATATATATTGATGTGAGTTTTGGGAACTCAGTGTGCATCACTGAGTATGTATCCATTATGTATTTTGCGCTGCCTGGACATGGACTACAGCCAGACGATTTCATGCATCCAGTAAATAGTTTGGATTTTATGCATACTATCCCTCATTTCCCTGAGGAACGCAACTTGTGATGCTGAATTATCTCGTGTAGCTCAAACCTAGTGTCTGTGGTTGCACAGATATACAGTCACAGCAAAAGTTCCGATACTAGGTTAGAACGCACAGCTCACGAACCATGATTAAATCGAACTACGTTCGTCTGAAAAGTTCAGAAAATCTACTTGATTAACGGTTATTTTAAAAAACAGAAAACAAAGATCGCAACTGAAGTTACCATACAAATATGTCCAGGAAGGTTGCGTTTACTAATAAGCATAAACACTCCAAATGAAAACATGAAGTATATACATAAAATATATATTTTAAAACAATGAGCATCAATGAGCCCCTTCAATGTTTGGTCTTGCTGATAAGTGAGCAAGAAGCACACTATAATCACTCCACCGAAAGGCCTGAGACCTTGTGAACGGATTTACCCACCAATATATCGAACATCTATCTTACTTGATCAGTTATTGTAAATTTTCTGGATGCACTTGTATACAAAGCCCACAGTCTTCATAGGTATTTTACCTCCACATACCAGACGGTTGTAACTGTCCTTTTATCGGTAAGCGGGTGTTTCTCCGTGATTATAGGTAATTCAGGTTTGATTTAGCCACCGGTATGAACCCATGTTAGAAATTCATTATTCTCTTACTTTCCATGGCTAGGAAAATAAGAGAACAGTGTACATCTTATCTGCAGCGTGCTTTAATTTAAAACTTAGTTTGAGAATTAGATTGAAAGTCTTGTAGGATACATGGAACCAAGAAGTGGTGATTCATGATAAAAGAAGATAAGGATCATAGAAATAAACCGATAGGAAAAAGATAACACAAAAATGCAAAGTAATTATCCTCAGTTGTGGTGTATTCTAGACTTTATACATACAGCCATTTCAGTTTCTCCGGACAAAAGTAACTGATAACGATTGTCAAAACTCCTTCAGGTGGATGGATGGACAGTATGGTTAATTGCATTCATTTGCCACTGCTTCATAAGGAGCTGTGTAGAAAAACTAGCCCGCTTATAAGGGAACTTAGCACAAAGTATTAAGACAAAGAAGTCAAGGAAACATAAGTTATATTCTTTTTGTACCTTTCAAAGTTAAGCAACTTGAAGGATTGGAGTCACCTAAAAATAGATCTGTAGTTTTCAATTCTTATGGGTACTAAAGTTTCAAAAATTACAAAATAAGAAAATTTTCTCATTAGCTTCACATCTATTGGTCTTTGGACATCAATTCTTTAAGTGCACCATCGCTAGGGACAATTCGTTACCTGCCCTACAGCTAAGACTTTGGATACGTGCCAGCAGCGGTAATTCTTGACTTCTTAGTTTTTAATCTATCGAGAATTTATTTATATTGTTATATTTTTAGTGTCATTATTATTAAAGTTATTAAATTGGGCAACTAAATTTTTATTTCCCTTAGATGAATGGGGAAATCGAGGTGGTAAGAAGTTCTACCGTTCAGAAAAACTTTTTAAAGTCACCATCATGTAGACCAGTTCTCCAAGGCACAGACCATCTCACTTCCTCAGATCTTTCAGTGCACAGTACGGCCATTCCCCGAATGACGGAAGTCGTACGCTCCGATATGGAACGTCTTTCTGATATAGCCATTGGAAATAGCACTGCACCTGAAGCCTTTGAGAATGCTCGAAAAGATCGTGACCGCAATCCCCCGAATAGCTCTGGCATTAATTTAGCACCAGTGTCCTGCCAGGGGTGTCAAGTATCTACACCTTTAACTGAAGTTAGTAACTCACTATCTCTTGGATCACAATTGACCAGTTCTGGTGTAACTAACTCTGAAGATCTGAACAAAAATCACTTTTTGTCTCTGATGAAATCAAACTCAGAACATTTGGATAAAATCTCATCCGCGTCAAGTATTGATTTTGGAAAACTCACTTGTGGTCGTCCTGATGGACAGTTATGCGAATCAGAATATCGAAACAAAATAAACAAAACACACAATCTGACTTCTCTTGTTGATCACCTGACAGATGCTAATTGCTTACGTGCTAACAATCTCAATAATGATTATCGTTTAATGAGAGCAGCATTAGAATCTGGTGTTACAACCGATATACTTACAGGGATCAGCCAAAAAAGTGACACAAAGTGTATTGAAGCTGAGTCGGACAATCTGGAAGCTTCAACCGAGTTCGGAATACCAAATAATGCATGGAATCATCGAAGTTGTGCAGGGGTTGCTTCTACTGACCATAATTTTTCATTTGTCGGGGAAGCAATCACGTCTCTTATGTCTAACACAGAAATAGATCAAGACGGCGTTTTGAATGACTCTCACTGTAGTAACATCTTCCCCACCGTTCATAGCAACACTATCACTGCGGCTGTTGCGGCCAAGCGCCCAATCACAGGAGCTCACCAAACGGTACGCTATCCTGCAATTAATAAGGGGGGTATGTGGCCAACTAGTTCTAGTGGATTGTCAAACTCTACACTTGGGTACATGGTTACCAATGCATGGAGCAGCAGTAGTACAAGCGTTTCTGCCAAGTCGGGTAATAATCTTGCCACTGATTCAAATCCTCCGACGGTTTCTGATTTCTGTGGAAATGAAAGTAGTACTATTTCGTGGTCTCAAAATTCGTCAGTTCACCAAACGCTTCAGAAGCCCAGCACCCAGAATATTCCTGGTATGGTAGGAAGTATGGGTTTTGGTAATGGAATTACTAACGGTTATTTAAATCGAACGGCTGTGTCTGTCTGTCTTGGATCAGCATCTACAACGGGCGTCAGCATTACCAGTAACAAAGCAAACGAGACAGGTCTTTCAAATATATATAGTATGTTTCCTAAGCGCCCCCAACACCGAATGATGGCACATTGGCAGCAACAGCAACAACATCACCAAAATTCACAACAAGTACCCTTAGGAAAGAGTCTTATGAACATGGTCACAAATAATATTCAATTAAATGGCATCCGTGGTGGTTTAACTGGAGTAAATTCCACTCTCTCAGCTCTCCCAAATGGTTGTGAAGATTCTGGTGTAAATAACAGCACTGGAGGTTTCAGTAACAATATTATCCAGTCACTAAACAATGTTGGGTCCTCATCGTCTGCTAGTAGTTCAATGGTTATGTGTTCTGGGGACTCTTTCACAAATAACTTGTCATTTAATACTCCAACGTCAGAAAGTTCGCTAGATAATTTCAAGTACGGGTTAGATCAACAACTTATGGAAGTCATCAAGTCTTTTGAAATAACTAGCATTGGAGGTTCTAATTTTTCTTCGAATGCCACTAGTACATCTATGGGAGGTATTGATGATATGACGTTGTCATCTGGTTTCGGAGAGGTAGACCAACAAATATCTGGTTTAAATCCTGCAAACCAAATACCTGTTTTGGGCTCATCGTCAATACACAACTCAACACCTATTATAAATGGTTCAAATAACCAAAGTTCGAGTTTTAATAGTCTTTCTGGCTACAGCGGAGGCTCAATGATGGGTTCGGTTGGAATGACAAGTCCATACTCAATGTTCGCAAATATTTTCACTCGTGAAGAAGGATTTTCACGCAAAGTATTCGTTGGAGGTCTCCCACCCGATATAGATGAAGGTACGTGTTACGGCTTGGTTCAAATAATGAAAAACTAAGAATAAAATTTTGATAGTTACTTTGTGATTTTTAGTGTAAAAGCTTAGCTTAACCATTAATTCTAGGATATGTGTATATTAAACTTTTTTTGAGATTTGGCATTCGAAAAAATGTTATCATCAACACCATGATGCTTAGCCGACCTGTTTACTTAATGCTGCTGTTATAGTTGTTATTGTTCTTCACTCGTTATATCCTTGGATTTGTGCAGAACATTAGTATTTTCGGACGGAAAAGTGTGGCTTCATCTATTTGGTGATTTGTAGGAATTAATGCTGTCAGGATTTAAAACAAGCACCATATGCTTTTGTTGTACGCACCTTCTGCATTGTAACTGTTTCGAAAGATTTTTATTTTGTGCCAAATTGATAATATGAAAGTTAAGTGCACGTTGAGGTTCCAAAAAACTAAAATTTCTAATTCTGGACCGTTGATACTAATGATTGTAGATTTAACTGTTTTGTGTGTTTGTCCTTTTTCAAGAATTGTAACCCTGGTTAGACGAAGTTAGTATGCTAAAATACGACTTACAAGTTTATTGTTGGGAAACTCGTCCATTTTAATGACCTGTATAGAGGTCAGTCGGAGCTTAGCATTTCGACATCTGTTTAATTGATAAGTTTGTGTATTTTTGAAGGAATATGTAACTAATCACTGGCTGCAGTATAGTAGCTCCTCGAAAACGTTTAACATAAGTACTCACGAACACCTCACTAGATTCGACCACCAAACTCCGCCAAGTTAATCCGCAGTATCAAAATGATTTACTTTAAAAATGTGTGATTTCACCATTGTATGTAAGCTATCCTTAGCGCTATACATTAGGCCCTATTTATAATACGATATCTATATGAAGTTGGTGAGACTTAGAAATTAATTCGACTAAATAACCCGTAAAGTTACATACACTTGTATATGTTGGCAGGCATTATCTCTAATGTAAAAGAAGAACTAAAATAGAGTCAAAAACTCATCAGTCAGGTCAATATACCATCATCATGCGATTTAAAACAATTACTACCTTAATTTCTCAACCGTTTACGTAGTGGATAAATCACAATTTCTATAAAGTTTCAAAACTAAGATTATCTGGTAATCAGTTGTTTATAAAGTTAGGGAATAAAGCTTACAATAGTAGATTGATTGTAGTGTTTCTATTGCTATAAGTTGATTCCTGATAGTCAGCAAGTAATTTTACACATTGATATTTTTAAAATTAGCTCTGGTATTTTCCTTTCAGTCCTACATAGTTATCTCTACTTTGACTGTTGTCATAAATACCTGGGTGCGCTCTTAATTAATGAGAACATTTTTTGACTTTTGTAGAGGAAATAACCACTGCTTTTCGTCGATTTGGTCCTTTAATAGTTGACTGGCCTCATAAGACTGAGAGTAAAGCATATTTCCCACCAAAAGGTAAGTTGTACCTCCTCCTTTTTTCATTCATTGGAAATAAACCTTATTCAGTTAAAGTTTGAGAATAATGGTCCCTATGGAATCAGTTTGTCATTAATTAATTAGGGACTCATAATTATCATGAACTTCAAGTTTTTACGTCGTTTTTATTTGGCTTTATCTTAATGCCTGGTAAAATTTCGATCCAATATGATTTCAAGAAAATAAAGCAAATTATAATTACTACCTTATAGCTACACATTTAGTCTTTCTAATCAAGTGACAATGAACATAGTTGGGATTCTTCATTGCCCCAGCGTGATTTCACTAATTTACATTAGTTATCGACTTTTCTCTCACTAGTTAACGAATTCAACTTTCACAATTTTTGGTGCATGGTGTAAAACTTCAACTTCAGCCTTATTGATCTCCATAGCTTCGTCAATCAACCTTTACTGTTTACGGAATTTTTATTCGTAGTCCATAAAGCGACTACTCATTAATCATATTTTAGCGCTACTTCCACAGATAACCTCCTTATTCTAAATTTCTGTGTTTGTTTAGGCTATTGTTTCCTGTTATTCCAAGATGAACGATCTGTTCAAAGTCTTATTAATGCTTGTATTGTTGACGAAGGAAAATACTATTGGTGTGTATCATCACCTACTATGAAAGATAAACCTGTAAGTTCTCAAGGAGGTATATATTCTCTAGATCATAGAAATGTTCGTCTTATGTTTATTTTTATGTGTTACGTAAAATTATTTGTTATTTTCATCAATCACCAAAAGAATCAGTGTACTTAGTATATTGTACAATAGACTTGGTCTTAGTGTGAAAATAAAAGTATATCTATGGTTTTCCTTGACTAAAATATCAATTGCGTTTTGTATTATCATAACCGACCTTTTCGCTTCTCTCTGACATTTAATTGATTATTCTTGACTGAACTACATTATTCGCAGAATGCTCTTTCCGATGTCCAACTGATAATCTTTACGTGCTGCAGTGTTTAACTGATTGGTTTCTATTCCTAAGGCCGAATAGTTAAACTACTTCATGCCATATTGCGGTTATACATCTCCCAATAAAATTATTCTAAAAAGTGTAGTATCAAATGTTTTTCACTGACATAAAACCTGGAACCATTACGTATCGGTTCAAGTTATCACAACTCACCTCAGAATAACGATAAAGGAAAATAACGATATAAGAAGTGGGTGACTTACTCCCAACTGAGGTAAAATCGAAACATAATGGGAATATAGTTAGATAAAACAAGACTGAAGATTGGAGAGTTAGAAATGACACTATATCTATAATCAAATAGGGAAGAACGCAAATATATCAATATAATTATGTTGTTTTTCATCCATTATTCACTAGTACTGTGCGTACTTCAGCCAAAAAGTATGACCTTAATTGTGTTCGTACTAACAGTTATTACTTTACGGATTTATTTTGTACACTGTTGTGGCTGCCCCTAGTTTTTCTCCTATTACTATATCAAGCAACATCAGATGTCAAGGTAAGTAGCGGTGATACATATCTTAACCTCCTGTCGGAAAAGGCTCATAGCTACGTGAATCGATTTCGTGATTACTACGCTGCGAATGTTGGCCACTTGGTTGTTCCTCTATCTTCGAGCAGTGTTTCGAAGTCGATAATGATCAAACGCTCCAGTCACTTTGCAAACGTCTTATTTTCAAAGGCCGTCGATAGCTTGATTCAAGAATGTATTGGTTGATTACTAGAGTCGTAACTGCTTACTGATCGTCCGACTAATTCATCGTCAGTTGCATTTTTCTTAATTGTTTATCAGTTGAAATCTGGTCTTGGTTTGTCCATATATTTGTAATACTTATCCCATAGATCCTTTATTGTCTATAGTGTAATGACTGATAAAGATGTAACGTATATCAAGACACATCATTTTATACTTAAGTTATTCCATTTCATTTCAACTAACATTTCCAATTGTTAGAAAAGGGTTTATAAGTGTGGTCGTGAAATTTTATCTTGCAGTATTAATGCAAAGGATCCAATATGGATTAACCTATATTGCTCAATTGAATTTCGTATTGATTATCTGTCAGAACATATAATTTTTTTAAATTAGTGATTATAGTGGTAATTTAACTTTAGTTGGTGTTCCCGGTAGTACAATATCAACATTTATTTTCCAACATAGTTATCAAAGGTGTCTGTTAAATCATGTTATTTTGCCGGCTCATTAAAAACTCAACTTTTTTTGTTTTCAGCACCTTCATTTCTGACCACTCGACTTTATATCTAACCCTGGCTTCTAGTGCTTCATATTGTCAATTAGTTAACTTCATTATTTTAGGCAAAGTTCAGTCAGTGTCGAATTTTAATTCGAGTGTAACTTAGATTCGACTTCAGTATATGTATAATTAATTTTCTGTCCATTGCTCTCATTGCTTTTTGTTTTAAAATTTTTTTAAGGTTCAAATTCGACCGTGGAACTTAGCGGACTCTGATTTTGTTATGGATGGTTCACAACCATTAGATCCTCGCAAAACAATCTTCGTTGGAGGTGTTCCACGTCCACTTAGAGCTAGTAAGTTAACCAATAAGTTAACATATGACCTTATCAAAGTATGAGAGATATTTTTATTATTATCATTATACTTTGGAAAATATGATTTCTAGATTGTTTCAACTGTTTATCTAGCGCATGTTACTTTAATCTATGTAATTTCTATAATATACTCCATCCATAAAAGTTCGTATTCTCTATTAGAGTTGTAAAAAGGTTATCTTCAACTAGTAATCCAGTTTTCATCACTAAATAATTACCTTCAACTGAAGCGGACTATGATGAAACAGGACGATTATAGTTAATTTTCATCAATTATCTAGCTACTATGAACTCACGATATAATAATCAATCTTCAAATTGCACAAATTTCTCCACAAGGTCAACTATGAAAATAATTTTGTTTATTGTTTCCTTCCCTGTTCTTTGTCAAAGTGACTCTGGTATTGAATAGAGTATTGAATTAATAAAATTCATTGTTTTTATTTACCAATCAGTCTATCTTTTTGTACACACAGTGTGTACACATTGTCAAACTAACATTTTTAGTATCTTGTTCAATTGTTTAAGAATTTTCATATCTGTATCAAATATTTTTATGCGTTAGTCGAACTACACATTGTAATGAATCATAGCTGTATAAAAAGCCAAACGCATATATTTTGAATTCAATATGAAACCGATGTAAGAATCTATTAGTAAAAGGTCAGTCATATAAAAGGCATGTTCTAACTGTTCTCCATTTACATCAGTTTTAGTAGACAAGGCTGAAATCTGAGTGTACAATTTTATACTTTGAAACTGAGTTTTTAATTTATGTGATTTGCTAAACAGTGTCACTACATAATCTCATGTCCTGCATATATTTCGTTATGACATTTATCTGTTTCTTTATGCGAAGAATATTTTTCGCTCAGAAAACGCCAATTACTTTCTTATTTACGGAGTAGGTAACTATAAATAATACCTCTGAGGACTCCAAACGGTATTTAGGCGATGAGAATTGAGGTAGCACAAATATGTTACCTCAAGCGAGTAGCATTTTACTAAAGGGATAAGATTAATGCACATATCATCTCGTAGCCTTCTTACTGTCTAATCCGTTTGTATGCTTTTCTTTGACAAGAAGCGTTTAAATAGTTTAACATCGTTGATAATATAACAATTGTTATACAACTAAAGATACTGTAACCTTTCCCTTTAAAATGATTTATTCGACTAATGAATAAAATCTTTCAATTTCTTACAATTTCATATTAGTTTTTTTCAAGTTGGAAATATAGTTAACAAATAATTTTTAAACTTCAAGAAACTTATAAATATAGAATATGTTGGTTATTTGACCTAGATTTATTAACATTAAGGTGAAAAAAAAGTAAGGAAAGAAAAACTCCTTTTCTTGCGATTTATGAAAACAATATCGATTTTCCATCCATCCAACTGCATTCAGTCTTTATTGCAACTTTTTTATTCTTATCAATAATCTAGCATATAAATGAGTATGTGTTCGTTTCTGTCTCAGCCTACATGATTCTCTCTCTCTCTGCCCAGTGGATGCTTTTTTTTTGTCATTTATTTTTTCTTGTGTGAACAGTTTTAAATTCCTTCCTATTTTTGGCATGACCTGAAAATGACCTTACTTTTATAGACAGAAGTTTACTTTTTCTCCTTTTTTTCTCTTTGGCCTTAAAACATTTTTTTTTCGCTGTATTTTTTTCAAACAAGAAGCTTAGTCATTAATTTTTATATGATATGTATTTAGTTGTCATTATTGTTTCTATTCAACTGACCGTATGAAGATGAGCTAAGCGGAATGAAAGAAAATTTTTCATGTATATATATATATATATATATATATATCGCTGAATATATATGTAAGCGTATATATACAACTCATCAAAAAAATGAGTTGTAATGTTGCTGAAATAAACATTGTTTCATATGCTAGAATTTTACATCATTAATCAAATCAGGTTTGGAAAACCACTTATCAGTTGTATTTATCCTTAACTCCAAACTAAAACAGCAATACATTTATCTTTAGATAGGATCAGTCTGTCAGATGCAAGGTAGAACATCGTACGTAAGTACATCAGTTCATGTTGCCATACCACATCAGCACAGAGATATAATTGTCAATTCAAATCCAATAGTAGTAGAGGTAGTAAGGGAATTAGAAGTAAGAGAGGTTAGGGTTAGAAGATACTATTCAAAAAGTATGGTTCAGTGAGAAAAGTTTAGAGAGTCAAAACTAGAGGTGTTGAAGAATCCAGAAGATTAGGATTTGAGAGAACACAAAGAATAAATGCACCGGCGCCATTGCGAACGATTTTGAGCCATGTCATTTAAGGTCTCTAACCATCGATTATTATCATCTCGCGGACCCCAACCAGGTAGTCGACAATTACCGACATGGCTCAGTCCGCTCGTCAATGACTTCATGGATTTCTGCCATGTTTTGGTCTGGTCGCCCCTAACTTTCTTCCAACCTACTCCTACACTACAAAACAAAGTTCGTCGAGGCAGTTGGTGGTTCGGCATACGCAACACAGATAGGATCAAGTTATCTGGTGCAACTACTTTTCTTACATAAAATTTTGTTTCTAGTCAAACCTAGAAAATAATAACACAGGGCAAATATGTAAATAAATAAAGCTGTGATATTGCGTGTATTTGTGCTTTTTCGATAACGATTAATGGAAAATAAAATCAGTGATTATTATCATCTGACTGACTGATTAAGAGATTTTAGATCAAAGGTGAGTTGAAATTGTCATGAAAATTAGATGGAGAATTACGATATCTGGTTGCTTAATGTTGTAATATAAATTGCAAAGAGGAATTATATTCGAGAAGAACGCCAAAAGAACGGTATATCGGTTTTCATTGAGACTTCAACCATGTAATAGACGGGGGATGATTTGTAAAACTAACGAAGTAAAGCAGAAATCAATAGAACAATAAGAATTTAAATGGTTAAAACATACAGGCCAGGTCCATGGTAAAAAAAGATTAGACTAACCAATGTTGCCCTTGTATAGTGAACAGGGGTACTGTTTCTAAACTTTCTTAAATAAAGTGTTCAGTGAATGAGCATTTCAACTTAATCCATAGGATTACATCAAACAATAGATACACGTTGAAATAGATCAAATTCGATCATTGCTCCTTGAGTTGTCATTAACTTAAAGTCTACTAGAGAAAAATCTCAGGATTGCTGCAGTGTGCTCTTTTGAGAATACTCAAGATCTTTCTCTTCAAAATATCAAAGGGTGTGTCGTCTTCGAAGTTTAAATTCATAGACTGGAACTTCGGATTCTCTGGGAGGTTTTTACCGTTAAATTTTATCAGCAAATCGTGGTTAGAACCCATTTTCTAACTAGAATTCTTATTACAAGATCTAACTCTTCAGTCATAACATTGGTTTGTCATACTAACAAAGAGAGAAGTGCAATCAAATTTCGGATCAAAGTCAACAGGAAGTAGCCTCTTTGTATAAATACATTTTTGTTTCTTGACTCAATGGATGTTTTTCTTTTATCTAAAAGTTTTGCTCTAATTTTTTTTCTAAAATAGTCGAACTTGCCCTAATAATGGATCGTTTATATGGCGGCGTTTGTTATGCTGGAATCGATACGGACCCAGAATTAAAATATCCTAAAGGTGCTGGTCGTGTCGCCTTCTCAAATCAACAAAGCTATATCGCTGCAATTAGTGCACGATTTGTGCAATTACAGCACAATGAAATTGATAAACGAGTAGGTTTATGAAATTATGTATGTAGCATGATATCCCATTTTTGTTGTTAATTCATAAGGCTTCCTCTGGTTATAGTCTGTTGGGAAGTGCGTCATTAAACGAGATGTGGTACACCTATAAAAAAAACCCGTAAACTTACAATTTCCACTCCCTTTTACTTATCCTTCTCCGCGCTTGAGGATATTGAAAAGCCCTTCAATCTATCCATCTGACTGCAGATAGTACAGCTATTGACTCCGGTGTAAACCGCAATCCGTTACGATGGTTGCTAGCGATCTGTGTTGGCAGATTTTCGCCAATAATTAAAGAAGCTATGGCTTCAGAGAAACGACTTGTGGTTACTCTTAGATATTCACTAGTAAAAGATATGATATCAGTTATTAAGCTATTATGGTCATTGTGATATCATATCCATAGTTTTTATCTGGATTTGACCTAACTACCGGATCTATTCTTTTTTTGTGTTTGACTGGTGTCGACAAGGATAAAATGTTTTAACAAATTCTGTGATTTGTTTGTTCATATGTACCAGATAAGCACATATGACGATGAACTGATTCACTTCACGCTTGATTATCTGATATGGGATTGATGCGAGACCTTATCCCACAGACATTTCGTTACAACTACTTGCCCACCAAAAACTAAGTAGTCACTGATTCCTTAGAGAAAGTGTCGTCAAAAATATTATCGTACTTTGTCATACTAGCTTTTCAGCTACTGGCTTGTGATAGGCTGTTTTACCTTCCGAATTGTAGGGTCACTAAATGATGCTCGATAATTATCTTCTTTGGTCACTTATAAAGCCGAAATGGCATCGGACAAGTAATTAACCACAACCTTTCTTAGGTAATGTAAGAATCACTGATTTTTACTCAGTTATGGAGCAATACGTCAACAGCATTCTAGCATTCAGTACAGATTCTTAATGAGAAGAAGAAATAATCGAGTTTCAGTCTTGTCTTAATTCGAACTTGTCGAATTTGATCTTATTCCTGTGATTGCCATCATCTGTGCTTGTATTTACTGTTTGAAGAATATTGTGAATAATTTTATATAACTATCGTTGTTTCTATTTATTTAAACAACTTGATAAGTATATTCGCAAAAATAACATCTATTGATTGGCAATGATTCACTCTAACATTCATTTTATAAATAGTTAACTCTATGTTAGTCCTTGTCCGGTATTTCTTTTTTTTGTTGCTGTAGTATACAACAGCGTTTCCTCTCCCTCCTACAGCTGTCAGACTGTTTCTATTGATTGAAAATTTCCTACTGTCTAGTTCCATTCCTACTTTTTACGGTTATCCAATCCGATTGATTTCTCTGCCTTGAATATTACCAGCATTTATAAATAGATGTATGCTTGGCAAGAATATTTGATAAGACAATGCGTGGGTGTTTTATGTGGAATACTGACGTAGCCCTACTTTCTATTAGGTTTTTTCTTCTGTTGTTTTTCTATGTAAATATCTTTTTTCGGGTGTTTTTCTTTTTTTTTGTAAGAAAATTAGGATGGGTTAAAATAATCCATCTAAGTGGGGAAAAATGTATGCGTGTAGGTGAAAGTTATGATTCTATTTTTTTTTTAATGCAAAGCAACTGATTTCTGTTTCCCTCTATTTCACACACTGATCATAAATCTAGCTAATCGTTGACTAATGCTCCATCATGTTAGACATCTAAGGTTTAAAGTTGTTTATATATATTTTTATTTGTTCACATTTATTCGTGGTTGATTTTGAATAATCTTATTTTGTTGCATGGCTGTTTATTTCGGTTGCTTCCTTTCTGCTGACTATATTCAATGTTTATTCGAAACAATAGATTATTTCATATCGGTTAAAGTCACTTCTTTTAGACAGTCACTCTGAATAGCGTTATCTGATTGGTATATATATATATATATATATATATATAACGGTTCTAAACTGTTTTTGATTTAAAGAAACAGCTGTCAGAATGATTCAACTAAAAGTATCGTAGTTCGTGTATAATGGAAACCTCGATTCAGCAATTTCGAAGATACTGAATGATAGACAACAGGGTTACTTAATCGACCAAGCGATAAATTGCTATTGACAGAGATGCTTGGGTCTCATTCTACATTTGATAAGTCACTACCCCAATGTGACACGTAACCATGACAGCTAAATTATGACTTGTATGAATAATAACTAAGAGTAACTTGACCAATAATATTTTGTTGACAATATATTTTGAATTGCTTAAGCAGCTTTTAAAACTTTCAGGTAATTTATATTCAAGCGCATGAAACTTCCTCAAATTATCTGTTTTTTTCTTACTGTGTTATACTTTTGTTTTAGGTTGAAGTTAAACCATATGTTTTGGATAATCAAATGTGTGATGAATGTCAAGGTACTCGTTGTGGAGGTAAATTTGCTCCATTCTTTTGCGCTAATGTTACTTGCCTTCAATATTATTGTGAACAATGTTGGGTACAGATACATAGTCGTTATGGTCGTGAATACCATAAACCTCTAGTCAAAGAAGGAGCTGAACGTCCTCGTCCTGCACTGTATCGATGGTAGATTCATGCAAGCGTGTTATTCTTTTTATCAGCTTGTTATAACTTTCAGCATGCTTATTTCATGAAAATTGAAAATGTTTCTTCTGATCTCAACCTCTGACTGTTATGGTCTTCAACATTTGATATTCTCTTGTCTTTATTTCATTCATTGAATGCATTCTTTATTCTGTATTTTTTTCCTAGTATTTCTCTTAGAGAGATGTATTGCCGGTTTAAGTCCTCTTTCTATGTCAAGCTATCAAATAGCCACCTTTGTAATCAATCAATCAATATCCTTGACAAAGAGAAATTCATTTAATAATAAAATTAGCGATCAATGAGTTAAAACATTTTTAGATAAAGTCTGTTTAAGTTGATGTTTCCAAAAAGAAAATTTCTTTCCTTAAAATATCAGTCTGCTTTCTTGTTGCCATTTCCTAGTCTGTGATTTGTCATTTACCAAATGCTAATGACTTGTTGTTACTCTCTATCTATCAATTTATCTACTAAGCATTCATTTTCATAACACAAAATAATCCAATTTTAAGTGTCATTGAGAAAAAAAAGACATGCGAATTGCATAACTTTGCTAACATTATTATTGTGTTATCATTTTTCATCATCATCATCATCATCATCATCATCATTATCATTATCATTAACATCATTAAATTACTCATTCTTTTCATCTGCTGGTTTAGCTTGGATGGTAATGTTTTCTTTTCCTACATTTATATATTTTTATCCCATTTGTTTACTCTCTTGTTGGGGTTTTTGAGAACAAGATAAGATTGTTGTTGTTGGTTTTTTTTTTTTAATTTTAAGAAAAAACTGTGATTCATTCTTAGTCTAGTTTTCTAAAAAAATAAAAATCCCTCGGCTCTTCAGAAATTCACTTTGTCATTTCTTCTAATGTCTGTAGATAAATTTCTTTCATTTTAGCTCGCTTCATGTTTTTTTTTTTGTGGTTGAATTGTGATTCTTTCTTTCTGAAATTTATTTGTTTACACCTTTAAAAAGTACCTTATTCACTTGTGTTTTTTTGTCGTTTTGGTTTGGTTAGCTCTTTCGTATTATTACGCTTGATAGTAATAATAATAATAACAATAATAATAATAATATCTTTTTTTTATTTTGTTCATTTCTCTTATTTACTTACTTTTCTAATTTTGTTTACATTTTATTTTATTTATATCAACAACTTATATGAACAGCTGTTTTTGTTAGTGTTTACTTTTTACATGCATATATATATATATATATATACATAAAAATATATATATATATATCTAATCTACCTATGCTTAGTGTGTAAAAGACCAATTTCTCCAAATGTGTAGCTTTTTTATTTTAAAACTTTATTTTTTCTATTTACCCCTAAGATATTAATGAAAAAAATTTTTCAATATATATATATATATATATATATATATATATTATTAAAAATCTACCTTGAATAATTAATTATCTGTCAAAATTTCTCATTTATGTGCAATAACCAGTTGTTTTTATTGTTTGGTTTTTTATACTAATAAATTTAAGCCAATTTTTATTTTTAGCCGTCACTGCCTATTTATTCCTTTATTAATTGATTAACACCAATCACATTCGTGGTTTCTTTCATTTTGATCTTGTTTTTTCGACGGATTTTTCATCTGTTTCAGTCATGCTACTGAGCTATTTTTATATCAGTTGATTTACTATGCATATATATAAAAATAAAATTATAAGACAAAAAAATACATATTTTTCTTTATTACAACTAGTGTAAGTAATACTACTACTCTTGTTGTTATAATATTATTAAATATTCGTGAGCGTTATCACGAATGTGTGTCCATAGTCTCTATTATTCGGGCGCTCCTAGGTCATATTTGTAAACTGTTGGTGTTTTACTATTCCAAATTATTTATTTATATACTTTGTTTGTTTCCTCCTCCTCGTCCTCCTCCCTTAGTTTTGACTATTGTTCTCCCTTTTTTTTTGGTTTTCATTGTTGCTTTTGTTCCTCATAATCTCCTGTTTAATATGGTTGTTTCTCTCATGTTTTCTTTTTTTTTTTCAATCATTGTTGCTCATCTCCTCATTTCAGACGCACACTTTGTCTACAATTTTATTCGAAACATTTGTGCTTGAGAAAAGAAAATCTTGTTTTTCATTCTTATTGAGAGTCTCTTATATATATATATATATATATATATATATATATATATACGATCAATTGTTCGTTGATGCTCTGTTTACGGTTTGTTTTAACAAGTTTTTTCGATTGTCCTCAGTTGCTATTTTTAGTATTATCATTAGTATATATTGAACTCGTGAATTTTTTCACCCGGTTTACTGGGTTCTTCAGTTTATTAATTTGATCCCGAGATATTATAATTTGTGAGTTTCCAACATAAACACAGTTATTTTTCGCACATTTCATCTATATACCCATTTATATTATTATTCTTATTTTATGAAATATCACGATGATTAGTTTCTTAAAGTCCTAAATTTGTAATGCTCATTTATTCTTCATGTGTGTATGCATGCATGGATCTTCTCTGTTTCCTAATTGTTTCTCTTTATAAATCATTATCAAAATTCTTGTTATCGTATTCATAATTAATTATATATTCACATAAAAATTAAACCTTAAATAAAAAAATGATTTGAATACTTTTTATTGATTGTGTTTTGTTGTTCTATTGATGGAATTCGATCTCTCTAATGTCAAACAACTGGTGATAAGGAAATCAAGGTGATTTTTATCAATCCAAAGTACTCATTTCCGATGTTATAGATATTAATAAAATAAATATATAATTTTCAACTAATCTTGACTTGTAATATTGAATAGACTATTGTTTCATGCATAATAATATTATTTGCCGGTGGTTTGTTGTCCTATGTCATGTTGGCTTTCTGTATCAGATGAATAATTATTGTATCGTTTAATTTAACGTCAACAAATTGACTAAATCTTTAGTGACATTCTAGCATCATACATTATGGCTCATTGAATTCCAACAGTTCATGTCTTTACTGCAGTTGACTGTAAAGCTCTAATATTTTTTTGAAAGGCCTAGAAACTAGCGATTAACTTTTTAACTTATGGTCTAACCTACTATTTTTCCATTCTTATACCAATCTGAAGTGAAGCTCTCTCGAAAAAAATATGGGAACTTGAATCATTTAGATGATCATTGCATACTCAAAATATTTGGTTGATATTTCAAATTAACTAACTTACTTTGCATTACTCGGAAATACATCAGCAAGGGGGATAAGTAGGCTTTAAATAATTTTATAAACATGTATGCGCGAATGGTTGTGTGACGTAGTATTTCTATCTCAGAAGTAGATAACAAATGAAACAACATTTCCAGCCTACAAATAAAATTTTTCTGAATCCAAATTTAAGTACTGCCTACAGGCTTGAAGTCGAATACTAAAAATTATATTTTTGAGATTTAGACTTTTTTATCAATATATTTGTCCAGAATATATGATTGATCATTGCGTCAAGACTATCCGATATGATGTGACTATCCAGTACCCTTATTCGAATCACAGTCGTGTTCTCAGGACCTTAGTTGGTTGTAAGCTCTCACTTAAGTTATCTCAAACTAAGATCATAATTACTTGTTGTTTTAGTCCTTGATTGATTTATCGCTTCACATTTGCAAAGACAAAATGGAATAGAATAATGAAGTACAAGTTCTAAATTAATGATTTCATTAACTTTGTTATGATTGCTTTTCAGTAGCGAAATTCGTGATTGCTATGTACCTTTTCACATATTTGGAGAGATTATTATTAGGGAGTGTGAAGTAATAAAGTCTTACTATAAAAGTAATTAGCAAATGAAGGATAATTAAAGCGGTTTAATCGGTTGGAGTCTTGAGTATCTTTCGTTGGGAACTGCTTAAGTGATCGGGTAAGTCGTATTATTAATTGTAATCAAATGAATGTCTCGAGTGAACTCGTAATTAATTTAGCCTTATAATAAGTAGTATTGTGAATGTAGAATTAATGATAATCAAAGAGGAATTGTCATATGTCTTATCATCGTTTGATGAAACGCAGTATTAGCCATATATGTCCACAATTATAGAATGCACAGTTTACAAATTTCATGAATAATCTAGTAAGTGAATTGAAATCATTTTCACTTAGCTTCGGACTCAGAGATGAAATGAGATTTATTACAGTGTTGGTACCGAATGATGTCCTCTCTTTATCACGAATTAACTAGGTGAGAATGTCCTTGGAGTTTTGATTCAATATTTCTTTTAATAATCCGAAATTCCTCGAATCAATACGTCTGTGCGTATTTTTAAGAAGCCCTTATAAATTTGTCATAATAACACAACTCCATTCATTCTTTATCAGTCATCAATTTTTCAGCACATTAGTGTTTACATTTTTCATTCTTTGTTGTTACTTTCTTCAAATGCTATGATGCCCTTCTCAATCACAATTCTTCCTTCTCTTGTCCTTTGTTTTTTCTAATTTCCGCTTGTTATATTGATATGAGGTGTAACAGTTTGGATGGATTCATATCTGTCTGAAAGTTTCCATATCGCTTATTTACATATGTCTGTCTGTTTGTTGAATATGAGCTCTTAGAGAAAATCAATTTTAACAGGCATAATTTATTTCATTAGTTATTTAAAAGTAATTCTGGACAATTAAGTCAATATCAATATCTCCGAATGTTTGTATATGACTTCAACATTCATCATTTTAATATGTACAAATTATGACAAGTATTGATAGATAACTCGTTCAACTTTCAGTTATTTGTTTATTTTATGATAAAATCACCTTCAATGAAATAAGAGAAAAAAAATTATATTTAGTTAATCTATTTCAGATGATATTTATTAATTGTTTTTTTTTCCTGTAATATGAATCAAATGTTCAAATGTGTGTAAAGTAGTACACAGTGAGATCAAAAGTCATCGAATTTTGATTTTGTGAACTTTTAAGGAAATTATTGATTGAAGTATGATATTGTATTGTATTGTATTTAACAATAATTAAATTTAAATTTATTCATTATTTGGTATTTAAGTTGTTTATCATTATATTGAGCTGAATATAAAATTATTTATGTCATATATTTAGATAAATGATTTAATCGATTTACAAATTCGAACACATAACACCAGTTGATGATTACCAGCATTTTTTTTTGTAACAAGCAAATTCAGCTTTAATTGATATATTCTAACATCTAGTAATTTGAATACTCTGTCAATGGGTGCTAATTAATGAAATGTTTCTTTATTTCTGTAATAACCTTAAAAATATATTGAATTTTTCACTATAATCAGTTGTTAGATTTTTATGTAGTGTCCGTAAAAGATTATTATTGATAGATTTTAAGGAATTGATACGAAAAAAATGAGTATCCATTATATATGTTTTATTATTTTCATTAAGCTACTGCTGTTCCCAAGCTCGGATGAAGGAGGAGGGTTGGGGTTGGCGACCACATCCCAGCAAAAAAATTAACTCTCTAAAAAAACTCTAACCAGAAAAAATAATTCAAATAATTTTAACTCTGCCCTGGGAATCAGAAGGTCTTCATTCAAAAGAGTTATGACGTCTCATGATGGAAGCCGAGTTCCTTCTGAAATCACAATGCCAATGCCCCTTCTGACAACCAGAGCAACCATTTGTTTAGGTACATGGAACGTTCGAACATTGTGGGAGACTGGAAGACTATTCCAAGTTGCTGCGGAAATGAAAAGATACAATCTGGAGGTTGGACAACTGATACTAGCTTCAGGAGAACTGCTGTTATACTCTGGACATGAAGAAATGACTCACACACCTAAGGAGTCGCACTGATGCTGTCCAAACGAGCTCAAAAAACAATGATAAGATAAGAATTTCATGGATCATTAAAGCATACTTCAAAACAAAGAAAGAGAGCACTACAATGAACGTCATCCAATGCAAAGCACCTACAAATGACTACAATGATGACGGTTAAGATCAATTCTATGAAAGGCTGCAGTCAGTGGTCAACAGATGCTAATCAAACGATTTGACGATTCTGATGGGAGACCTAAATGCTGAGGTTGGCATGGACAACACTAGACATGAAGACATCATGGGACGACATGGACTCGGAGAAAGGAATGAAAATGGTGAGAGATTTGCAAACCTATATGCCTTCAACAAACTGGTCATCGGTTGCACAATATTCCTGCACAAACGCATACACAAAGGTACATGGATTTCATCGGATCGCACTACTCAGAACCAAATTGACCACATCTGCGTCAACAAAAAGTTCAGAAGGACGGTGGAGGACGTGAGAACCAAGAGAGGTGCTGACATAGCCTCATATCACCACTTGCTGATCGCCAAAATGGAACTGAAACTAAAGAAGCACTGGTCAGCGAAGCAGACAACATCACAGAAGTTTATTACGGCCTTTCTTTGGGCTACCAGAAAGCTCAACGAATTCAAGATAGCCCTCAGCAATAGGTCTTAGGCCTTGCAAGATCTACTAAATGGAGAGGAAACAACCAAGGAGAAGAATTGGAAAGCGTTTAAAATGGCAATCACTTCAATATGTAAGGACGTTCTGGGTCACAAGAACCACCATCACAAGGAATGGATCTCTGTTGGAACTCTTGAAAAAATTCGAAAACAAGAAGGCAGCAATCAATAACAGCCGAACGAGAGCAGAGAAAGCCAAGGCACAAGCTGAATACACAGAAGTAAAGAGGAACATCGAAGCCGACAAACGTAAATATGTGGAATATCTAGTAATGAATGAAGGAAAGGCTACAAGAGAAGGACAGTTGTACGATATAACAAAGACGCTTGCTGGAAACTATCGTGAACCAGAAAGACTAGCGGAAAACAAGGAAGGCAAAGTAATCAGCAACATTGAAGAACAGAGAAGCAGGTGGCTAGAGCACTTTAAGGAACTCTTGAATCGACCAGCCGCACTGAACCCACCAAACATCGAATTAACATCTAAAGACCTTGCAATCGAAGGGATTGCAATTGAAGGGATCAGCACAGCTATCAGACAGATCAAGAGCGCCAAAGCGTTCGGACCAGATGACATTCCATCAGAGGCATTAAAAGCAGATGCAGCAGCAACTGCAAAAATATCCCACATTCTCTTCAAAATGGTTTGGGACGGGGAACAACTACCAACAGACTGGAAAGAAGGATACCTCGTCAAAATACCGAAGAAAGACGATCTCGGCAAGTGTGAGAAATACAGAGGCATCATTGTCCTCTCAATACTAGGCAAAGTCTTCAACAGAGTGTTGGTAAACAAAATAAAGGACTTCGGGATCAACAGGCTAGATTTCGTAAAGATCGATCGTGTACCGACCAAATTGCAACATTATGGATCATTGTGGAACAATCGATTGAATGGAACTCACCACTCTACATCAACTTCACTTACTACGAGAAAGCATTTGATAACACTATAGCGTACGTGAGAAAATAGTCAACATAAAACGAAATTCTCATGATAGATCGCACTGCAAGATCGTACATCGATGATAACTGATAGACTTATCCCAAGTGAAAACCGGTGTCAGGCAAGGTTGCTTAGTCTCACTCTTCCTCTTTCTCATGCTGGTTGGATGGATTATGAAGACATCACAATCTCAGGCAAATCATGGGATACACTGACAGTTCGGATGCAGCTGGACGATTTAGAATGCAGATGATTTGGCTCTTCTGTTCCACACACAACAACTAATGCAGGAGAAGACGACCACTGTAGAGGCAATCACAACCTCTGCAGCAGTAGGTGTTAAAATACACAAGGGGAAAAACAAAATCTTCCAATACAATGCAACAGACACCAACCAAATGAAACTCGATTGAGAGGCTTTGGAAGATGTGGTAACGTCCACATACCTGGACATCATCGTTGATAAACAAGGTGGATCTGATGCCGATGTAAAAACACGGATTAGCAAGAGTAGGGCAGTTTTTTTACAATTGAAGAATATGTGGAAGTCAAGACAACTGTTCTTCAGCCTACATCAAAGTTTGGATTTTCAACGCAAACATCAAACCGTTCTATTGTATGGAGCAGAAAGTTGAGGAACTAGGAAGGCTATTATTCACAAGATACTGGTGTTGGTTAACCGCTGTCTACGCAAGATACTGAGCAACCGTTGATCAGACAGCATCAGCAAGAACCTGTTCTGGTAGACGACGAAGGCGATTCTGTCTGAGGAAGAAGTTATAAAAGGGGTTTGTAGGTGGATAGGACAAACATAGTGTAAATTAGCCGATTGTGTCACGAGGCCATCCCTAACTTGAAATTCTGAAGGTGATGTGAGAAGAGGAATTCCATAGAATACATTGCTCTGAGAGTTGGAGACAGTTATGAAAATAATAAATATCATTCGCGTAGAAATGAAAAGGAATGCTCGGAAGAGTATATTCTAGACAATACTATTCGCTGGTCTATGCTCCATTAGGCGTTACAGTTGTAAGTAAATAAGTGAGTAAGCTACTAATCAACAGTTTTTCTGATCGAAAGTAAGTGATCCCTCCATTATATCTGATATAAATCAATGTGATTTCATGTTAAAAATGAGTAGACATAATAATGCTATTCAACAAAAGACATTCTTTATAGATTATACGTTTTACATGGCTCATGGTGTTCTAGATAAATGCGCATTTCAAAGAAGTAAATGAAACGATAAATTTTTTGTTATAATATTCGTAACAGCATCTGAGAGATTCTTAGGACATAAATTAATCTATATCTAAAAATATGATATGATAACATTTAAGACGGCGTAGATTAGTTTTTCTGTTAATTACGATGTAGGGAACTTTTTTTTATAGATTGAACCATAACTATATACTGTACAAATTTTCTTCGTTTTTAACATTAAGTAATTCATTAGTCTTTGAATATATAACAAACAGTACGTTAGTGTAACATTTTACCACTCAGTCTAGATTCAATCAATATGATGAACAAGGAGTTAGTCTTCGACTCATTGAATGTTACTATTAATAATAAAAGCTCTATTTGATAACAAGGAAGAATAGATTATCGAAGATCCCAACAAAATTCCTGTTTTACAAGTATTTAATTTGTGAATGAGAAAATTTTTTGAAACGGATTAGTTTCTATTCAGAATATTGCTCTTATGACTCGTTCTTTCATCAACAATGGTATATATACATATGATGTATAATTTACTATTGTGATCAATTCTCATTTCTCTAAAACTTAGTTGAGTGAGTATAGAAAAAAACACAATAAGAACCACTATGATTGTACAACTATTCAGTCTATTGATAGAAAGTATACTATATTTAACAAATGTACGATTTATCAACAAAACAGCTCATTTAAACAAAAAACAAGCCAGTTCAATTATTTACTGAATTGGCAAAGTGTAAAATTGCTCGATCAAATTCTCAACAATAATAATGACATACTCTATAGAAAAAACTTTCCTAATGTTGTCCAGTTCAAACATGTATACTGTATTGAATGAATCTTTGATCATATTTTGTTTGGTTGAACATGTTTTTTTTTTTAAAATTAATTAACATATTGAGTTTATGTCAGCATGTTAATTGATTGACGAATGACCTCTACGTTGAGGCTTAAAGAAAAATATCTTTACATTCTTAGAGTTTGTTTATTTTTTAATAAAAAAACAAATAAATTATCCGTTTAACTATGTTTGTTGTGTGAGTTATAATTATTGAGTTGATATGATGATAAATATATAACATGTAATCTTACTATTGTACTGTTTTTATCATGTTGTATAATAAATAAAGTAATTTTAAATCATGAATCGATCAATGTTAAACCACCACCGCTGATAAGTCCCATACCAGGACGAAACAGCTTTCCAGTGCTTCCAGGTTTCTAATGGTGGTCTAAAATTGATCGACTCATGGTTTCAAAATGTGTAACATAACAATCTTCACAACCCCGTAGTGCAATTACCTGTGCTTACTAGCGACTAGCTGCATGAGGAATCTTCTCCGAGTTCTACTTGGAAGTCGTGACCAGTTAAGTTCAATCTGTTCGGGTGTAGACAGTAACTACCGAACACAGTGTATGAGGTTGTGCAACTCCGTGAATTAACACCGTTAGATACCGGCTCAGTTTTCCGGAGGTTAGACGTTTGCGCGCAAGACCGAAGGTCTTGGGTTCGAATTCTGCGTGGTGCAGGAGTCGTGGATGCACACTGCTGATGAGTCCCATACCAGGACGAAACGGCCGTCCAGTGTCTCCAGGTTTCCAATGGTGGTCTAACGTTTATAGATTCATGAATTCAAGTGCGTAACTTAACAATCTTCACAACCCGGTAAGGAATATAAAAATTGTATCCAATATATTCACTGTAATGATTACTTATTTATGTTAGCTCTTTGAAATTTTCGTCTATGTCGAAGAGAACTAACTAAGCATTATTTCAGTGTAATTTGTTTTAATTACTTTCATAAAGTTAATATTTCTCTTTGTCCCCCATATAAGAGATTCATGATTGTTTACATGAAACGTTTATTGTCTCTGAATCAATATATATTTCATAATGACACGTACTGAGGAATAACTTTCTAGGTAGTTTAGATACGCGTCTTGCTCAGTTTAAAAACCAAAACAAGTTATGTGGGTAAATAACGGTTGTAATATTCATCATAAATATAAATATACATCATTACCTAAACAAATATTACCAAAGCTATTCCACCAATAATTGTTCAGTTATTCAAATAAATGATATCCTATACCTCCTGGATAGATTAGATTCGTTCGAAAGATACTATTTGGTTGCTTTATAACACAGAGTGTTTCCTATTCTCGAAGAGTGCTTCAATTCACAATCAAAATGCACTATTCCAGTCTAAGCAAGCAACACAATCAAAAGAGGAGCAAATCAATATGGCTGTTGCCATCACTAAGTATCAGCTTAAACAACATAAATGCAACTCATAAAGAAACATAGAAACTCAATAAAGACAAAAGAAATAGAAACTATAATAAAATACAACAAATATTATCATCTCAAAATGAAATCGAATAGATTAACAAAATGTACAACTGAAGGAATCAATAAATTCAAATTACAAATATATATATGAAGGGATTTTCACAAACAAAACCTTCAAAACATGCATCTTACAAGTTTAAATATTTTATTTGATATTGATTTCATTTTTATGAAATTTTCAATTGACTTTTTCATCGTATTCAAACTTTGAAAATATTAATCAATATAAAAAAATTTGAAAATATTTAATTTATTCATACTGTATGGACAATTTTATGAATTTAAAAATTTCAATAATATTGATAATATTATTGATAATTAGTCAAATATTCTCATAATAAGTGTAAATTAACAAAGAATCAAGATCATATCAATTTCATAGTTCCCCAGTGTAGTAACAACTCCATTCCAATTATTCCATTTAAAAATCTATCTATACAATAACATTTAAACTATAACATAAAAGTAAACTATAATGTAAAGTAGAAGTTTTATACTTTGAATTTCAAGATATTGTTCTTTCTATACAACAACCATTTTTCAGCATCGTATGCAGTATACTTTTTCATGATGTTTTATTGAAGGTCAATAAACAATGAAACTATTCAGTTTATAATAAATCAAATTATACCTGGTAGTGAATATTGTACGTTTATACATTGAAGACATGTATATGTTTTGATAAAGGTTTATATTGAAGAGGTTTATCAATATTAAATGTAGGTAAGATTTTTTATTGGTTACTTTATTTCATTTTCTATTTACACAATGGCTTTTTTTCCGTAATTCTTGTTTGCTGTCTTAATTGTACATTTTACTATGGCTGTGACAAAACACAAAACAATAAAACAGTGTGTTAACTTCTTGACATAAACATATATCTATATATATTTTCGGGCAGAGTTTTGGAGGTTTTGTGTTTTTACACATTTGAAATCATCAACCAATCATTGTTAGACCAACATTAGAAACCTGGAAGCACTGGACAGCCGTTTTGTCCTGGTATGGGATTCATCAGCAGTGCGCATCCACGACTCCCGCACCTCACAGGGTTCGAACCTGGGACCTTCGGTATTGTGCGCGAACTCCTAACCATCGGACCACTGGGCCCGCATCCAATGGTGTTAATGTCTAACTCTGATTTATCTACGGATTTTCGCGCGACCTCACCCATATGTCTTTGGTAGTTACTGCCTACACCCGACAGGGTTGAACTCCAGTAGTCACGTCTTCTCAACTAGAACTCCGAAAATTTCCTCACGAAGCTAGTCACTAGTGAGCACTGTTACGATATTTTGGGGGAGAGTTTTGGAGGTTTCGTGTTTTTACACATTTGAAATCCCATACCAGGACGAAACGGACGTCCAGTGCTTCCAGGTTTCTAATGTTGGTCTAACAATGATTGATTGATGATTTCAAATCTATATATATGTCATTATTTTTCTGTTTACCATACTGTGTACTGGTTATCTTGATAATTATATAAAACCTTTAATTCATACATAGAATCGAGTATATGAACAAGATCATTTTGTCCTTATTTTTAATATTGAAATTTAAATTGTATTTTTGACCTAAGTATACTGAACAGGTTTAAAATATATATATATATATATATATATATATATATATATATATATATATATATTTACATATATTTTGTTTGTACTTTCATTTAAAATGTAGTATGTAGTAGATCAATGAAAATACTATTCACCATTTTATCTGATAATCAATCGGGATTTTCTAAGGTGTAAAAGAATAAAAATTTAATCAATCACACGGGAGAGTGTATTGGTTATTTACTTATTTTAATGAACATAAACATTTTTACACAACTGAACATTGAAATTGGAGTATACATTACACAAGTAAAGAAAACGAATGTGTGAAAAAGTGAGAATAAATGTGAATAAAAAAAAATAGATTTTTATGAATAAAATTAATCGAGCGAGATTAGTATATGGTAGGAGAAGCGATTCAGTTAGGGAAAATACACCTAAGAAAAGTCTCTTCAATTAAAGAAGCCCCTATTACTTTTATGAAGAGCAATAACGAAAGCCTATTGTAGGATTACCATTGGCTTCTATTCTGTCTGAATCATGTCTGAATTGAACCATCTTTTAGAATTCAGAATCGCTGTGCTCTTCTATTTCAAAGCAAATCTTTATCATAACATGGCTCCGAGTCATAAATTAACTATCTCTCTACTTTTGCCCCATCTTAGTATAAACAATTAATGTCAGATCTAGATTTCGCTGAAATGGCATCTGTAACATCTAAATGATCAAGTCATGGGAACCAGTGTATCAAGATGATTTCAATAATTACATTAACGTTACTCCCGCTGAACACTCTTTGCAATGCATTAAGTTACTGTCTGTTTAACAAATTGTTTTCGATTACTGTATACAAATACTTAAAAAGCAGCAAATAAATACCTTTTTATTATATGTTTTCATTTGAAAAGATTATTTCTCTACACTGTTATATGCTAACACACACACACAGTACAATGTTCAAAATTTATGGCAACACTATTTTCTTGAAATTAGTTTAATTGATTAGATAAAATATCAAAAACATTTTTAATAGAATAGTTTAAAATAAAAATTCGATGTCTTACAAGTAAGTATAAGTTAATTAATTTGTCAAAATCAATTTTTTTGTAAACATCACAACCCATAATGTTTACAATATCAGTTTTGCATTATTTGTTTTGGGAATTTCTACTAGTTCCACAAGAAACTGATCAATCATCAATCTATTAGATAGTAAACCGATTATCATTGACAGATGTTGTTTAAAATATCCATAGATATTATATCTATCTAATTATCTATCCCACTTATTTGCCTACTCATCTATCTAGTAAAATCGTTAAAAATATTTACTAATTCTTAATAGACTTCGCTATTTTTTGGGGAATTACCATGAAGAATGTATACTCTTCTAGTTGACGTGTACAGATGTGGAAAATTGTACAATTGGATACAATTTAACGATTTCTCAAAAAGATGATGGTAGATACATTTTTTTCAGCAGTGACAAAGTTACTTTGAAAATAAAACTGTAAGCAAATCATGCTTGAGTTAAAGTGGATAAAATATAGTTCAAATCAAAGATCCAGCTGTTCCATACTCGAATGAATGTATATGACTGTGAAATAAATTGTTCTCTGAAAGAGAACTGTATTAACCTCATCTACGGATAATGTACATACACACACATGCAAATTCATACATACACGTAAACTGAATACCCATCTAAATAAATACACTTAACTAATAGTATATAGTTCGTGTTATGTCACCTTACAATGACCCAGATAAAAATTATGGTAATTTAATTTTCTTTCTTTAAAAAAAAAATGCAAATCAGAACAATTGATCGGCTGAGTGCATACAAATATGAGTAAGTGACAAGTAATATATAAATATATATATATATATATATATATATATATATATATATATATATATATACGATTCAATTTCGATCAATTTTCATGATATGCTTTTCGATCTCTCCACTGATTGACTGATTCGATTCTATTTCATTAGAAAACAATAATAAAAAAAACGTTTGTAATCTTGAATTATTTCAATAATTCTAACATTTTATAAATCACAAATTATGGTATTCAGTTATTTTTAAACTTAATTTAGGACACGTTCATCGTTTCAAATATAAACTATAGTTCCTTAAAATTTCATCATAAAAATAACACACAGTTATTTTTATCATATTTTCTTGTTGTTGATTAAAACAAATCACTCATCAATTAGATGAGCAGCTACAAAACAAGTATATTCAATATTCTATATTATTTAATAATATTCAACAAATGAAGAGAAATTGTATATTTGTTAAAAAAAAAGTAATCACAATATACAATAGTTACTTAATGAAAGGTACTTATTGAAAATGTTCATTTTTTTTCCTATCAATGTTCAATGTACAATTGAGTAGTAAAATCTGATCAGTTTGGTTAGAGATGAGTATTTTTCTAATGGGTACAAAGGAAGATACAATTTGCTTATCACTCTGTGTAATCAAGTACACTGTTTGATACTGCTAAATTGGAAAAAAACAATACTCCAACTGAAGAAAGTCTGTTATGTAAATAATCTTTAGGTTGTTTCGATTGTTCGAATAAAAACGCTTGTTTTCCTTGTGATTTGTAACGTAGACTGAAAGCTGTTTCTACTGTAACCTGATAGCAAGCGAACCACAGCAACAACTAATATAAGTAAATCGAATGTTTACACAGTGTGTAGGACCGTAAAAAATATTCAAGTTTCTGTGGAAATGAATAAACCAACCTGTTGGTGCTTAGAATAAGTAAAACCCATTGCATGCAGGTTGGAAAAAAATGGTTAGCTACAGAAGAGATGCTGCAGTACTCCGGTCACGAAGAATAACATACCTCACACACACAAAAAAAGTTGCATTGATGTTATCAAAGGAAGCCTAAAAGTCACTTACATGATTGGAATCTCATGGACCCAGGATCATCAAAGTATCTTTCAAAACAAACAAGAAGTGGATGAATGTCATCCAGAGCTATGCACCCAACAGTGACAACAATGAGGACGAGTAAGATCAATTCTTTGACAGACTTCAGTCAATTGTAGGAAAATGATCAACAAAGGATTTGGCTATTCTGATTGGAGACCTAAACATCAAGGTTGGAATGGACAACATTGGATGTGAAAACATTATGTGACGACTTCGACTACGAGGAAGGGAGGAAGACGGTGAGTGATTCGTAAATCTATGTGCCTTCAAAAAATGATTATAGGCAACATCATACTCCTACAGAAACGCGCACACAATGCTGCATAGGATTCACCGGATCATACTACACAGAAATGAATCTAGCTCAGCTGAATCAATGCAAAGCTCAGAAGGACCATAGAGGACGTAAGGACGAGGAGATGAGCTGACATAGCTGCAGGAAATCACTTGGTGGTGGCCAAGATAAAACTAAAACTGAAGGACCACTGGACAATAGGGCATCACAAAAGTTTAATACGGCCTTTCTTCGGAATACTGGCAAACAACGAATTCAAAATACTTCTCAGCAACGAATTCCAGGCGTTTCACGATCTACTCAACGAAGAGGAAACTATCGTGGAGAACAACTGGAAAGGGTTTAAAGAAGCGTTAAATTTAACATGTCATGAGGTTTAGGACACAAAGGGCTACATTATGAATAATGGATCATTGTTGGTACACTATGAAGAAGCATCACTGTATTATCAGTTCTAGGAAACATTCTCAACAGAGTGTTAATAAACCGAATGAAAGATTCAGTTGTCGCCCGATTTCCTGATCAGCATGGAAGATTTCGTTAGGATCGATCATTTATCAGCCAAATTGCCATACTGCAGATCATTGATGAACAACCTAGGAGAAGGAATCCACCACTATAAGTCAACTCTCTTTACTATGAGAAAACATTTAATAGCATGGACAGGATGACATTATAGAGCATTGTTCGACACATCGTAGTATATGAGCAGATAGTCAATATCATACAGAATTCTTATGATGGATCGCAGTGAAAGATCGTGCATCGATGATAACTGACAGACTCATTCGCAGTGAAAACCAGTGTCAAACAAGGTTGCTTACTCGCATTCTTTCTCCTTCTCCTGGTGGTTGAATGGATTATGAAGACATCACAATCTCAGGCGAATCACGGGATACACTGACAGTTAGGATGCAGTTGGACGATTTAGACTTTGCAGATATTCATGCTTTTCTGTTCCACACACAACAACAAGTGCAGGAGAAGACGGCCAGTGTAGAAGTAGTAGTGGCCTCTACAGCAGTAGGCGTCAAGATACACAAGGGGAAAAGCAAGATCTTCCAATACAACCCAACAGACACCAACCAAATGAAACTTGGTTGAGAGGCTTTGTAAGATGTGGCAACGTCCACATATCTGTGCATCATCATTGATAAACAAGGCGAATCTGATGCCGATGTAAAAACACTGATTAGCAAAAGGAGGGCAGAAGTCAAGACAACTGCCTGTCAGCCTACACCAAAGTTAGCATTTTCAATGCAAATGTCAAACCGTTTTATTGTATGGAGCAGAAAGTAGGGAAACTACGAAGGCTATCATTCAGAAGTTACAGTTGTTGACTAACAGCTATCTACAGAATATACTGAGTAATCGTTGGCCAGACAGTATCAGCAAGATACTGTTGTGGTAGAGGACAAAGGAGATTCTGTCTGAAGAAAGAATTAGAAAAGCGGCTAGAGGTTGATAAGACAAGCATAGCTTAAATTAGCCAATTGTGTCACGAGGCCATCCTAACTTGAAATTCTGAAGGTGATGTGAGAGGAGGAAGTTCAAAGAACACATTGCGCTGTTATGTTTGTTTCGTAAGTTTTGTTAGTATCGATCTTGGCGACTGCATACAAATAATTATATAATAGTTATGGAGTTTTTAGAATTAAAAGTTATATTTGTTCCAATATATGAATAATTCAACTGTAGTCCACTTTACAAATTGATGAAATCTGAAAGAAAACTGTTTAACAAGGTACCACTAAGATTTTATCGTGCTTTGACACTGCTAGCTAGTACTTGTTAACAAGACATTATTTTTTTAGAACGTTAGTCTAAAAGATCCTATTCAAAATTTGATGACCCGAAAAGTTTATGTCCGAATAATATGAACCAGTGATCTTCACACCCATGTTATTCTTATTACTGAATTCTCTCTTTGTTAAATAACATAACTAATATTATTATTATGAAGTTTGGAACAGAATAGATTAAGCTGTTCACTTAATATCCAACTCATCATTAGAACAGATATCATCATCAGTCTGTAATTACAATAGTAGGTTTTTTCCAACTTAAAATGTATCTTAATACACATCATTCTATCAAACGATTGTTTGAAGTGCTGATTGTAAACTTTAGAAAAAGAAATAATCCTCTTAGAATTTCCTTGCATGAATTAACAGTCGTCAGATTATCAGTATAATCAATGAACGAATAGATTTTTAGACAAAAACAGAATAATGAAGTTTTTAAACGACAGTAACGAAGTTATTCAGGTGTTTTTTATAATGTATACTGGCACGAGCATTTTTTGTGATCACTGACACTACTCGCAAGCTACCTTGCAAGTAGTATGCAGTAGAGCGTGAACCAGAAGTTATTGCTGAAGCGAAAAGTATTAGATCCGGCTATATGATATAACCAAAGTGTCTTGAAGATTGTAAAGCCTGTGAGAGAAGATAGCCAAGAATTTACTTGTTTCGCCCTTATGAAGTCTGAAGATAAGGTGTATACATTTTGTTAGTATATATATATATAATTTATGAGTAGACACTTAATGCAAATGAATTTATTAGACTAGTGTCGAATTAGTTATCATATAATACTTATTCTATTCAGAAAATTACCTGAATATAAGGTTGATTTATGTTATAAATTAGGGAAATTTTTTACAGATAACAACAAATAACTATAATCAACTATACTGAATATAAAATTAAGTATAGTTTTCAAAGTAAATAAAAAATTTTATTAACAGATTTTATTTATAGATTATTACAGACAAAATATTGAATTGTATATTCTGATACAAAGGTATAACTTATGTATTCACTTATTCAACACGTACGACAAATGTTGTTTATTAATGTCTTCAATTGATAGATTTATTATCATCTTTGCAGACTTTTGCTTGAATCATTTCCAAAGTTTTCTCTATTCCAGTTACATTTTGTTTATTTACATGTTTTAAGCTATTTAAAAGTAATGTCTTAATTCCAGTCTTTTCTTTTTTTGACTCATTTTGTATTTTACTCAGCTGATATTAAAATTTCAGTACTACTAATGAATATTTGTCAACCATACAACACTATTTTGAATAAATTCACCACCTCTGTGATTATATTTTCATGTGCTTGAGAAGTTATCGAATCGGTATTTTTGAAACACATATTTAGAACAGTATCAATAGTTATTTATAATTTTTATTAAAGATAATTTAAAACGATTTGTAGATCTCAAGTAGTTAGTTATATATTAAACAAATTTGTGATAAAAAATTGAGTATTATATTTATAATAACATATTGATTGACCAACAGTTAATGAGTTGAGAGAAAACTCAATAAAAAAGTATGCAGCTTCACTAGTTGAACATTAGCCAACCTGGTACAATCTTTTTATTCAATGTACGTATGTTGAAATATCAATTATTTGAGATACTAACTACTCTTTTTCTTTTATTGAACTTTAAACCCAAATTATATATCCATATTTTCAATGCTAAAATTTACTACTAAATAAATGACACAAATTAAAAAAGAGATCACGTAACTGACAATTCACATTTACTATCCAAAACAATGAACTATATTTAAAAAGGAATTTCCATTGATAATTTAATCGGTTTTCTTGCGTTTATTTTTTTCAAAAATAAACACATTTTTTAATAATGATGTGCTAATTTTAAATTGATCATATCCTCTTACATCTATCTGTGTTACGCATGCACGTAAACATGTCAATTTGATATGCTTGAATTATTACAAGTTTAACTTAGTAGGTAAAAACAAGAGCGAGGATCCGGCGACACGATATACTACTCTAATCCGAGTGTCCCAACCCCCATTGAATAAACGAAGAAGAAGTGATATGAAGTAGAACCTGTATTCCTCAAGCATCCAGAAAGTACGAAGTCCGAGTCCAAAAGAGAATCAGGATCCCGGACTAGGGATCTGGGTCCGGGTTCTGGTCATAAAATGTTACAGACAATGCGTATTTATGCTTTCAGGTCGGATAGGAAACAGAATCAAAGTCTGTGATATTGACAGTCAAGGCGATCAATAGGAAAAAAACATCTGAAGTGACACTGGTAGTCAGGATGGCCAATAAGAAACAACATTGAAGTACATGACATTGATAGCTAGGACGACTATAATATTGACCAATAGGAATCGACCAATAGAATTTACTCTTACAAAATGTTTCTTCTTAGGATATTTGATGAATATCCTAACAAACATGTAATCAATATTTCTGAATAGTCATATTAACAAGTTAGTTGAACTTATTTATTTCAACTAGTTTGTCTGTTAATTAGACTAAGGATGATGATGATAAGATAAAATGTGTATGATTAAAATACGATTCATTGATCCATTGGTAAAAATCAAATAATGCAGAAACATGTTTATTCTAATTTTAGCTATTTTCGATTGCTGATTAAGTATATTTTAGTAAAATTTTAAAGAATAATTTTGAAAAATTTTTCAATCAGATATATATATTTTCATTTCTGTTCGTCCAATGATGTTGAATATTGTTTTTTCCTTGTCAATTTGAAATTTTTTCGATAAAAATATTTATGTATAAAACAAATTTCACTTATTCTTTTCTATCTAATAAAAATTCACCTAAATAATATCAGATGGACATTGAGAGATTTTTGAATTTGTTGTGCAAAGAATTGAATGGTTATTAATTTTTGTTAACGAATTCACAATCATTGGATGACTCAGCATAAGTTACAATTTGTTTGTAACAAATACTCCATCATGTTTCAATTATGGAGATTTTCAGGAATTATGAACACACAGTGTTACATGAACTGGTTAAAGTTAGAAAACCATTCAATAATCAATTAAGTTATACAACAGATGTAAACATAGAAAAATTTGTTTTTAATTATTAATTTACTCAAAATTATTTTGGATGCTTTCTAGGTATAGATGAAATGATAAACGAAAAATTAAGAGCTTGCCGAATTTGTCAGGACACAAGACCGAAGGTCCTGCGTTCGAATCCCGAGAGGTGTAGGAGTTGTGGATGCGCATCGCCACTGATGAGTCCCATACCAGGACGAAGTGGCCATCCAGTGCTTCCAAGTTACTAATGGTGGTCTACCAATGATTGATTCATGAGTTAAAATGTGTAACTTAACAATCTTCACAATCCCGTAATCCAAAAAATAAGGAAATCGAAAATGACAAAATAAAGTAAAGAAATTCATTTCAGTAGGTATGATCAATCTAAAATTATATAAGAAATATAAGTCAAAATGTTTGATGACTAGTATTCAAAAAATTATAAATTTAAAGCAGGCATTATTCGTTTCTATCTGAAGTTTGTGCTGATGATGTTGTTCAGAAGAACAATGAAAGCTCTACAACCAAAACATCCAGCTCAGAGAATTAAACACCACCAAAATTATTCGCTACATTTGTTCAGATCACTTCACTAACACAATAAAGATGTTTAAATTAGGTTCAGTCAAAATCAAATCTTAGACTTGTATTATTTGTTTGCTTAAATGTATTTAGTAGTATGTTGATTAACATGATAGAAATGTCTTTATTTTGCTGACTTTTCAAAATCTCTCCATTGTTATAAATCTTTTAGTATACAACAAAACATTGGCTACGACTTTCAGAGCTCCATTCAGTAATTTGGCATTATTTTCATGTAGTACACTGAACACAATTGAACAACTTATCTTTCAGCTATTCACTTATGTGTAACAACATTTTATATCAGAGAAAATACTAAGTATACATTAATTATCTATTTTATAGTGTATTAAATAATCCATTTCACTCTATACAGAGTTTATAATGTGTAGTTGTTGTTGTTTGTTGTATGGAATAAAATTAATGTTCAAATTTTATACGATTACAAAATTAATAGCATTTCAATTATCACATTGTTTTATTTCTTGTTTTTTTTTTATTGTTTTAAACAATTATGAAATTGATACATATTATGTATGATGTTTTAGGCGAAATAATGAAATTCTTTTTTTTTTCTCATCAGTTTATTTTTTTTAATTTTTTTTTTTTGGTTAATAGTAATCAGTATTAATTAACACAGAACATTAAAAAAAAATTTGCTATTATATTATATCTAGTTTCAATTACATGTGAAAAATTCTCATTGAATTGTACTAAAATTCATTGTAAGTGTGAATGTAATCGATTTTTTATTGTTGTGGTAGATCAATTGTAAAGCGATTGAATTTTCAGATCGAAAGAAAACTAAATGTACGGTATTGAATACATGATTTATTGGTTTGATTAATTTATCAATATGGTCTTTCATAAAAATTGATTAGAATGAATAAGTTGTGAGTTATTTTCGGGGTTTTTGAGAAATAATTAGTACACTTACACTGATTGATCGTTGCGAAGTAAGGGATGTCATGTCTTCTCAATTGTTAGTAGTGACTGAACTCAGTCAATGTGAATATTTTTTTTCTCAATGGCTTGACTTTGCTAGCGCGAATATAGAATTAGAAAGTTTCGAATTCTAAAGAATGAGTTCAGTTTCCTTATGATTGTCGACAAGCTTTTTCTGATACATGGTAAATTCAATAGGAATGATTGCATTCGAAAATTAACGTTGTTAATATTGTAGTGAAGTAGAACACAGGTGAGGGCAACCGAATTGAATTTAACGAAAATTACAGAGTTACTCAGTAAAGTAGGAAAACCATATCGTAACCGTTAATTTGCAAATCTTCAATCCATCATCAATCCATTGTCTGACATTTCACTGTTCATGCGTTTCATACAAATTACATTGTGTTCCCACTCTTCCTTTCTTGATCTTCCGCCATCTTCTGCTGCCAGACATTACGTTTACACTCGCGTCATATACTACTTATAAGTAGCGCGCACCACAGTATTATTGTTACTGCATGTCCTGAATTTCTAGAATCCTAGGCATTTTTGTTGCACATGACATGTAAATCTAAATCTTAGTGAATAAAAAAAAGTAAAAATCAATAATTCAGAATTTTTATGTATATTACGTAATTGTATGATTGTTTTTTTCAGTTACACTGTGAAAAAAAATCTTTACTAAACGGTAACAAATAAAATTGCACCACACATTTTCTGGAATTTCCCCAACTTTTAAATACATCAGGACTAGTAAACAACACCATGGCGAGACACTGTCGTCTATCTTTAGATAATTATACTGTTACCTCTTACATGTAAGAAAAATAAAGTAAATGAAATCAAAATTTCGGCTACTTAATTCAACATCATTGATTTCAACACTCAATTCAATGATGGAACAGATGTTCATGATTTATTTCCGGTTAATTAAAAGATCAAAAAGAATGTTTTCAGCTATCCAACAAATTTTTTTAAAAAAATATGTACAAAATTTATTCACGAGCGATTGTGACATTTATATAAATCAAGAATAAATGTAATTATGTTCACTTATTGAAATCTGTATTTTTCTAACTTTGAAATCGGATTTCTCAATGAATCTAAGTCTTGTTAAACCATAAGCAGAAGCTTTTACCGGGAATAACATTTATTTTTTAAGAAGATATGATGAAGGGTATTAAACTACTAATACGATGATATGATAGAGGAGTTGGTTTTCATCGTAATTTGAAACTGAATTAAATTTAATAAAAAAGCCACAGTTATTTTGTTCTGTGTTGTGGCTTTTAACGATAAGCAACCATTATGACATTGGCTCAATGCCAGAGTTATTGTGTCCGATTATTTGCACTTAGTTCTTAACATGGTTCCTTAATAATATAAAAATCAAAGAACTACTTTCTTTCATATGACCAGGTGATCAGTAAGATTAATAACTTCTACCACCAAACCAATATAATATTTAAAAAAACACCTTCTTTATTGACGAATTTCAATTTGAAAATCAATGAAAATTTAGAGGAATTACTCAGTTATTATTTCAGTGGTCTTAAGCGATGTCTATAATTCTCACTTCGAGTAAACTCAGATTTCAAAGTTATCAGGTACAACATCCACTATTTATTCTATTGTTGTATGGATTCAGGCAAGTTTATTTTTCTCCTCATCATCACCACGCTTAATCAGATGGTGGTATTCGTGTGTTTGTTTTAATTTTAAAACGGCTTATTCTTAGCACTATGATTAATGATAAATAAATGACAAGATTATAGATATTTCAATAATACTATTTGAAATTTGTTATTTTACTCATGAGTAGTTTAAATTTATTGGCATATATATGCATCAGCTTATTGATTAGATTTGATGAATTATCGAAATATGTATATATATGTGTGTGCGTGTGTGTATGTCAATTGTTCGATTTTCTCATCCACACTGCATAATCAATGATAAAGTAAGAAAGTGCTTTATGCATCAACTAGAAATAACTAAAGTCAAAAATAAAATATGTATCTACATAGACCATGTTCACATATTTAGGTTATAAATATTCACTGTATGCATTGACTTGCTATTAAACAGCGGCTTACAGGCTAAATACTGAGACAAAAAAAAGTTAGATGAAAACAATAAACTTATTGCGATGTAGATTTTTCTCTCTGAAAGCAGAAGAAAGAAATCTCACAGTATATAGTCTAATATGTGACTGATGGAGAAAACAGGTGTGACAGTAGAAATGGTGGAAAAATAGGTTTACAGATTTGGATTATTAAAGAAAAAAATTCATGAAACACATTTCTGGATCAATACAACCGCATTTGAAACAGAAATGTTGTTTTTAAGTTGTATAATATACAATTTTAAATTGACAGAAAACAAACAAAATGTTGGATCAATAGATATTTAATTTGATTTTTTGAAAAATAAACAACAAGCAAATTAATCAGGCTTCATTTTCATATCAGCTAGAGATTAACGAATTAGAATAAACTTATTAATTTTATTACTTCTTGATTATTTAAATAAATAGTAAGTTTCAGTTGGTTTTTGGAATTCATCTAATGAGTAATTTGTGTGTTCAAGTGTTGAAACTTATTCAGAAATAAAATGTGCAACTCTTACTGTACTATATTATACTACCCCTAAAGTAAAATCGATGTGTAAATATTGAAGAGTTCGTTGGTCGCATATTTATGGCTTGACCTTTTTGAAATAACCAAAAGCATCATATCTTACCTGGACAAGATGTTTTATGGGTCACACAGGGGTTGTATTGGATGACGGAGACATTCACATGGTAACATCCCACCTTCAAATGTGGCAACAAGGTCTCACTGTCAACTGTGCGTTGGCAAGTCTTCAGTGAGCAGTACGCTGCACGGTGTACGGATCTTGTCTATTCATGTATGATTCTTTCAGATCTAACGATCTTACCCAATGTTCTTGTTAGTTTACAGGAATGTTGTGGGAAAAATCACACAACCTTAGCTCTTTAGGTTTTTGAGCTTTGAGGTTCAATTCTGAATTTCCGCACAAAAGAATTTACAGCTTTTTAAGTTAATCTTATAATATGCTCTTTATTCCTAATAATTTATTTTGTTTGATAAAATAAGAAATTTATACAAAGTGAATGCTGAAATACGAGCCAAATATTTTAGAAAAAGAAACTATCGAGTACGAATATCGAAAAAAGCAAATAAAAGTGGCATACTAGTTGAAATAAGTAGTATAAAAGAGGCACTAAAAGTAATGAGCTTTGCATATTGTACTTTAGCTACTAGGCAATATTCGATATAATTTTAAGTCAATTAGCCTCTATTATCTTACGAAAGTTTGAGGAATCCATACCACATAATAATATGATTCGTTCAACGAATCTCAGAATTATCGAGCGGAGATCACCGTATAGACTGTAATGAACTGAAAACGTCAGTCAATAATCTTCTGTCCTCTTCAACAAAATAACCTCCCCTTCAGTATAAGTTATATGTTGTTGGCATCAAACGTTGACAAGGAACATTAGGAAGCCTCTGAATGTCGACATCTCTAATAAATTACGCTTCTTTGAAATAACCTTACAACTGCAAATTTTCAACAATCAGGCTAACTGTATTATACTTGAAAAAAAATTTCTTATTTCTTGGCGTCACTCTAATAACATTGATACATATTTCATTTAAAACCTGAGAAAATACAATTGTAAATTTCTACTACTTGTTCCAATAACCTCAGTAATTGGTTTCTATGATTGTGAAAAATAAATCTAGTACGAAATTAGAAATGATTCAATCGTGTATCTGTTGTTTTTATTACTGACGTTAGAACTCTTCCACATTTATTTTATAAATTTGATGTAAGTACACTTCGACTTAAAATAAATACATTAGATTGATAATGAATGCCAAAATCAAAATGCTTCTATTTAATTTCTACCACATATAACACCAAGAATAATTTGTTCCTACACAATAAGCAAAGATTGACTTTCACTATCGATTTACTGAATCGATCATTATTATTATATATTCTGTGGGTTTTTATAACGTTTCTAACCTTAAACAATCATAAATACATTTCTGTCAAATTAAATCGACTGATTAGAATAGATATTTATTTCATTGAAAAATCAATTTTTAGACATTGTTCTAATTCGACATGTTAAAAAAAAATAATAATATCACCTTTTAACTCTGTCACATGCAACTTGATCAGATTATTTGCATACAGCCAATAGTATATTGCAACAAAGAATAGGAATCACACCAGCACAAAGTTCAGAGAAACTTTTATTAACACTAATCAATAAAATACAAACTTTCTATTGATAATAATCAATAGGTCGAAATGAATCACTCTAATGATAATAGTAATAATTATGGTAGTAATGACATTAACTAGGATATAGTATAAAAAAAAGCTTGGAAATTATCTCAAGAAACATTCTTTATTGGTATTGTGAATGAGATTCCATTGAGGAAGGCAGTAATCAGCATCTCCTGAACAAGAGTAGAGAAAGCCAAAAGCATAAGCTGAATAAATACAAGCAAATAAGCGTGCGATGAGGAGCAGTTAAGCAGACAGATATAAATAGACGACAGTTCTAGTAGTAATGATAGCATAAAACAATGCGAGAGAAAGAAATATGAAAAAAGCTAGGCGATACAGCGAAGCAGCTTGCTGGAAATTATCCTAAACTAAAAACAGAAGACAAAGACAAACAAAACTGTCAATAAGTCAGATACAACGTTGAAATTCACTTCAAGTTGCCGTACAAATTCAAGACAGAGATGCAGTTGTCACTTCAAATCTAATAAAAGTAGAGGTAGTAGAAGTATTAGCGGTGATGAAGAAGATTGGACCTCGAAGAAATTAATCAACAACTATAATCCAGTGAAATAAATTTAACAAGAGAAAAAGATAAAGGCAATGAAGAATTCAGAAGATTACAATTCGAGAGAACAGAAAGAGTAGATGCTTGTGTGCCTTTACAAACAATGTCCAGCTATGTCGCTCAATGGCTTCTTTAACCATCAGTTGCTATAATCTGGCGGACCCTAACCAAGTAGTCTACACTTACCAACACGACTCAATCCACTTGTCAGTGACTTCATGGATTTGTGACATGTTTCGGTCTGGCCACCCCTAACTCTCTTCCAGCTTACCCCTCACTAGGCAACATCGCTCTTCGAGGCATTCGATGATTTGGAATACATAACACATGTCCCAACCACCTCAATTGATGAAGATTTGCTACTTTATGTATTGATCTGCAATCCTTAAATAGTACCCGTCTCCTAACAACAGCATTGCCTACTCCACGGTCCCAGGATATACCAGCAATGCTTCTGTGACACCTATGATCGAAAACCAGTAACCTACGAATATCTTCTACTCTTACTAGCCATGCTTCAAAGCCATAAAGTAGGACAAGCAGAGCACTCGTCCTTTAGTAAGCAAACGAATATCTCGCCCACGCAAGTTGGCAAAAGCAAATCGAGACTTCTGTATTCGTGTTGAGACTTCGTCACACATCAGGGCATCAGCACTGATGAGACTTTCAAGATAAGTGAAGCAGTCTACACATCCAACTGCTTCATTCACTATCACTAGTTCAGGTACCGACGCAAGCCAATCCTGAAACAACATTTTGCATTTCGAACATGCTTTCATTGTTGGTCAAGGTGGTCAAAAGACAGTATTTTGTCAGAGTCTTCACCAAATAGCACTATATCATTGGCATATTCAAAGTCATTTTCAATGTCGTTTTTTGTATTTTATAAACTACATGTGTGCTGTAAAGATGACATCCAGGTGTTTTATACTAGATATTTATACCTTATACGTATTTGATAACATCTACACTGAAAATATCATTCAAAATAGCGATGTTTATGTCTTTTATAAAAGTATATTTTCATTCTATTAGGTATTGTATTAGGCTCTGGACGTTTACACTCCATTTCGCAACTATTAAAACAGCCAATCACGATGAATCAGTGAAGCAGTAGCCAAGATATTTATTTAGATAAACAGAAGAACGCACAGAGTCAACTACTTTGAAGGGACAAATATTTTAATTATAAGGAGCACTGGGACAAGCCCTTTGATCTCGACATATTTGCTTTCTCTATATTGCCATACAACAGATGGAGAATGGTACAATCCAAAGTTCAATTCTTTGGAAATATACATGGAAGAATGTTTATCTGAGTTCTAACAGCAATTGTCCATTTGTTTACGAAAGGGTACTTATCAAATCACCGTTTTACAGAATAGAAATTATATGTGCTACCGAAATATTAGAAGCAGAAATCATGAACGTAAAGGAATTTCGATGAAACAATAGGTATCCAAAGAAATTGATTGAGAAATATGAGAAAAGTAAGGAAAAAACAGGTCAAGAAATTACAGAAGACAAGGAACCTGTTTCATTCAACCTGAATTCAAGGGTGGTGACGTTGTAGCGACAATAAACACATTAGACACCACACTGACAAGCAGTTATCCTATAGCGAAGATGATATCCATGTATAGGAACTACATGTTATTTACGCCTATCAAAGACCAATAGGTACCCATTTTCAGGTGCTCAATTCTTTTGTTCTTGCTCTCTTCAGCAACTCATCATTTTCACCACTAATAGTACATTATTTCTTCTTGTCAGCGATTTGTACCTTTGATCCTATTATGTGTAGTTATGTAATCTATTTCACTGAGTTTATTAACTAATAAAATGCCTGGATTGGTTTAATATCTTTAGAAAAAATATTCATGTAAATCAGAGTAAAGCCTGACGGCAATCCAGATAAAACAGGTTTTCTGTCATGGGAAAGACTGATACAGTTAGACCTTTGGCACTAGAACAAGTAGAACAGCCTCCAGATCGAAAAACACGAGCCAGAAGAAATCTTCACTTTAGTAAGTGTCAAAAATGTGCAAAAAAGTCGTATGCATTTATAGTTTTTCATACAGAGTGAAGACAGAATATAAGATCATCGAACTATCAATGAGGAATATCATGTCATCAACCAGTCACTACATGCCAGATCGATATTCTAGAAACTCTGTCGATCTGTGATTAGATGTGGGCGCTTTAGTGTCTTGGAAGACTCTGAATACTTCTGTGAGCGGACCCAACGAAAAAATATTGTTCGAAAAATAAATCACAAATAAATAAGGAACAGTGTTTTCCATCTACGGTAAAAATAAAAAGAAGCGACGTGTATGACATTTTTGAGGGTAAAAGTAAAAAATCATACTTGGAAATCAGCAGAACAAATAATATTCGAACTTGATAGAATTATGATTTGTTTGAGAAAACAATAAACAATCAAATTATAAATCACAAGAAAACATGAAAAATGTTAAGATTTCATATTGTTTAAAAAGAAAAACAATTATGCAAGCATTCAAACAGCCTATTCAAGCCCAGTGAATCATCTCCACTCTATGATCAACAGAAAACAAGTTGGATAGATTAGAGTCATCGAGTATTCCTTATTTAGTAGTATATTTATTCACATCGAACTGCTTACGTAGGTATTTCTAAAAATACAATATATCCACATATTTATTGATGAATTTTGTATGAACTTTAATAGTCACATCTAAAAATACTTTTTCGAAACAACTATAATGAAGAAATTAGAAGAGTATATTTATATATTTATATAAAATCGATTTATTATAATCAATTATTTTCAATCGACCATGAGAAAAGTTTAAAATTGATTATTCTGAATTTAATTTCAACGTTTGTCTTTTTTTCTTCTTTTTTTTTTAAGAATCCATTAAAAGTAACCATGTCAACCATCAAGTAATTAAATGATGAATTGTTCATTGAATAATTTTTTTTGTTTTGAACTTTTATTATTTAATTTGTTGATAATGAAAAACAAATAATTCTATTGCAGTTAAATTCACATTGTTTACTGTATCCAAACTAAAAAGTATATTTTTGGTTTATATGTAAATGTTATTATTGTAATTATCATTTTCATTTCGAAATATTATGTGATTGAATTAGGTGCAAATAAATTATTCTATGAAAAAAAACCATTTGACGAAGTGTTCAGCATAAAGACAATTAGTGTATCTGAAGATAAGAAAATCAATAAAGTAATATTTACTGTAGATTCTGCTCAGTTAAATTACAATTGAAAACTAAGGGGTGATGGACAACTAATATATGATCTTAGTACAGAACTCCTTGACAGTGTGCATCAACAACCGCCCTCCTACAACGATTAGCACCAAGAGTTTCAGATCTTATTCCAAGCGCTAAGTTGTCAGATCGGTACTTAATAATAAACATAAAATCCTAATTCATTCCTGAAGTTCAATCCTCTCAGATTTTGGTGTATTTATACTGATGAGAAGGTTCGTACTAGGATGAATTAAATAACCATCATTCCATAGTTTACAGTTTTATCACAATTGAGATGATTCTGCGACGTGTGCCACTTACAAATCAAAACCCTCTTCACAATACCATTTCATCGATGTCAAAATGACTTAAATTTAATAAAAAGAAGAGTTTGAGAGAATGATGTGAGGTTTGCATTTGCCGATCAGTAACTTAGTTTATTGTATACACCATAGAAATCGAAATAAGCCAACTAATTCAATCAGTTTAATAATATAGGCCTATTTTGTTGTAATTCTTGGAACTTGTGAATTGTTATTTTACTACTATTCAAGGGTATTAAGTTGATAAATTTCTTTGTACAATTAATTATTTATTCAATGGAATAGGATTGTCTGTAATCATTGGCCTTAGTAAACAGTTTCTTATGGCTTACACAAGAGACAAAGTTAAGTATTGATGAAAAATATATTCTTGTTCAGCAAAAGTCACTTTAGGCTAGTGTTAATTAAACTCAATCATCCTACCGATTTTGATCTATTTATATGATGACCTATCAGAACCACACCAGATTCTTATTGGTTGTTTTCACTACACTCATCGTGATTTTAGTGATTGATTGTACTGTGTACAAACAACTTCGATGATGGATCCAATTATAAATCATTTGATGTAATGAAAAAGTAAATAAAAGTACTGCATACACTTCATTAATGTACTATTCTCATGATGTCATCCTTTTGACTTTAGTACAAGACAATATAAATTTTCTTTCTTTGCAAATACTCTTAAAATGATAAATCTTCAATGAACAAATCGTGTCAAACAGCTGAAGTACTATCGACATGATTACGATAATTGATTACCTAGGTTTATTTTCAAAATATAGGTATTTAGGTTCACAAGTATGAGAGATACACAAGTGGTATCGATCAGCTCCCAGTCACTACAATACAGAAATAACAACCTATGTATAAAACTGAACTGTGTCGATAGCAGAATCCTACCAATGTAAACACATCGAAAAACAGTTACATAGCTTCAAATAGAGCACAGATGTATTCAAACTACTAAATCAAACTGTTTTTTTTACAACTGAAACAGATTTGACAATGTATAAATACAAAAGATAAATGAATACACACATAAACAAGCAAGCGGGCGCCAAAAATAGATCATCAAAAATTACTCACTAAAGATTAAAGAGATTATACGACATTACACCATTCCAATTGTCTGTAGTATGTATTCGCATTAATAATAGTAACGATTTAAATAACCATAATAATCATAATAGTAAACACATAAAATCTTGACTATCACAAAATAAGCGCTATTTAAGTAATCTAATGGAAGGAAAAAAACGCACACACTGAAAAGAAAGATCGATGAACACTAAAAAGGGATTTTTAATTTGTGATACATTAGCTCACTAAATCAATATAGTCTGCCGAACAAAGTTAGTGGGCTGAAATAGACACACAGAAAATAACTGAGTCAGATTTTATAAACCGTTTGAGTTAAGTAATAATGATGTAAATATGTAAAACTATTTATATTCATGTGAGTAAATATATAAACAGCAACTGATGGAATTCAAAAGAAAGATACGAAATAGAATGAAAGCCAACGAAATTGTATGGAACAGACAAACATAGTCTACATAGAGACAAATCTACGCTTCTGTTTATGAAGATTGACAAATTAGGAACACAAAAATCTTATAAATCATAATATCAACAACTATAATAGTGAGAGACCAAGTTATACAACCTGGCAAAATTTTAAAACAACCACAACGAGACGAAAAAGTGTAATGATCAATAAATAAACAAGTGATAACAACTCCTGACATTTATATCCAAACATGAACGATAGAATTAGTATATTGTAATTGTTTCTAATTCTTCAAAACCATTTTGCCTCTTAATGCTATAAACACAAAGCAATGGAAGGATGAAAAAGAACTGTACGTACACAAATATACAAATTGTGTGTAAGGGGGGGGGAGTAATTAAATAGAGAAAAGTACTTTTTTAAAAAGCAAATCAAAGACTAGTCACAAACAAAACTGAAAGACAAATTTGGAAGGAGAATAAATTGACAGTAGCCATGTGTCGATATGAGTATTTGTTTTACTGCCAGAGTGCGCATACATAGTGTACTACACAGCACATATTATCTGATATTGTAAAACAGAATAGTTTATTTTTCTTAAGCTTGAGCAATTCCATCAGATGCAGCGGATGAAGTTGGTCTAGTACCACCAGCACTATGACATCTGGACAAAGGAGGATTGTTTGAAATGAGTGAATCTAAACGACGATGATTAACAGTTGCTGTTGCTGTGGCATTATTCGCTGTGGCTTCTGAGTTAAAAGAACGATTCATATAATGTGAGACACCGCCTGATGCGATTCGTACTGTACCATTACTTGAGTAAGAGGAAACAGGCATACAACCACTATCAGAACCAACAGAATGTGTGATTGAATTATTCATAAAATGAAGAAAATCAGGATTGGTGAAATTTTTCGCCAGTTTACCACCATGATTATTTTCTTTCATTACTGCGTTTCTTGGAACATATGGAGTGTATTCTTCAATCAATTGTTTAGACAATTTCACTGTAGGACGAGATAGTTGAAAGTAACAATGACGACACACACGAACTGGTTCACTTGGTTGACTTGATGTAACAATACGACGATCAGAACAATTCGCACAGAATATATAACCACAATTTCTGGTGAACAAAGAAATAAAATAGCAGTTCGAAATAGTTTAAAAATATACACTACAGTTAAATAGATTATCAGATATCGAAAAATCAAATTGTGCTACAAATGTGAATGGGACTGAGCAACCAACAAATATGCTCAAAGATCTGATTGTTTCTATATTTTCATAAAACATCAAATTGCTTTTGATCCACAGAATATTTTTGTAGATGGATGACATTAGTTGCTTCACAAAATCATTCAAATACCATGAAACTGTTCATGAATGACATCCGTGTTTCTAAAACAATTTAGGGAGCAGGTCAACTGGCCTCCAGCCATACTTCAGTTCCCTAGCCTTACACGTTTACCCCTGAGATTTTTAAGGATAGTGGTCCAGTTTCAACAGTTAGATTGACTAAAATCTTTTGTAGAAATCTGAGAACTCTACGTAATCACATCTGACTGGCCTCAATCACTGATTGTCCTAGTCCGTAAGAAAAAACAAAAGTCCTCTTGTGACAATCACTGAAGGATCAGTTTAACTAGTGTAGTGTCTACAATGTTAACCCCGATAACACTGATGCCTAATTACAGCTCGTGAAGAGCGAACTAGAGAAAACAAGACTGGTTTCAGACCTGGACGTGACTGTTTAGACCAGATATTTACACGTCGACAATAGTTGTATTCCTGAATTATAAGGTGGCGATCGACTGTGTTTTTCGTGAGGCCCTTTTGCAGTGTCTGTTATTCAAAAGTGTACCTAGAAGTACACTACTATAACACTACTGTTCGAATGAGAGCTTATGGCGAACTGTCATTGGAATCGATTACCTCGAGTGGTGTCCGTCAGGGTTGACTACTCTCTCCATTCTTATTCAGCTTTGTCATGGACATGCGTTTAGAGAAGCATTGCCGGTATATCCTGGGACCGTGGAGTAAGCAATGCTGTTATTAGCAGACGCGTACTATTTAAGAATTGCAGATCAATACACTGAGTAGTGAAAGTTCATCGGTTGAGGCGGTTGAGACATGTGTTATGTATGCCAAACCACCGACTATCTCGACAAGCGATGCTGCCTAGTGAGGGGTAAGCTGGAAGAGAGTTAGGGGTGGCCAGACCGAAACATGTCACAAATCCATGAAGTCACTGACAAGTGGATTGAGTCGTGTTGGTAAGTGTAGACTACTTGGTTAGGGTCCGCGAGATGATAGTAACCGATTGCTAGAGGAGACCTTGAATGACATGGATGAACATCATTTGCAATGGCACACGTGCATGTTCTCTTTCTGTTCTCTCAAATTTTAATATTCTGAATTCCTCATTGCCTTTATCTTTCTCTCGTGGTAAATTTATTTCACTGGATTATAGTTGTTGAATAATATCTTCGGACCGTGATCTTTATGATTAGTGCTAATACTTCTACTACATCTACTTCTATGAGATTTGAAGTGACGATTGAATCTCTGTCCTAATGTTGTGGTATGGCAACTCGAAGTGATGTACGTACGTACGAAGTTCTACGTCGTAGCTGACTAACCTTTTTCTTCAATTAAAATAAGCATAGAAAATAATCACTGTGAAATGTAAGATAATAATCAACACTCATGATCTTATCCGTTAATTTATGGTAAGCTCTAATAGTGTACAAAGTAAAACTGTCATGCAATCAGTTATGCACAGGAGTCAATTAAATGAGAACAAAAAACATACCGACAATGGTGTTTAGGTTGAATAGCCGAAAATTCAATACGACATAGTGTACAATGGTGAGCAATACAATCTGGTTGCAGTAAAACAGACTGACCATCTTCAGTATCGATCAATTCAAACGAAGTTGTCTTACATGATGAATTGAAAAATGTTGATTCGACTGGATCACCTAACGGAGAATCCCAGTTATCAGACTGACAAGACTTAACGTCAGATGGATTGTGATCTTCTGAAATCTATTATTCAAGATTTAATAAGTTAGCAGTAAGCATAAATGAGTAATCAAAAAGAAAAGAATCAAGGTTACGAAAACGTTGCAAAAAGTTATTAGTACAGAAACTAATGAAACTCAGTTATTGGCGTCTCCAATCCAACACTATCTATCAATATACAGCTGGACATTGGTCAGTAGATTAAAATAAAAACTGTTGCAAAAATGCAAATAGTCAAACCAATAATCACAATCGAAATGATGAGTATAGAGATAACTGTATTAGTTAAGTGGTTTAAAATATGCTAGAAATAAATAAAGTTGATCAGAGATATTCACTTAAGATTCAGTGAATGGTTTCGTCAACTGTCAGTTCCTTTCCTCACTACATTTAGTCCCGATAGTTTATGAGACTGGTTATTTTGCCAATAAACCAGACAAGGAACAATTTAAGTCGGTTAAAATTGAGTTCTAGCATATTGGAACTCTTATTCACTGAGAACAATATGTGCAATAACGACAGGTAGTAAAAAACAACAGTATTGGGTAAAACTATAGACTAAGTATGACTAAAATTAATCAAATAAAGTTATGTAGAAAAGCGTTTTAACAAAATTATGCCAGAAAATAACCGAAACTTATGAATTCACTGTAAAGTAATAACTTAACTATAAAAACGTTTAGCATACGTTTGCTTTGTATTTAAATATCACACAGACTAAAACCCAACGATACACTTCAATCAATGGTAAATTTTAAAAAATTCTTGAGACATGACTTCATAATCAAGTTATTCTTCTGTTTTGGCAAATGATCATAAATATCGAAATACCCTTCAACACACATGCACAATTGAATGCGTTATTAAAAAAAAAAAAATTAGTTAAAATAATAAACTTACATTTTTATCGTTTGAAATGGAAACAAATGGTTCACTAGTCAATAAACTAGATTCTTTAGATTTACACTGATTATTAGTATGAATATCTTGTGTACACTTTTGTTCATAGGATGATAACAATGATGAAACGGATGATAAATGATCATCGGATAAGGCATGCGTATTTATTATCTCTTGTTTACATGTTCGAGTTTTAGTAAATTCGAGAAGTTGTTTCAATCTTCTCGCCTCTGAATTCAACCGTTCAACTTCTAATTGTGTATATTTTAATTTGGCCTCTAATGCAAGCATAGACTGCTTTTGTGTTTTACGACTATAACGCTCTTGACATAATTGTGAGTGAGCATGTATTGTTAGCCGATCCACTAGCATAGGTAAGCCATCCCAATCTGGAAACCATGACAATGTGTTCATCTAAACAAGAAAAAAAGCATTTAAAAATAACGAACATATGTATATAACTCCGCCTGGAGTCTTTCTAGAAGTACTGCCGGTCCCAAGCCCAGATAAAAGAGGAGGGTTGGGCATGGGGTTAGCGACCCTATCCTGCAGAAAAACAAACTCTCTACAAGAATACTAATATATGCATATCTTTTCTTATGTTGGTTTGTCCTGTATGCTACAAGGTTAGTGATAGACTAAATACATTGATGAGTTGTACTAAATTAGCCTTTCACTGAGATAGGGACACAATTTTTTAAGACCAATTTTACTAAATCTTGAAAACACTCTGTATTACGTCAGTCTGAGAGCTGGAAAATTATATTCTTCATTATAGTCGGTAAAAAGTTGTGCTTTTAGAATTTTTTTTGTTAGTATAATGATTAGAGAAATATTAATTTGCAGCAGAACTTTTATGCAATGCTCTATTTCTTTTAATTCCATGTATCAGACACAGTTACAGTACACGCTTTTATTGACATAAGCTGTCATGTTTCGTATTGCTAGAGTATATAGAAAAATAAATAATATACACGCAAAGAAACCAAGGATAATGAAGATACTGGAAGTGGAAAGATTGACAGAGGAAAACAATTTACGACAAAGAGTAAAAAGAATTGAATGTGTTGAATATTTGGAATATAATGGTATATGTACTAACGTACCTAACACTAAGCCTCCAATTATCAATGTCGTTTTATTTCAGCAGAACTAAACAGATACGTTACAATTTATAATACAGAATGATAGTTAGTGATTTTATTAGCTACTGCTATTTCATGGGCTGATCTCTAGAAAGACTGTCTACATGTATAACTCTTACTCTATCTGGGATTTTCGGTTTGACTAAGTAGGTATACATACATGTTTAGATCGTGTAATAAATATGCTTCACAATGATTGAGTATCGATTTTACTTCAACGCAGTTAATGAGCACATATCATGTGATATAATTCTATGCAATCAAAACTGATGAAAACAAAGTATTGATAGTGTACTTTAAAAAAATTTTAGTAAAAAAAAGCTTAAAAAGTAATTAAAGTAGTACAGTTAATTTTTAAAGAGAAAGGAGAAATGTTTTAAATTGATACATTTAGTCAAAGTTCATTGTTATCTGGAAAACGAAATCATTATAGCCGAAAAAATTGATACAAAGCTGTACACTTCAAAAATAACCAGTAGCCTAATGTAAATTTGGTGACAAACAGGTTAATTAATCCAACTTCATAGTCATACACTGAGTTGAACAATTATTCATAACGTAGTCACATTTATTATGTGCGACCATGAACGAATAATGCTCGCTAGTTAATTATAATTAAAAATAGCTTAAATAAAGTCAGCACTTTCAATGTTCAGTTATAACAGTCAATTGTTTGGAAGTTATGCAGGCAAGGAGTCGAAACACTGCTTTAGTCACATGATTACAGCGATAAAAAAATTTATTGATTTAAGGAAGAAAGATTGATAACTTTTTCTTTTTGGATGTGTAAATTCGGTTTATGCCCTTTTATTGCAACAGCTTAAGCAACACGTAAACATTTTAAATAGCTTCGTTTACTGATTGTTTAGGAAGAATTAGGGACTTCAAAGTTATGACCACTGTTGAATAGATAACGAGTAATTGCGTTGTTGAAAAAAACTTTTGTCCATTTAGTTTCAGCTTTTCTAGAATACGTTCAAAGATACGGACAAAAACCAGTTTATATGTACGTGCTGAAGCGCATATATCAGAAGAACAGAAAGTCAGTCAGTCAACTACAAAGTAGAACTTCGTACGTACGTACATCTGTTCAAGTTGCCATACCACGGTAGCACACAGATGCAAATGTCGATTCAAATCCCACAGTGGTAGAGGTAGTACAAATATGAGCGGTAATCCAAAAGATCATGGTCCGAAAATATCATTATTAAAGAAGTATAATCCAGTGAAAGAGATTTTAAACGATAAAGATGATCATAAGGGGTTTAGATTAGAATTATAAACACAAAGAATAGATGCCACTGCAAACGATGTTCAGCAATGTCATTCAAGGTCTTTAACCATCAATTACTATCATCCCACAGACCCCAACCTGGTAGTCTACACCTACAAACAAAACTTAGTCCACTTGTTAGTGAATTCATGAATTTGTGCCAAGCTTTGGTCTGGCCGCCTCTAGCTTTCTTCCAACATACTCCTACTCCACAAAACATTGCCCTTCTGCGCAGGTGGTGGTTTGACATACGTAACACATGCCCCGACCATCTCAACTGACAAAGACTCACCACTTCATCAATAGAATTGCCATCCTTTTAATACCACAGGATGAATACATACCATTGGCTAAGAAATGGATTTCTTTTTTAAGAAAGTGGATACATATGTGAAGACGAGTAATTGTTCATGGGATTCTGTGGTCAAATAGACCTTCTCTTCTCCTCTTTGTCTTCTTTCCAGATTTTCTGGATGGATGGTAGAACCTATTACTTTGAGATCTCGGTACTGCGCATCATAACAAGAAGTGTCTAGAAAAATCCCCCTTGTTAACTATCTTCAGCTGAACATGAGTTTTATAGACATATGACAGAGGATTAAAGATCAAAAGTGACTCCAATTAGAAACCGATAAATTGCATAATTAACGTTTTACAAATCTACAAAACTTACTAGTGTAGAAGACAATGGTTTTTTCTGCATTTCTTCTAAAACATTCGTATCATTTGAGACTTTTTGACCGAGGGAAAGATTATGAACCATCTTATTTAAAGGATTAGAATCCTTATGTAATGTACGGGAAGGAAAACATGATACAAATGAAGTTGGACTAATTGGTGCTGATGTCGGTCGATCACAGACGTCATCTCCATTAGTTGCAATACGAGTAAATTCAGGCAGAGAAATTTTAGGATTAACCGTTACAGAATGACTTTTTGAGTCAAATGACCCACCTGACTTCAGGGCTTTATTACTACTGATAGAATAACCAAGCATTTGCTTGGCAGATGAATTTCTGCTATCACCAGAAATCGACGACTGAGAAAGGATATTTGTAAAATATTCAGAACGGAAGTATTTGTTTCGCCATGCAAGCTTTAGTAGGAATTAAAAATTAAAATAATGTTAATCAAAGATTTGAATTCAGGAACATATAAATATGTAGATTTGCAGAAATAATAAGTGACAGATAATACATCAAAATTATTTGACTTATTAGACAAAAGGTTCAGCGCATAAACACCTAAAATAAATATAAGGTACTCTGGTTATAACAATGACCAGTCAATTAGTGTACACGAACACGTTGGGCTACACGGCTCAAAACCGGTTAGCCTTCCCTAAGATCCTGAATTTCAAAATTATTTTATACCCGCGAATTAACTCTTTACTTAGCAATCAGATTCTCTCCAATCTACTTTCTATCACTGATACTACCACTGATTAAACTTTATTTTGATAATTTTGTCACGCTGTGCTGATGTAATATAGCAGTTTGAACTAATGCTAATACGTGCTAGGTTATATTTTGCTTATCATTGACTAAGTCTTTCTAGAACTTGGTATGAAAATTTATCGATCTAAACTATCGTAGTTGACACGGGTAAAGCTAGACAAGAGATAAAAGGAATAAGAATTAGAAAAAGAGAAGCGAAGAACCAACGATCTTTCATTTTCATTATTGACTATTCATACAATATTCGATAAAAAGGTGAATCACGCTTATGTCATCCAATATACTGTTTACAATCAATTGGTCATAGGTTCGTTTTAAGATTTATGGACGAGCAAATAATTAGTTCAGATACTCTAGGTGTGTCCTTGTTTTATAAAGACTACATGAATAGTTATGACAAACATTTCATACGTTTTACTAAAATAAAAAATAAACTATAGCAAAAAGTGATTGTATTTTACGTACCAAATCTTCAGGAATCAGTAGTTCAGACCATTTTGTTACAAATGTCTCATCTAGATTCGCCTCATCAACTCTTGATATAGTAATATCTTGAAATTTTTCAGAACTGTTATAACCAAAAATAGAGATTCCAACTTTATTCGTTGATACCACCGGACCAGATACTGATTCTCCAAGAGGTGTTGAGAAATTTAAGTCATTACTTTCATTGGGAGAATCATCTGAATCGGATGTGAGTGATACTGCTCCATTGACAAGCACTTCATCATTTTCCGGTAAACTCTAATAACAGTAATATGTTTGGAAGAAAATTAACATCATAATAGAATTAAATGTAAAATTACAGTACATTAGTTTGTAGGGAACAAGAATTTTCTCTAACCAATACTTTTTGAATGAGACGTGTGAACTTTCATTGAAATTATGTTGATCATGAACCGAATAACATTTATAATTACCATCTACAATTTGTTGCACAGATAAGATGTTGAGAAATCAAACATGGAGTGGTTACTGACTTATTGATTTAAGAATGCTGACCACAACCACTTGGCATCAATAAAGCGGCTGAAAATTAGCGAAATTTTGACAAGAAGCTTTTTATATTAAATAATAATACATTTAAAAAGGTTGGATAAACTAGATTCGGATAAACATGATATAAAACAAGATATTTTTTTGAAGAAACTCATTGAGAAAACTTATTATTAGTACATTACTTACATTGTTTGTTATGACGTGTGAATATTGAAAACCTATGATAATAAATGTTCAGTTTAATTCAGAACTTCCACAATTCAGATGGGATTCTAACCAAGTGGATTGAAACGTTTTCAGAAATGGCCCATAATATAAATCAATAGGTATTATACTGTAGCCTGTCACGTCTTGTAAAAGTGATACACAAACTTTAATTGAATGTTTTTCAAAACGAATGAACTATATGATTTTTTCCATAATTTCCGTATAGTACTACCATTTCGCTTTATGATAAACATTTCTGGTGCCCTATTGTACGAAACATATTACATTATTAATTTGTAAGTAAAAAACATTAGGAATAGAGTTTTATTTTAAAGCTAGGTTCCAGAGTAATTATTTATTTTTAGACGATATTGTAGTTTCAGAAAATTGTCAAAACTAAAAATGCAAAATGTTTCCAACTAATGGGATTAGAGGAGCATATCATGAATTCTAGAATCTACCTAAATAAGAAAATGATTAAGTCAGATTTTGGATGTTGTAAAATTACCATAAATAATTACTAGCACGTCCTAACAAGATTTTTTACACCTGCTAACCTTGGACAACTTGACCTATTGTTATATGTGTTTAGTTTTATTTTATCGTTTTGCCTAAAATGCAAAAGTTATTTCGTGATAGAAGTTAAGAATGTACTTTTCATTTTAAATCAATTGTAAATGATATACGGAAGTTATACTAAGATATAGAGGATATTTTCAGGATCGAAAACAACAAAGAATTTTCATAAGCCTTGTACAACAACAACAATATAGGATATTTTTAAATCGGTTAATCTTACGATTGAGTAATCAAAGAAACATATCAACTACAGAGAATTCAGTGTATGATGTTACCGTACACGCCTACTAAGGTCGAAACGACTACCAAGACCTAGAAAAAGAAAGAACTAGAAAAGAAAACACCCCTACTTAAGCCGACGAAACAAATTTGTTTTGCCAGAAAATACCAGTTAAACAAACATTTATTTTTTAAAAGACACTATTAATGAAGAATTAATGAGTTTTATTTAAAAGACAATCACTACTATACTACTACTAGTCCATCCTATATTATTTACAGGGAAAATGGAATTAACTGATTGATCAACTCACATGTACTGTAAATTCATTAGGATATATACTACCATTTCCAAGTGACATTAAACTGTTAGGATTATCAAGTTTGTGTGATATTTTTATATCCACTGGCTGTGTTGAATTAATTAAAACAGGCTTTAATAGTTCGACGGACGACTGTTTCAAATCGGATAATACATAAAGGCTTGTGTTACTCCCACGTGTAGTGACTGACCATCGTGGACTATTATAAACAAAGTTATCACCTTGCACTCCTTCAAGATTAAAATTAAAAGGCAGTTTACTCTGAGATTCGACATTGACATCATCATTATGACTATTGTCATCACAATCATTGAACTCAAAGTTTCTTGGTGAAATAGACAGTGGTGAAAATTTTCCGTAAAATTGACAATTTTGAACAGGCTGACTAAATTGTGAACGGTATAATCGACCTGAAGACTGTAGATTATTACTACGGTTATTCATGCCATTGATATGATTATTATGATTAGTAAAAGAGAAATTATTCTGCTCCAATTGTTCATCAGAAGCAAAAACATCAATATTTTCATCTGGAGAAAGGACACATTCCTGTTGTTGAAATTGATTAACATACGTACATGAATTCATTGTTAGCTGTGCAGGATTTGATTCAGGAGATATACGTTTATCTGAATGTTCAGGAAAAGGACAAGCACCATTAATAACCGATGATAAAGATCGCATGTATGATTTTGATAAGCCAGAACAAATACCTGTATCATCGGATAGGGAAGAAAGACGAAGTATTGCTGGTCCAGAATTATTTCCCCCATCGCACACATTAGTTTCAAAAAAACATTGACTCGATGATTTTATTACTGTAGGTGAAATACAATTTAATAAAGAAAGTTCTTTAGATTGTTCTTTAGTAGATTTTGAAACAACATAGCTAAGATCGTCAAGAGAACGCCGACGTGAGTTTCGACTAGAAGCGTCTCCTCTGACAAATAAATCTCCATTAGAATTCACTTCTTCAGAAGCATCAAGTTTTAAATTTGGTATTATTTTTATTGAATCTGAAGGGTAATCATTATTTAGCGGGTTAGTTGTAGATTGAGATAACTGTTCGTATTTGATATTAGAAGCGGAATTAGTCTTGTGAGCTGCTGGATCAATGGACGAAAAAGATTGATGTTTGGTAGATGAAATAGTTGAATCAGTATTATTTGCCGTCGTTTCAACTACATCCTGAGGAATTTCTACAGTAACATTCACTTTACTGGCAGATAAAGCAATACCATAAAAAGAACTCCAAAGACTCAAAGAACGAATTTGGCAATCCGGTTGAAGAAGACGCTGAAATAAAATAACAAATAGTGAAATGAAATGATTAAATTTATTTACGATATCAGTAACCATTGAAAAAGGTGTGAAAAATAAGAAATTTCCATAAATGATAGAAGTCAACATTTATTAAACCCTTAAATCCAAAAATAAATGAAGATTTAATGAAGAGATACTATTATGATGTTGTGTTAAAGCAATTTACAGCAAACAACAAACATAATTATTTAAATCCAACCTCTACAAAGCTTGAATGCTTTAATATAGTTAGTTGTTGGTGGCTTTTACATCATCTTATATAGTTATAAGCAACATAATCCCGTAGCTAGGTTCCACTCATAATCTTCAGATAATGAATGCTTTTGAAACAAGTGAAAGACTAAAAACGATAGGTGTAAATGTTATTATCTGAAAAAGTTTAAAACCTATGTTTCAAACCAATGACGCACAATGAATGATACAGCAACTTTAGTGGAAGAATGCCGCTTGGACCCATAAGACAACCGCTACAGTTACTCAACTGTCTTATATGTTAGATATGCAAGTCAAGAACTCAAAAATAGTTTCCTAAGGCGATGGTTTATTTTCATTAAAATCCCAGGAAAAAATAATGCTCCTTACAGAATTGATAACAGTATAAGCAACGAAAGTTTTTTTTTTATAAGTCGGTTATGGTATTCAAACAAATTCTGAAAAATTTCATACTGTTTTAACTTGTCCACTTCAATATATTTCATGATAAAACGAAGGTTTTCCATAGTTTCCTAATAACATTTGTTCCATTCAAAAGATTGAAATTCAAAATTTTATATTAGTACTGATAAAAATAGCTTTCCTGTAGTATTTTTCAAATGCATTTACACAAAAACCCTTTTGTATCGGTGTCAGTGTTGTAAGAAGCACCAGCATTTATTCTACACTGCCTAGCCGAATTCATACTGTCATCAATATTTAGACATCAAAACATCGCTTGACTTCGTTGAGTTTATTATCACTTGGAGTTACGTAACCCAGTTGCAGTTTTCTGTAATAATCTGAACATCCTGGAATTAGAAAACAGAAGGATTCAATGACATACCTTCTGTTCAGTCCAGAAAATACCTAGTGGTCCCATGATTCGTTGCACAAGAGTGATATTAGATAACTAACAGATAAACGACCCATTACTATCACAGAAGACCTTGAAGTTTACTGTATCCGTAAAGGCAAACGATTTAAAAATTATAGAATACATGTGACAAAAGCAAAACAGTAACAGAATGGATCAACTATCATGTTTATGGTATAACTATTTTGCACTTACATAACAACACAAGAAATTAGAATGTTTGACAACAATTTTTAATTTATATGAAGTGACGATAAATTTTTCAGAAATAGAAAATATAATTTTAAGTAATAACTGGTTAGCTTTACCATATAAAGATCACACGACCATAGTCACGATCTTTGGTGCATGTGATACATTGAATAGTTGGAGGCCAATCTGAACAAGGTTAATCAAAATCGGTTATCGATTTGGAACTATCAGTTAGGAAAATATTCATATTCTAAAATATTCATGTTTCATAGATTGTAGCTTACATCTTCTAATCGTCAGAAAATAAGAGATGATTTCAGAAGAAATCGCTACGTATAAAATAAAAGAAACAATGTAACTATTCGCTTATAACTTTGCAGTTCATGGGACCTTGAAAAATGAATCCATAAAATTGTCATTTATAGTTTCTGGAGGAAACTAAGAGAATTACAATTGAACTGAGAAGTAGAATCCCGTCAAATTGATATTTACAATCCTCAAAAATTATACAAAACCATTACATTAAATGCTTGTAGTGCTCCTGTAAAATCCCAGAAATCTATTAATGAACCAAACAAGAATGAGAATCATTCAGCACATGAATACACTACGATGGACCAAATAAAACAACACCACATTGCGTAGGGTAGTAAATTTGTTTTGGTATACACTAAAAGGTATACTCTAATCGCCATACTTGTTTGATGAAGTCTTGCTTGTTCCAGGAACACAGATAGCGAACCTCAAATCTTACTTCATAAATACACAATACCAAAATCCAGGGAGAAATGCAATAAAAAAGTACACACTTATACACTTTTTCTTATGGCTTTATTTTTCGGTAATAGCACAGAGGAGCAAAAGTTTTAAAAATGAAAGATTTAATGATCAGAACGACCGTTCCTGAAGCTAAAAACATAGAAGATAATACTTTGCAATCTCATCATGTTAATTAGTTACTCATACCACATGGAGTTAAAGCAAAAACCGACCTTGAATCGAATAGAAGTATATCAAAAGCAAAACATAAATATTGGTACAGGAGGCACCTAAATGAATATGCACCACACAATAAGAATATGAGATTGTGAAGAGATGGAGGAAGAGAAGTGAGTATAATAATGAGCAAAGAACAATAAATGAAAGAGTGAACAAGAGTAGAAATTAGGAGAGAAGCGGTTTAGTTAAGACATAATCGGTCAGAAAAGATTCTTTCAGTCCAAGAAGCCCACGCTCATTTACATAAGGTGAAAGGCAAGACCGTCACTGGGTCATATCATCTCTAAGTCCTCAATCAGGGAGTTGTGAAGGACCAACAGAAGTCAGTCCAGTACAACCTTCTTGTATACCACGACACCATGTCACACACTGACCACCTCTCCGCTCTTTCCAGCCAGTCTGTGTTGGCGAATAATACACGATGTACAATCCACTAGAGCGACTTTCGTAGTACACGTCCAAGTCACCGAAATCGGTTTTTGAGATGGTGACACCCACTGAGTTATCATTGTTGTCCCCAAACGCACGTTGCCAAACCTCCGCATTACTAACATGTTATTGCCACTAGATGTCAGCAATTCTTTGAAGACAATGATGAGCAAACACACAACTCGAACAGGCCTGGTTTCATAAACACATTACGAAACTGCTAATTGAAGTAAGAGAGAAAATGAGCTATCGTTGTTACGCAACCCCACAGCTTGAAGGAAAACTTTAAGGTCTGTCATGCACGGTATATTGAAAATATTTGCTACTGAAGAGAGTTAATTGTTGGTAAAATAATCTTGCATCGACTAAAGGAGACCATATGACAGGATAGAATGTACAGTTGTTTGGTTGACCTCTTTTAGCACATTTGTAAGGTGAAAGGTAAAATGACTGAGAATTCTAGCTCCCTGGTTCAGCTAAGTTATTGCTGTCTCATTCTTATCAATGTGCATAACTTCACCGTCAAAGAAAATGCTCATTATTTACACTCTTCTGGAAGCCTTTATCTACCTTACCACTCTGAAATGGAAAAATGTCAAAAAGCAAGAACCTCATTTATTATGGATCGATTGCATTCATGACAATCGTCAAACCCGATTACCACGCCAAAATTGGAGCTAACTGTCTAGAACATCAACAAAGTATGATTTAAACTTTAACGGGAAGAAAGTGAACTGAATTTACCTCTGCTTCTGGCTCGTAAAAGTAATTTATGATCGTCCAATTATACTTAGGGGATAATAACCCCCACAATGAACATGTCCGACTGGCGACTGAAGCTTTTTGACGTTCTTGTTCAGAATTACAAAGAAATGTGCCAAATAAGTTTGAACAGATATGTAGACCAAGTTTTAGCTGTATCGCAAAAAAATTTACAAATTGATAGTAATCATAATCCAATCTTCATGACTGAAACACTTATGGAAAAACATATAAATATATTAAATGGGAAACTAACTGAACTAAACACGATATATTGATCATCAAAATATCAATAAGCACAATAACAAAAAAGGTAGTAATCTTTTATTTTCCCAGATCTAAACTGATATCATCTGATAAAAAATAACGAAAAGTCCAGAAAAACCATTTATTCATAAAACTGTATTTGAATATCACTAAATTCCATTCTATTTTAACTCTTAAAGTCTTCTCAACCTAACACGCTGAAGGAGTACATCAGTTAGCCATACTTGACGTCGAACTTGGCACAAACGTGCATTAGCTCAATTTCCCATGATGCAGCACAAAATTCATGTATATATATATATATATATATATACCCGTAGGTACCAAGGCATCCACTAGCAGTTGCAAATCTATGGTCGAACAAAGAAATATATTTACTTACTCAAAGAATCCAAATACATATGCACAAAGTAGTTCAGAAATGAATAACTGTTGTGTAGAAACTACAGTTACTATTATGATAAATGGATAAAAAATAATAATCTGGAAGTTTTCATTTGATAAAGTTTACAAAGACTGGATTGACATAAATAGCTTTTAAAGATTTATCGTAGACAAGTATTATTTAGCTTGGAAGAATTTATGTGAACACCTACCAGAAATGATTCGTTAAATTCGAAACAATGAGGAAACTGCTTGCGAATTTGATGAACACAATCGAGCCATTGTAAAAATATTGGACTTTGTTCATTCATGTTTAGTGAAGATGAAGTATGTCCACTTCTATCAGAAAATTTATGACCGAATTGTAGCCATTCACGTTCAACAAGAATATTGAAACCCTATACATTAAAAAAAAAGTAATTTAAAATTATTTCAATAACACATAAATAATAAGTATGATTTTCAAAGTTTGGCGCGACTCTTACCTGAATTGTTCGATAAAACGGATCTGCCAGTAATTGAGCTAAGGAACTTATTTGAGGTGTTCGATCCCAACCATCTGTGCAGTGAACCATAACCGGACGAGCGTTTTCTTCTAATGCTATAGCAATTTCTGTGGCACTTTTTAAAAGCTGACTAATGTTATTTAACCATGATGATTTTTCCAATGAAGAAAACCAACTACAATTCAAAAGTACATATACGTATGAAAATGAGCACAACTTGAAATACATTAATATAATTTATGCTTTTCTTTAAAAATAAATCGAAAACCATAAAAGTGTTTTAACGTGTTTTAAACCTTTGGACAACTAAATCATAACGAGAAACGAGCACGACAGAAATTTGAAAAAAAAAACACGATGATCAGGGATTCGTACAATTACGTATATGTAGGAAAATCAGTGTTAGACATTCTTTTACCTAGTACCTTATCTGCAAACTTACACGAGAACATCAATCTATAGTTGCACATTAAAAGTGAAAAAAACTGTTTCCCAGCATATGCAAGATAAATAATTCACGAATATTGTTTGGTTCATTAGACCAAAATATTTTGATTCAATGCTGACTAGAAAACGTTTTGGCGAAGCTTTTAAGAAAATCCTATGCAAATATGTCTTTTGTCACATAAGCATAACAAATGAAAAATGGTTAACACAGAACTGAACAAGACCTTACAAATATAAGTAAATCAAAACATCATTTCTGTTGTAAAACGGTACCACATGAAATATTACTGAAATGTAAGAAGGGATATGTGGTTCCTCTGCTTTAGAACTTAAAAAATCTACACTTGTGAGACTATAATTGAATAAAATAGGCTTCAGGTTTGGTAATGATACTACTGCTAAACCAGTACGATTAGTGTTTGTATTAAAAATATATCAGGTAATTTTTTTTACAATAAGAAATAAATTCCAGGATAACAATATTATTTCTAGTAAGCTGCAGTAAAACAATGTATCTCAAAATATTAAAGATTAACTTTAAAATTGATTGCAATTAACTGTCTTACTTCGGACATTTACCAGCGAATAGATTAGTGAGGGCTTCAAAATTTGAACGAACAGTATGTAGATTGGGTAAATCCATAAAAACAACTTCTGCTTGATCATAGTATTCTGGATATTCAAAACCGCCACCACGTATCCGATTGAATTGTGCACTGCTACGACTTCTAGCATCCACAATCATTAAACGATGAGTATCTAATATTGATAAATGATAATAGTAGATTTCTTGTTTATACAAGCGTATAATACATCAGCTATATCCATAGTTAAAAAACTTGAGTACTGTTCTCTTTGATACGCATACACATGTTCAAGTGGTTAACACGATAATTTGTCTTTTTTTCATACGAAAAGTCGTCCTTAATAGAGAGCCCAAAATAATAAAATAGCTTAGTGATTGTTTAAGGATCAAACAAGCAATTTACAATTAGTCCAGTACACCCAGTAAGTGGTAGATTATGAAAGCAGCTTTTGGGAATTTAATAGTTGACTTTAAGCTAGATATTTTCTAAATAGACATACTAGCGTCATATCTGACAATTGTGAGATATAAAATGCATAAAACAAAATTAAAAGTAAGAAACTCCAGTAGGTAAGTTATAGAAGTGTGGTTTAGGATAAAGGTATTATATGCTTTCTTTTGAGGTAAATAAATACAGACTACCTGGTGTAATAGTTTGTTAATAGATGTTACATCTGAAGATAAACCATGAAGGGGTGGCTTGTACTTACTAGGGATTTACAAGACAAAAGATATCGGTGAATTACATCTATGATAATAAAACAATAATGTAACGATTATTACACCATTAAAAAACACTACAAACATATTTCCTTGAATAAACTTGAACCGGATCGCCTAGCGAAACGTTTTATTTACTTAAAGTTCCATGGATGAGACTTAAAATATGGTTTTCCTTTTTAATTCACCAAAATCATACCTTTGTTAGCATTTGAAACAGGTTTCTTTGGACAACAAGCAAGAACAGTTCGCAGGAATTTCTCGTCATACTCATTTCGTGAACACATTAATCCTACACAAGGTTGAGCACAACGAAGTAGCACGGCTCCGGTAACTTGAGAACTATAAGAAATATTTTAAAATAATTTAGAGAAATTACCGCCAGACAACTGTTAAGAATCGGTTGTGACTCCGAAAATTAGCCATATTCATTATATCATTATCAGTAATAGATCGAGGTACAATATGATGTCTCGGGTATGTGGAGCAAATCCTAAAAGATTTAACACTAAATAAAATTGAAAATTATGTTTTACTTGAATTCACTGTTAATATCTGTTATCTTCCATGTTTTGTCAAAATTCATGCGACGAAATTCGAAGCATACTAACGCTGTATCCAAAGCTTTGTCTACATCTATATAATCGAAGGTTATTTATTACAAACACGTTCTCAAAAACGCTTACCATTAATTTGTAACAATTCACAGGCACCTATATTTGAACAAAGATATAGTCATATCAAACACGGAAATTGCAAAAACTTACTTAAAAGGAAAGGATGGTTTGGAATGTTCTCTTCCAGAGACGAACGGAATTTACAAGCAAACAGGGAGTCAATATCTTTTGGTGTATCTATTAATGACGTAATATGAGTGTATCCAGCATCACAAGCAATTTCATCGACAAACGACCAGCTAGATGTATAGAATTGTCAATACAAAACAGATACTTACGTAACAGATATACCAATCTTTGTTATGATTTTGATATGAATCATTTCAAATGTTTCAGCTTTCCATACTAAAGTAGTAGGTATACTCCACGAACTTTGTGGTCTTTCAGTTGCAAATATGAGCCGATAATTTGTAAGAGTTAAAATTCCATCAGCCAACGACTTTACGTTTATGGGTTTCTCCCCAGGAAGAAAGTGAATTGAAATTATATTCATTTTGAAATTATTTCCACAGAAAGTGAGAACTGAAGAATTTATTACATCTGTAAATGTAAAAGAAAACATTATGTCCCAGGTTTGATAAAATTATGACAGACTGAAAGACACCAAAAGTAAATCACAACTAACATACGTCACAAAATGTGAGGATTTTAGAAAAGCAAACACGCTGAAATTATTACACAAGTTCAAATCCATGAATTAAGGCAGTCACCTGCAAGAACAATAAAAGATAATCTAAAACTGATAAATGTTGGATTCAGACAGATAGCTAGAATAAATAAAAAGGCATAAAATCTTACAATACGCCTTTTATACCGGTCAGTCAGTCAATTACAACGTAGAAATTCGTACGTGCATACGTCAGCTCAGGATGCAATACCGCATTAGCACGGGGACGCAACTGTCAGTTCAAATAAAATAGTACTAGAGATAGTATGAGTATTAGCAGTATGGAGAAGATTAGGGTTCGAAGATATGATTCGAGAAGTATAATTCAGTGAGATAACTTGAGGAAAGCGAAAGATGGAGACGATGAGGAATTCTGAAGATTACAATTTGAGACAACACAAAGAATAAATGCACTGGCGCCATTGCAAACGGTTTTGAGCCATGTCATTCAGGATATCTAACCATCGATTATTATCATCTCGCGGACCCCAACCAGGTAGTCGACAACAACCGACATGGCTAAGTCCACTCGTCAATGACTTCATGGATTTCTGCCATGTTTTGGTTTCGCCGCCCCTAGGTTTCTTCCAACCTATTCCTACACTACAAAACATAGCTCGTCGAGGCAGTAGGTGCTTAGGCATTCATAACACATGTCCCAACCACCTCAACTGGAGTTTCACTACTTCATCAATTGACTTGCCATTCTTAACTAGTACTCGATTCCTAACGACAGCATTACTTACTCGGTTGTCTCACGATACTCGAGCAATGCTTCGAAGACACCTATAATCGAAAACCAGTAACCTACGAATATCTTCTACTCTCACTGGCCATGTTTTACAGCCATAAAGTAAGACGGAGCGAACCACTGCACAGTACACTCGTCCTTTAGTCAGCAAACGGATATCTCGCCTACGCCATAAGTGACGCAGGTTGGCAAAAGCCATTCCAACCCTCTGTATTCGGGCTGAGATTTTATCAGTCACCAGGCCATCAGCACTGATGAGGCTCCCCAGATAAGTAAAGCGGTCAACACACCCAAATGCTTCACTCACTATCACTAGTTCAGGTACCGATACAACCCAATCTTGAAGCAATATTTTGATTGCACCAATTTATAAGAAAGGACAAAATCCCTCTTGTGACAATCACAGAGGAATCAATTTAACTATGTATCTGAATTGTTAGCCTCGCAAATACTTAGTCGTCCAACTCGAACTCGTGAAGAGCAGACTAGAAAAAAAAACAGGCTGGTTTCAATCCTGGACGTGGCTGTATAGGCCACATTTTTACACTTCGACAGGTCTTGAAACACACACACATTTAGGCGTCCGACATTAGTTGTCTTCCTGGACCTTAAGAAGGCATTTGACTCAGTGGATTGTGAGGTTCTGTGGCATTGTCTGTCATTGAAAGGTGTACCAAAGAAGTACACTACTGGACAGGTAAGAGCTTATGGTGAACTGTCGTCGGAACTACTTACTTCAAGTGGTGCTTGTCATGGTTGTCCACTCTCCCATAGACATGCTTTTAGGGACAACACTTTCGTCGTATGATTTTTTAGGAATTGAACTTTTACTTTACATAAGGCTCGACTGGCTTTTGCCAACTTGCGTCACTTATGGAGTAGGCGAGATATCTTTCCATCAACCGAAGGACGGATTCACTGGGCAAAAGCTCTCTCCGTCCTACTTCATGGCTGTGAAGCATGGCTAGTAAGGGTAAAGGATATTCATAAGCTACTAGTATTCTGTCATAGGTGTCTCCGTAGCATTACTCGTATGTCCTGCAACAATTGAGTAAGCAATGCAGTCGTTAGGAAACGTGTCCTAGGTAAGGGTGGCAAACCAGTTGACGGGAGACTGAATCTTCATCGATTGAAGTGGTAAGGACATGTGCTGCGTATGCCAAACCAAAACATGTTTCAACCTGGCGACCCCTAAAGTCTTCTCAACGACGCAACTAGATCATATCGCCATCAGCCACCGATGGAGAGGTTCGATAGAGGACTGTCGCTCGTTCTGGGGCACGTTTAGATTCAGATCATGCTCTAGTGAGAGCGCGTATTTGTTTGAGGCTTACTGTGCGTCGGAAAGACACCGTAAGAAAGCCTCTTAGGGTTTTACTTAATGATAATAAGGCGAAGAATATATTTCAGGAACAACTAGAAAGAAAGTTAGGGGACCATTTAAGCGATTCCCACCCGGAGGCAGGTTGGAATGATGTCAAAAAGGCTGTGGAAACAGCAGCGATATCTGCTAGTAAGGTAAACCATAAGGCTAGAATGAAGTCAGTCAGTCAGTCAGTCAGTTGCAACGTAGAACTACGTACGTAAGTACATCAGTTCATGTTGCCATACCACATCAGCACAGAGATATAATTGTCAATTCAAATCCAATAGAAGAAGAGGTAGTAAAGGTATTAGAAGTAATCGGAGAGGTTAGGATTAGGAGATATTATTCATGAAGTATGATTCAATGAGATAAGTTTAGAAAGTAAAAACTAGAGGCGTTGTAGAACTCAGAAGATTAGGATTTGAGAGAACACAAAGAATAAATGCACTGGCGCCATTGCGAACGATTTTGAGCCATGTCATTCAAGGTCTCTAGCCATCGATTATTATCATCTCGCGGACCCCAACCAGGTAGTCGACAATTACCGACATGGCTAAGTCCACTCGTCAATGACTTCATGGATTTCTGCCATGTTTTGGTCTGGCCGCCCCTAGCTTTCTTCCAACCTATTCCTACACTACAAAACAAAGCTCGACGAGGCAGTCGGTGATTAGGCATACGCAACACGTGTCCCAACCACCTCAACTGATGAAGTTTCACCACTTCATCGATTGATCTGCCATTCTTACCTAGTACCCGTTTCCTAATAACAGCGTTGCTCACTCGGTTGTCCCACGATATACGAGCAATGCTTCGAAGACATCTATGATCGAAAACCAATAACCGACGAGTATCTTCTACTCTCATTGGCCATGTTTCACAGCCATAAAGTAAGACGGAGCGAACCACTGCGCAGTACACTCGTCCTTTAGTCAGCAAACGGATATCTCGCCTACGCCATAAGTGACGCAGGTTGGCGAAAGCCAATCGAGCCTTCTGTATCCGTGCCGAGATTTCGTCAGTCACCAGGCCATCGGCACTGATGAGACTCCCAAGATAAGTGAAGCGGTCTACACGTTCGACTACTTCACTCCCTATCACTAGTTCAGGTGCTGTTGCAACCCAATCTTGAAGCAACATTTTGCATTTCGAGGGGGAAAACCGCATCCCGAACATGCTTGCATTGTTGCTTAGGGTAGTCAGAAGACTCTGCATTTTGTCAGCGTCTTCACCAAGTAGGACAATGTCATCGGCATATTCTAAGTCAATAAGCGAGCCACCTGGTAAAAGGTCTACTCCAGAAAATTCAGACGAGGATAAGGTTATTTCTAGGAGCATGTCAATGATAAAATTAAACAAGAATGGAGAGAGTGGACATCCCTGACGGACACCACTTGATGTAGAGAATTCCGTTGACAGTTCGCCATAAGCTCTCACTCGACCAGTGGTGTTTGAGTAGAGAGCTTGTATGAGGTTAATGTACTTCTTTGGTACACCTTTCAATGACAGACACTGCCACAGAACCTCACGATCCACTGAGTCAAATGCCGCCTTAAGGTCCAGGAAAACAACTATTGTAGGACGCCTAAATGTGTGTCTGTGTTCCAGGACCTGTCGTAGTGTGAAAATGTGGTCTATACAACCACGTCCAGGTCGAAAACCAGATTGGTTTTCTCGAGTCTGCTCTTCACGAGCTTTCGTTAAGCGTCGAAGTATTATTGAGGCCAATATTTTAGATACTATATTAGTTAGACTTATTCCCCTGTGATTGTCACAAGAAGACTTCTGTCCTTTCTTATAGATTGGGACAATCAGTGATTGAGACCAGTCGGATGGGATTACGTCCAGTTCCCAGATCCTACCTAAGATCTCAGTCAACCTAGCTGCTAAAACTGGACCACCATCCTTAAATATCTCAGGGGTCAGTCTATCAGGACCTGCAGCTCGTCCTCGCTTCAGATTTCCTAAAGCTTTTTCAACTTCATTAAGACTAGGGGGACTTACGTCGATTTGCCATTCAGGATGACTGGAGATCGTGGGTAACCGAAGAGTGGCTCGAGGCCAGTTGAACTGATCCCTAAAGTGTTCTGCCCATCGATCCAGTCTCCTGGATTGAGAATGAATAATAGTCCCGTCATTTTCTGAGATAGTCTCGCTTACACTAGGATTCCTAATACCAGTTTCCTTGATAAGTCGGAAAAGTTGTCTACTGTTGCCTATCGCCGCTGCCTTTTCCATCGCTTTTGCTTTCGCCACCCACCACTGTTCGCGATCGTTACGTAGGCTTTTTATAAGTCTGCGCCTAAGTTGACTTCGTTCTTCATCATGTTCAGAGCCAGGTGGGATGAGTTTTCGGGCATCCATCAGATCGGTGGATGCTACTGAGATCCACGGTTTCATTCTAGCCTTATGGTCAACCTTACTAGCAGATATCACTGCTGTTTCCACAGCCTTTTTGATATCATTCCATCCTGCTTCCGGATGGGAATCGCTTAAATGGTCGCCTAACTGCTTTTCTAGTTGTTCCTGAAATATATTTTTCGCCTTATTATCATTAAGCAAAACCCTAAGAGGCTTTCTTACGGTGTCTTTCCTACGCCCAGTAAGCTTCAAACAAATACGCGCTCGCACTAGGGCATGATCTGAATCTAGACATGTGCTCCAGAACGAGCGACAGTCCTCTATCGAACCCCTCCATCGGTGGCTGATGGCAATGTGATCTAGTTGAGTCCAACGTTGAGACGACTTTGGAGGTCGCCAGGTCAACAGATGCTTTTCCTTATGCCTAAAGTTAGTGTTTGCTAAGAATAGGCGGTTGTCTGAGCATATTTGCAACAGACGGTCACCATTGTCTGTTCTCTGAGCCGGGACACCATAACATCCACCTAGGTGTCTCTCTTGCTCACTTAGTCTACCTACTTGAGCATTAAAGTCACCAGCCATTATTACTATGTCAGAGCGCCTAGCTTTTTGGAGGAGGTCCGAAAGCTTTCTGTAAAACTCATCCTTAACCTCGTCTGAACTGCATTCAGTGGGGGCATAGGCAGATACGACGAAGAGGCAACGGCGATTGTCCCTATCTTTTCGAGTCCTTACTGTCCCGTTTAGTCGGACAGCGCACAATCGACTATCTACAGGGATCCAGTCAAGGAGAGATTGTTCTGCCCTACGACTCAATGCTATGCCTACGCCAGCAAGACCCCGGGAAGCAGCATCAGGGCTACCGGATACACGAAGAGTAAATCGAGCTGCTTCTTTATTTTGACATGGTGTGGTCAAGTGTATGACGTGACTCGGATCCTGTATGCGCGTTTCCGAGACGCAGCATACATCGATGGCACGAGATTCTAAAGTCCTAGCTAAGGAAGCCTGTTGCCCTATTTGACACAATGTCCGTACATTAAATGCTCCAACATGTAGTCTAGAGCGAGGTTTAAGGAGACCAGGAACGACGTTTCGCGAACTCGTATCGTCTGCATTAGCTGTGCACTGTGATGAATGAATGTGAGAAGAGTTAGTCGTGGAGATAAGAGAGGTACTAGGGGGTGTAGGAAGGATTTGATTTTGACCAATTCGGTCTCGCGTGCTGTTATGGGTATGAGGGCGGTTGTCACTTCCCGGCTGCCCACACCGTGGAAGGTTGTTTCTTGAGGAACCTGAAAAGGAAGATAGATTAGTGTTGGTGCGTGACCGCAGAGCCCAAGGGACAACTGCTTGAGGCCAGTCACGCATGGCCTTTTTATCAAATGTTTTTTGAGGATTAGCTCCGTTCTTAAAGGCCCTTAGTGGGCACCCTTACCCAAGGAGACGGAAATCCGTGAGGTAGGGGAGGTGTGACATTTTTAGGGCCGACCTTTTCTAACCCTTCCTTCCTTGTGAGAAGGCAGCATCGCTGCAGATGCTGGTTGTCCGAGGGAAACACCTTACTGCTGTCACACCCCTCTGCAGTCAGCAGTACGACTAGAATGAAGTCGTGGATCTCTGTAGCATCCACCGATCTGATGGATGCTCGAAAACGCATCCCACCTGACTCTGAACATGACGAAGAGCGAAGTCAGCTTAGACGCAAACTGATAAAAAGCCTACGTAACGACCGTGAACAGAGGTAGGTGGATAAAGCGAGAGAGATGGAAAAGGCAAAGCTAGACAACTTTTCCACCTTATCAAAGAAACCGGTATTAGGAACACGATGGGACCGATGGGCAGAACACTTTAGGGACCAGTTCAACTGGCCTCGAGCAACTCACTTATGGCGTAGGCGAGATATCCGTTTGCTGACTAAAGGACGAGTGTACTGCGCAGTGGTTCGCTCCGTCTTACTTTATGGCTGTAAAACATGGCCAGTGAGAGTAAAAGATATTCGTGGGTTACTGGTTTTCGATTATAGGTGTCTTCGAAGCATTGCTCGAGTATCAAGGGACAACCGAGTGAGCAACGCTGTTATTAGGAAACGGGTGCTAGGTCCGCGAGATGATAATAATCGATGGTTAGATATCCTGAATGACATGGCTCAAAACCGTTTGCAATGGCGCCGGTGCATTTATTCTTTGTGTTCTCTCAAATTATAGCCTTCTGGATTCTTCAACACCCCTAGTTTTGACTTTCTAAACTTTTCTCACTGAATCATATTTCTTGAATAATATCTTCTAATCTTAACCTCTCCGATTGCTTCTAATACCTTTACTACCTCTTCTACTAAAAGATTTCAATTGACAACTATATCTCTGTGCAGATTTGGTATGGCAACCTGAACTGATGTATTTACGTACGAAATTATACGTTGAATCTGACTGACTGACTGCATGCACGTTAGGGAAAGAGGACCAGGATTTCTGAATCCGTGCCCTCAAATCGTCAGACGCCAATCCACCAGAGTGAAGTGGTGGATACCCTCAACTACTTTAATGTCTATCACCTATTCAGGCTTTGATACAGACTAGTCTTGAAGTACAGTTTCGGATTTAGTGATGCTTACCTTGTTGCTTACGGTCGACAACAGATTGCATTTTGTCAGTGTCAGGACAACGTTATCCGCATATTCAAAGTTGGCAAGTGAACCAGCTGGTAGATCAATTCCTGAAAAGTCAGACGACTATGACTTAGCCGCATGTGTACTATGACAGCGGAGAACCCCGATACATCCAGTGATCAGAGCCTTGATATTTTATAAAGAGGTTGTCACTACAGAGTATAATAAGCTACAAACAAAATATACTAGCCGTAGGTTTAAGAATCCAAAATAGCACTGACAGAATGAATTTTCGTCGTGAGAGTAAATTGAATCACGCCACCATTTTAGGTGGAGCGTGTAGCGAAACTTTAATAGATGGACAAAACATGGGGAAATTTGTTTCGAGCTCAGGAAAATAGCAAATATCGCAGATGCAAAAGGATTGTTGGAGATCGAAAGTTTCTGAAAACGCCAAGACGAAACTAAATGAAACATTTTACTTTGCCGCATCACAGTGGGGAACTAAAATGAAGATTTCATAAAGAGCGACGTAAAACCACACCCAAGTTCCAGAACTGAGTGCTTTCAAGTAGGTGTAGCTAATTTTGATTTTTAACACTTAGTCTTCAGAAGGTTGAAATTTTCATGAAGGCATTAGCTGAGGAATTCAGACCACTGAATTAGGTCTAGAATAATAGTCAAAGGCTCTACAGTTAGTGATATGCCCTAATTTGATGGACTTAAGGAGTCAATTGGCAACCAACATTCTCCAGACTGCGTGTCGGACACGTCAAACCAACTTAAACCATAAACTTGAGGCCGATGCAAATTATTGTATTAGTTTAAAATTGCAACGATAACCCTGTTTCTAAGACCAACCACGCACTCCTGGTGTACACAAACAGACACACTCAGTGTAGTTTTTGAATGTACCCCTGTTCTACAAAGACCCTGGACTACTTGTCATAGTATCTTCTCGGATTCTCACACTTGTTCAAAGAATATCATCTAGTGGAATCTGGACAGATGACACTCAAGAAGAACAACTCCCCGTGACTATATTGGATACGAAATAAAAATAAACGAAATTGACTGCTATGGGCTAATGTGAGTGACTCATTACTTTTGAAGTTTAGAAATAAACGATAAGATAGACTACCGTTACTAACCTCATTTTTCAGAAATGTGTTGCAACTTGAAGTCAGCGCCGCATGATGGCCTGCGTTACCGACCATTCAGGGCCAGAGGTTCAATCATGCAAGATTTGAAATGGTCATCGTAGCATCCAGTGGATAATACTTTGATATGTTTTTATGGAACAAACACAACGAGAACTTTTTTTTAATTTACGCGGTGATCAGAAGATGGGCTAGCACAAAAACCTGAAATCGGAAGTGCTAGTCGAAAACTCATTTATGGCGTTGAGGCTTATGGATGTTATTTCCAAATTCAGACTATGCGTGGATGGAATAGAAAAGTTATCGCTATATGTAATGCAGACCTGAATGGTATAGGGCAACTGTTTGATACAAATAATGCCTTTGTAAATATAATTATTAAAATTTGAAAATTAGAACAACACATATCAGCGAACAATATTGTTTTCGATTAGATCGTAATCAGGCTTTACTCTAATATACATGAATATTCATATGAAAATGTTGAACCAATCAAGGCAATTTGAGTGATAATCACAATGAAATGAAAAAGGCAAAAGTACAAGTGGATAGTAAAAAGATAAATAAAATATGATAACTAAAGTAAGTCAAAGGTGGATGAATAAAATTCAAATAATCATCAAAAAAACATCAAAAACATTACGTAATAAGAAAAGGTAAATTTTGTGTGGGCTTAATGACTTCTTTGAGAATCAACAGCTTGCTTACTAAAACTTTTAAGTCCAGTGTAAAGTTAATATTGTTTTTTCACCATTGTTTTTATTTTACATTCGGCATGAGGTACACTTCAGAACCGACAGTCACAACTTTTTGAAATTATACTTCTGTAGCCATTTGAATCTACATTTGGTTACAATGTATGTTGGCCAACCCTTAACAAATTCACTGACTTAGTTGCCAGTGAAAATGCACAGGTAACGTCATAGATTTAGGAGCAAGGTAGAGCTGTTCTTCTGATCAACACACAGTAACAAATGAATGAGAATGGGGCTGCTATAGCAGCAACTTCTGCAGCAGTAGGTCTCAACATATCCAGTGTAAAAAGCAAAACCCCAGATTCAACACAACATGCACCAACAAAAACATACTTGATGGAAAAGCTTTGGAGGATCTATAAATTGCTTTTAGTGGCTGCGTTGAATTCGACCCATGGCTCCTCACTTTAGTGGCCTGAGATGTAACTCTGGTATTTACGAACATTTAAACATACTCTGAAATGAATATTTCCTTCAATTTTCGAAGTGCAGAAGGCGAGTGTCAGCTCAACGCGATAAGACATGACTAAGCACTAATAGTCGGACAAAATAAGCTAGACATGCAACGAGTGAAGTAAGCATCTGCCAGCACATTCAACCAAAAACAACAAACTTATAGGCGAATAGTTGACAAGGTTGAAAGGCATATCAATAACTAGAGGAGAACGAATTGATCATATTGTTCAAAGGCTGGAAGAGCCTTCTGGGCTAATGGAAATAGGCTAATTTTTCCTGTTACTTTGTAGTTGGTTATACATTCCGTTGGCGAGTGCCGAGGCGTCATCATAAATATTGCGACAATGGCGCATGTATGCACTTTTCGGCAGGCAAATGAACCGAATATTAAACGGAAATTACAGATTATGATATAGATGGACAATCCAAGATCTTCGCTTAAATATTATGAAACGCTGACATACAAAATATTTTCAGCTCCTAGTTCTTAATTTAAGGTGTCGCTGTTTTTATTCAGGTGATTCAGGTAATTCATAGATATACTGAAGTTAACTTGCGGCTTTTGCATGCATGAGTTATGTCATTTTGACCCGAACGTTTTATGCGGGGGAAACTCTCGAACCTCAAATTTTATTCACCGAATTTAATTAGACCGCGTATCGTAGGCATCTACATCCTAGTTTTTCTTGGTAGCTTTCGGGAACAGAAACATAAAATCATTGGTCTGTTTTTCAGGAATCCGAAAGAACATTGATCAATCAAAAAAAGGAGTGACCTGAAAACAAACATTAGGAGGGAAGTCCCTTGGCTTCAGTGAACCTGAAATGTATGATAAGCTTACTTCGAATACAATAATCAGAAAAACGAAACTGTAAATCTAACACCACATCCCGAAAACTGACGGACGTATATTTGGGTCTGTCATGTTGTATTCTGCTTGCTAGTTACTAATAAATGCCCCAAAGTGCAATTAATTTCTGCTGAGTTTTACAAGTATCTACAGAGTTTGATCCTTGCAAATTCGGAATTTCTCCTGTTTTCTGCTGAGAGATGTTTCACTGTTTCATGTAAAGATGATATACATGTTTTTTATATCAGATATTTATACTTTATTCGATTTGATAACCTTTACACTGAAAATATCATTCAAAATCGCGATGGTTCTGTTCTTCATAAAAGTATATTTTTATTCTATTAGGTACTATATTAGGCTCTAGACGACTATACTTTATTTCATACTTAATAAAATAGCCAATCACGATGAATCAGTCGAGCAGTGGCCGAGATATTTATTTAGATAAGCGTAGGAACACACAGCGAGTCAATTACTTTGCAGTGAGAAAACTTTTAATTAGGAGCACTGTCAACGAGGAAGAGCTATGTTGAGCATGATATGAACGAGCAAAGGGGTGGATAGATGCAGCATTATTTGTAGAGTTAAATAAACAGTGTCTGTCTTATAGAATGCATAGCTGAAAGATTTTAACATAAATATTACACAGAATATTTCTCATTGTCATACAGAATAGAGTATTGAAGTGTTTCACGTATATTAATAAATTCCCGACTATGGTATTATGGAAACTTCAGAGTGATATTTCTGATCCCTTACATATAAGCTAAAAGGTAGTAGGTATTAGGAACTTATTAGATTCACTATTAATTAAATTAAATTAAATTTCTGGTAAATAATAATGAAAGTAAACATATGAAGACGAACACTAATATTCAGAGGCCACATGTTTGGAAATTTTAACTTGTCTTATCCGAAGAAGTATTAATGCCAGGCTTTCTGTATGTGTTTCAAAGTTCGACAAATGTATCAAGCATTTTGTGGCATTTTACCGCTCAATAGGTTGGTGAATGATGTATGTATGAGGATATGTTTCACCTAAGATTTGATTTTAACTGTCGACTCTAATGAGTTATAATCAGTAATTCAACTCTAATGGCCATATTTTTAAGGTAGGAATGCTCTCAGGAAATTTAATAATTTTCGACCAGTCAGGGTTATTTGACTGACTCCGGTTAAGAAGAATTCCCCCATATCATTTGATTGAAATAGTATAACGTAGTATATAGCTTAGAAACAGTCATAAATTTAAGTTTAAATCGCAATATTCGGTTGAAAGCACCGAGGAGACTTGGCGTTCTGTTATTTAGAGAGGCAAAATCTGCCTCAGACTTGTTTATGCATCATTAACATAGGGGGGCATTTTTGTATAGTTTGACAGTAGAATTTACTATATGGATTTAAAAAGTTTGATTACAAACTATTCGTGGTACGAAGGTAAAGTATTTGCCGCCTCATTTTGAAGGAAGAAGAATATGCAGGAATGTGGCGTCCGAGAAGCAAATTTTAGAACTAAGATATGAGTCACAGAAAATATGCGAATCTGAAGTGACCTTCTTATTGCCATGTAACTTCCTAAGTTATAAACACTCTCAACGAAACCTGGTAAATATAATCAATATTATAATTATTCGAGGCTATACCGGGAATTTCTGCGTAAATCACTGGTTACTTCAACTTCAGCATACCTACTTCTTAAGTGAAGTGAAGTCCTGGAATAAGCTTCTGCCGATGTGGCGTGAAAACTTCTAAATATTCCTTTAAGATGAATTTCGTCATACTCTTTAGTGCTCTGGTCAGTATTTTTTGGATGCACTATTATTTTTAGTCCGGTTGCCTATTGCATCTGTCCCTCCGAATAACGTAATAAGTGGTCGCTTGCAACAGGACGAAGAAGTACATCAATTGAAAGTTTCTTCTATTTTTGTTAGAAGCCATCGTAATTATTTGAACTTTCTTACTGATCTCATGCATGTTAATCTACTAGTTTCTGTTATCCAGAAACTGTATTGTTCGTAAACAAACGCACTTACACAAATCATGGAACATTGACTGAACACAATGGAACACCTGTACCGCAGAGAAAGAACAATTTTCGGCAGTACATAAATCAATTGGTTTAAACTAGATAGTGAAAAAGATATTGGATATTGGATGCAAAGTCATACATAACTTCCTCATGAATAGAATAAGGACTCTCTAGAGGCTAGAATACCACGCACTGGATATTATCAGGCACCTTTCACTGTAAAGAAAGAAATAATATCAAGCGCGAAGCAAGCAATTCTTTAATACTAGTTCTAGAAACATGTATTGCTCTTCGTGTCTTACAAATACAGTAACTTGACCTTGAGAGTCGCGCTAAGTTTAGTTGTCGATTTTCGCGTGACAGGCGTGAGGTGTTGTTCCCGCAATATGGTTGACTGGGGTTAGTAAATAAAACTTCCTCAATATTCTGTTTCTTACAGACAACGAAGATGTTGCCAAGCAAGTAAAGGTTAATTGGGACGATGAGGAAGATGATACTGTCCCGGTAGGTTACGGTGGTTTACGTGATTTCAACATGCTTTTAATTGATTAATAACGGATCAATTAATGATTTGTCCGAAGTGTCTTAAAGTTCTGTTTCATAGTTACACGAATTTTGGCTTCTCTGACGTGACCAAGTGTTACTTTGATGTTGTTACTTATCTGTACATGTTAGTCTGATTAAGGATATGTACCAAGGACTATTTAATGCTAATGTTATAGGTTTGGACATAAATTATATGAGAATATCATGCCGATGAGACTACCAGTATTGATGTAAGCCAAGCCAAACTAGTACTGTAAACTGTAGTGAATGAAGCTGTAAAGAATCTCCATTTCCGTTCGTATGCCGTTATTATGCACTCGTTCTCAAGTGTTTTTATTTTGATACACTCTAAAACTAACATCACCGAAACTACTTTTGTGACCCACATAAATTTTTTCTATCGTATTGCTTGGTGAATACTTATCACACGTCATAGGTTTTGTTGCTGTTGTTCGTCTGAGGTAAATTCCTATAATGCCCTCGTCATAACTATTTGTTTAAGCAAACACATCGATGCAGCCTCTCACAAATATTCATGCACCACATAAACGTTGAGTTTGTGTCTGGTCCGAAACACTGCACCGGTACTTGAAACAAGACAAGTGATTTGTTCAGGGGGCCCTTCTCATAGTCTATACCCTAGATATCCAGTCCACAAGATATTTGGACGACGTTGCATAGTCGCGGTCTAACGGAAACCCTCGACCGACGATAATTTCATATGCTATTTGTCTCATCAAAATTTCGCGACCCGTTGCACTCTCTGGGTTTATAACAAGTGTTTCCCAATTGCCCTAGATGGTTCTTCCATACTCAGAAACCTGATTTGAGCGCCGAACATTAGCTTTTTCAGCCTTCTAATTTCATGAAGAACACCGTCACTGGAGGCTAGTGAGTAGAACACCACTATCTGGGTATGTCCGCCTGGCTACGTGAGAGTATTTCAAAAAAAAAGAAGCGTAGGTGAGAAGCCTTCCCAGTTTTATTGAATCCAACTTTCATTGGATCCTGCAAAGCGTCAAGTGGTTGGTGAAATTAGTATATCAGATATCTATTCACCTAACTATTTTTCTGTGGTTATGATGAGGTAAATTTTGTTCTTACTTGTAAAATGAAACGTTCATCAATCAAGGTTGATTATTAAGGGTGGTGATCCAACTTTAGCATCTAGGTTGACTGAGATCTTACGTAGGATTTGGGAACTGTATGTAGCCCCATCTGACTGGTCCCAATCCCTGATTGTCCCAATTTATAAGAAAGGACAAAAGTCTTGTGACAATCACAGGGGAATAAGTCTAACTAATATAGTTTCTAAATTGTTAGCCTCTATTATACTTAGACGCCTAACTAGAGCTCGTGAAGAGCAGACTAGAAAAAAAAACAGGCTGGTTTCAGACCCGGACGTGGTTGTATAGACCACATTTTCACACTACGACAGGTCTTGGAACACAGATACACATTTAGGCGTCCGACCTTATTTGTCTTCCTGGACCTTAAGGCGGCATTTGACTCAATGGGTCGTGAGGTTCTGTGGCATTGTCTGTCATTGAAAGGTGTACCAGAAAAGTACGAGTCCTCTACTCGAACACTACGGGTCGAGTGAGAGCTTATGGCGAACTGTCATCGGAATGGATTACTTCAAGTGGTGTCCGTCAGGGATGTCTACTTTCCCCATTCTTGTTCATCTTTATCATAGACATGCTCCTTGATATAACCTTATCCTCGTCTGAATTTTCAGTAGTGTAAATACCAGGAGATATGCCGATGACATTGTTCTACTTGGTGAAGACGCTGTTAAAATAGAGTCTTCTGACTACCCTAAGCAACAATGCAAGTATGTTCGGGATGCGGTTTTCCCCCTCGAAATGCAAAATATTGCTTCAAGATTGGGTTGTATCGGTACCTGAACTAGTGATAGTGAGTGAAGCATTTGGGTGTGTTGACCGCTTTACTTATCTGGGGAGCCTCATCAGTGCTGATGGCCTGGTGACTGATAAAATCTCAGCCCGAATACAGAGGGTTGGAATGGCTTTTGCCAACCTGCGTCACTTATGGCGTAGGCGAGATATCCGTTTGCTGACTAAAGGACGAGTGTACTGTGCAGTGGTTCGCTCCGTCTTACTTTATGGCTGTAAAACATGGCCAGTGAGAGTAGAAGATATTCGTGGGTTACTGGTTTTCGATTATAGGTGTCTTCGAAGCATTGCTCGAGTATCGTGAGACAACCGAGTAAGTAATGCTGTCGTTAGGAATCGAGTACTAGTTAAGAATGGCAAGTCAATTGATGAAGTAGTGAAACTCCAGTTGAGGTGGTTGGGACATGTGTTATGAATGCCTAAGCACCTACTGCCTCGACGAGCTATGTTTTGTAGTGTAGGAATAGGTTGGAAGAAACCTAGGGGCGGCGAAACCAAAACATGGCAGAAATCCATGAAGTCATTGACGAGTGGACTTAGCCATGTCGGTTGTTGTCGACTACCTGGTTGGGGTCCGCGAGATGATAATAATCGATGGTTAGATATCCTGAATGACATGGCTCAAAACCGTTTGCAATGGCGCCGGTGCATTTATTCTTTGTGTTCTCTCAAATTATAGCCTTCTGGATTCTTCAACATCTCTAGTTTTGACTTTCTAAACTGTCTGAGTGGAAATACATGCCGTATCAATTTCATGTTACGTACAAAATTTCAACAACTTTATCGACATTCAGTCAAGTATCAATGTTCGGAAATGCTCAATCGTGTAATTACTTACTTTGTAGTTGATGTATCAGTTTGTGAAGCTAGATGATACAAGTTCAAATCTCACATGATGAATTAGTTACACTAAGATTCCTGACTAGTACCATACAACACAGTATATATCTTTGGTTTCCTGCTGACTTCTACCGACCACCACAAAAAATATACTCAGTACTTTTGAGTTCATACAAAATAGATTCGTACCTTTGTATAACTACAGGTGGATTGAGTCATGTTGCTAGATATAGGCTACGTGGTTGGTGTCCGCGAGACGATAGTCACCGGTGGTTAGAGACCGTGAACTACATGGCTCAAAATCGTTCGCAATGGAGCAGGTGCATCCGCTCTTGGTGTTCTATGAAATTCTAAGCTTCTGCATTCCTCATAATCTCTATCTTTCTCCTAAATTTATCTTACTGAATTATACTTCTCGAATCATATCCTCGGTCCCTAATCTTCTCCATTGCTGCTAATAGTTCTATTATTGCTATCACTGTTGGATTTGAACTGACAGTTGTGTCTCTGTGCTGATGGGGCATGGCAACCTGAACTGATGTACTTACGCACGAAGTTCTGCGTTGTCTCTGTCTGTCTGTGTCAAATAGGGCAACAAGGTTTATTAGGCAGGATTTTGGAATCCCGTGTCACTGAATTATGTTTCGTCGGGCAGTACTAGCTCTCTCAGGCTGGATCCCAGTAGACAGTCGTTTGTGCGTTATCCAACTAAGCGGCTGGTAAGGACTCGTAAAGATTTGAAAACTCGCCGTTGCCTGTTTGTTGTCTATGCCTATGCAACGATTGTGAACAGTAGTGGGTAGAGAAGTCGAGAGAGGTGGAAAAGGCAATGGCAATATACAACAGTAGACAATTGTTCCGACTTTTCAAGGAAACCGGTATTAGGTTTCCAAATGTAAGTGAGACTATCTCGGAAAACGATGACCGTTTTATCCATTGTCAATTCAGGAGATTGTATTGATAGGCAGAACACTTCAGTTACCCACGTTCTCCAGTCAACCTGAATGGCTAGTCCTACGACTCTCAAATAGGCTGGGATTTTTAAAAATGGTGGTCCAGTTTTAGCAGTTACATTGATTGCGACCTAGACTAGAATCTGGGACTATCAGGTAGGGTTCTGCGAGATGATAGTAATCGATGGTTAAAGACCTTGAATGACATAGCTCAATACCGTTTGCAATGGTGCATGTGCATCCACTCTTTGCGTTCTCTCAAATGCTAATCGTCTAAGTTCCTCATGACCGTTTTTTCTCTTTTTTTATTTGATTACTCTGGGGTATACGTGTCGAATGATGTATTCGATCAGTAATCTTTTAGATTACAGCTAATACTTCTACTACCTCTATTAATTAGTATGGGATTTGAATTAACAACTGCATCACTGTGTTGATGTGGTATGGCAGCTTGAACTGATATACATACGTCAGAATACACAACCAACTCAATTCATCTTCGTGTATCTGGAAAACCTGCTGCTGCTTCCCGTGGCCTTACTGGTGTAGGTATAGTACTAAGTCCTAGAGCAGAACTAGCTTTCTTAGACAGAATCCTAGTAGATAGTCGCTTGTACGCTGTCCGACTCAACGGGACAGTAAGGTCTCGTAAAGATATGGACACTTGCCGTTGCCTCTTTGTTGTCTGTCCCTCCTGTCCCACTGACTGCAGTTCAGACGACGTTAAAGATTAGTTTATACAGACATTTTTCAGACCTCCAAAAAGTTTGGGGGCTCTCATACATTAATAGTAGCTGGAGCACTTTTGAAATATTTGAGTTCAAGTAAAGTACAAAAGCCTGCGATCAGTAAATGAGTTTTATTTAATCAACATTTCTGTAACTGATGTAAAGAGGGAAACAGAAAATGGGAAAAGCAATAGCTCATGTTGGAAGCATTGTTTTCACTTGGTCACCGCCGAGATCTTGACTGTATCACGAATATCTATTCATGCTTTTTGTTTTGTCCTTGTTATATGTTGAGTTACGTTACACTTCCACTTTATTGACTACCTAAACTTTAACTACCTAATAAAATTTCGTGTTGTTTCAATTTTTGGTTTATTGGAAGTGTCGCTAATTTGGATTACATTTTCCTCGTTATTTTCAGGATTCTTGGGATGCAGAACCATCTAATGATTTAGTAACATCTAAACCAGCTACTCAAGCCCCTGCTAAGTTGTCAGCAAATGAGCGTATAAAATTAAAAGAAGAGCAGAAGAGAAAAGAAAGAAAAGAGAGATTGCGAAAAGAGGAAGAATTAAAACTTTCTCAACCTGTGACAGAACTGCAGCGTGAAAAGCTTGCCGAAGAAGCAGAGCTTGGATTGTTAGTAGATACTTTTGGTTAGTGAAAATGTTGGATAACATTTGTTTTTTCTTAGGTCCTTCTACTGTCCAGAGTAGTGATAAAGAAACAATTGATTCATGTTGTCCAAAAACCAAAGAAGATTTCAACCATTTACACTCACTACTTGTGGCTAAAATCACAACTATACAGGCAAGTAAATTTGATCACTAATAACGTGAAATAGAAATCCCCTCACTACACAGAATTTGCTGAAAGTTTAATTCGTGACCTTGTTATTGAAAGTAAGTCGAATTTCATGGCAGTTTAGTATGCCATTATTTCTTGTTAAAGTGGAAGTTGATGCTCTTCGAACAGTTAATGCTGTAATAAATGCGTTGATAAATGAAAAACAAAAGCTTGTGAAGGTATGTCACCTTACATATTTTACATTTTGAAATTGTTTTAATTTGCATAGTCATATATGTTAGAATAAATGCTTATATTACTGCGTACATACTGCTTAATTATAGATGAAGTTGGTAATAACTTTACTTGATATATTTCTTGGTTGGTAGAGATGGCTTACGTTTCGACTTAATTATTTTTGACAATCTTCTTAATGTAAATCCATAGCCGTCTATTATGTGATCACTGTATTCTGTAGGATCCAGACTTAGGAGTCACTATGTCTTGTAAGTTGTAGCACCAGAAATGCTTGAAAGTTTCATAACAAGCAAAAATTTTTAGTTCTGACATCAGTAAATAATACACAAATGATTGTGTTCATATCAATAGATTTGCACCAAATTCATTGTGTGTAAGTCACAATCATAATGGAATTATTTAAGCTGTATTCAATGAGATGATGTCCTTAATCGAGACTCCTTTTTGAAATAAATTCCTTAGTTTAATAAGTTACTGTGCAAAAGCTATAAGTGATTTTATATTTTTCAACAATAATTAGTTTCTGAATAGGGAATTGAGGGGCACAACTGAAGAAGGTCAACAACTACTCTAAGTAGGTATCGCAAAAATGATCAATTTGGATACAAATGTGCTTTAGTCCAAGTTGCCATACCAAATCAGCCACGACAAGATGATAAAAACTAAGTATCCAAAAATATTTAATCATGTTGTAGCAATGATAAAAAGAAATAAACCTTGAAAACATAGTTTAAAAAGAACGGTATGCATGAAGGGATATCGAAATTCAAAATTGAAGATAAGATAAATGGTGAATGCATTTGTGCTGTGTTTCAGTAAACGATAGCAATTATCGTGTTGCTTTGGTAGATGACTCACTTTTTAGAAACGTCAGTTTCTTCACTCTTCCCCTTCCAAAATGTTTGTAAATTTTCTAGTTCTTAAGTAGTATAAAAATTTCATGAAAATAAATTCTGTACTCTCTTTCAAGTAGAATCGTTGTACACATCTAATAGTCACTGTTTATTTGCAAAACATAGCTTTTTACCATCTTGAGATCAGAACTTGGTAGTCTAACATACGATGAAATATTTGAAATCAGTTGTCTTTGCGTATACATCGTCTTATATATAGACTTTTATTCCTGGAAATATCAGTTTACATATATTTATCGTGAGCTGACTTAAAACAGTCTGCACTGATAGGGGAAGAGCATGTTGGTTAACGATTTGTTTTGGCTAACTGTCTATAATTCACTAGATAAATTAGCAGACGACGTAACCTATAATAGGCTTAAAAAAACCCATATATATATATATATATATATATATATATATATATATATATATGGTAAAAGGCAAGACCGCCATTGACTTCTATTCTGAGCCATGTCTGATAACGTCTCAAACCACTCGGTTATAACAACTTTAGGTCCTCAACCAGGGAGTTATGAAGGATCAACACTGACCGTCTCCAATTTTTCTAATAACAATGCACGATGTAGAATTCATTGGAACGACTTTCGTAGTACATGTCCAAGCCATCGAAATCGGTGTTTCAAGATAGTGACAACCATTGAGTTATCATTGCTGTCCCCGAACCTCCGCATTACTAACGTGTTACTGCGATTAGATATCATCAATACTTCGAAGACAGTGATGAGCAAACACAGAGGATCGCATAACATCGTCAGCTCGAATAGGGCTGCCTTCACGCACACAACGAAACTGCTCTCAACGAAACATTGTGGACCCAGCTTTACCAGTCAGACTAGCATTACGAAGGTGCCAAGCCTTCGTGGTGATAACAAGCTGCTGTCCTTCACCATACGTTAATCAGTCTCACTAACCTTGCCACCACTAGCATTTACCCAGCTACTCATATGCGCGGACGTTTCGACTACTTTTGTCTGTATGAAGAGTAAGTGCAGGTTCAGTGTCCCACAAGTCTTGTAAAAGTACTTTGCATTTAGAAAGTGCGAAGCGCATGCCATACCTAAAGAAATTGGTTGTAATTAATTAAGGACGGATTGCATGACTCGTGTACCGTCTCACAGTAATACAATATTATCCACATACTCAAGGTTAATAAGTCTTCATGTAACAGATCTACACTATTATTACCTACATCCATCAGGTATGGTTTTAAAAATTATTTTATAATTATTTATCTTTATTTTGTTCAGTCGTTTTTTTATTTGCCATTATAGAGCAAAACAAAGAAAAAAACGAAAGGTAAATTATTGGTCGAAAGAGAAAATGATTATGAGTATGGTGTTGATGATAATCTCGCTGACGAGTATGATGATTTTATGTGAATATATATGCAACAAAGAAATATTGTTTTCTATGAAAATTTTTTTGCTCCTTGTCAGTTATTTCTTTCGTTATTTCAAAATATGTAACAACTATTTTTTCAAATCAACGATGTGTCGTTGAAGAATAGGCATCGTATAACTGCTTGGATCGAAATCTACTTAAGAGTTTATACATTGTGGTTTGTGTATACTCTAGTTCTGAAATGCTAATAAATATTGTACATTCTCGTTCATAGCATCTATTATATATATATTTTTCTGCTCTTTGGGAAAAGATTAATAGTATGTCAAATCCGAAATTTTCTTCACCCCTCCCCTTACAAGGTACTCGATTCCCACTTTTGTTCTTTACACTCCATTGTAGTTTTGAGTATTTCTATCTACTTTATTCGGCTTTGAAATTCTGAAATTGCATTAACTTTGTGCTCTATGGGTTTTATACATAAAAATGGAATATTTTAAAAACTGCGAAACGTTCAAATGAAATATATTAAAAAAGTACTGATCTACATTTTCTGTCTTCAATTTTACTTTTTGGAATAAAATATTTTGAACAACCATTTGGTAGCACTTTGTTAAATCTATTTTGGGGACAGCTAAAACTAGGTTAAAAAAGTGTGGAAGTGGATTAGATTTGAAACAAACTAGTTTAATTAATTGGTCGTTTTTTGAAACTTATGTAGTAAGTATTTAGTCCTCAGCCACTATTGGTATGGCAACCTGAGCTGATGTACTTACGTACGAAGTTCTGTGTTGTATCTATCTGTCTATTAGATGTAACATTAACAGACTATCTGACAAGTTCATGCACGAAATTAATTTTGGGCCCTATGAACTCAACGTCATAATCAATTAACTTCTTCATAATACTAATAATAATAATAAAATTTTAACATCATTTACTTGCCAATGTATATAAAAAAGAGCCAGGAGATAGTTAAATGAACAGTGATGGAGACAGATTGGATGAGCGATTTATTTGAAAACAATCTACTAACCAAAAAGTGTACACCATATCATTAAACATACAGCGTATTCATTGCTGTCATCTTATTGCTCAAAACAGCCAGATCGCTCAATAAATCCGAATCCGATACTCTTTGCTTCGACCGTAACATTAGGACGACACTAGTGCACACCCACTGCATACTACTTATAATCTCTACCGTAAGTAGTACACAAGAAAATGACTTTATAAGTGGATAAAAAGTGGTACAAGGATGAACTAAACTATTTATTAAGTGATAAACCTGCGCACATTCATCGCCTCTGAAAAAACACCTCTCACCACTAAAGAAAAGACTCCTGACTAATCGCCATTGACTAGTCAGTCCCATCTTATCGCTACACGCTGCCAACCGGTCAGTTCGGTCGCAATATTCATAACACATTCGCATTAGGTTTGTTCACGATCTCGTCACGCTGACGTCTGAAATAACTGATTGAACTATCTGGTGCGATCTCTAGGTCTCATTCAGACGGAAGTTAGGTTTAAACTTTATCCACGTACACGGTTCTTTACTTACGACTAGTAACTTATTATCGGATTATTAGTGAAGAAAGGCGTTACGCGACCGCCATACAACATCCTAGTAGCGATTCTTTCACTGTCTATTTTTGTTCTCTACTCAAAAACTCAGAATGAGATCAAAAATGACCTAGATTAGGCATGCGATTAACAGCGTAGAGGACTTCCGTCCTCGTGTTGCCATCTAATACTATTGTGCTGACTTATTTAGATATATAAGACGAAAATATAGTTATTGAAAAATTCAAGTAAAACTTAGTGCATCAAATGTCTTGACTTGGTGTATTTGCTGAAATAAACTAGTGTAAATTTTCAGAATCCACTAAGATATAATACCAGGTGTCCAGTAGTAATAAATATTCGTATTCACGGTCTCGAGAACAATAAGATGTTTTGTTATCAAGTCCATACGAGAAACATTTTTATGACTTTAACCGTTACACCATTTATCATTGATTAAGTAGATTCCAGGACAAAATATGATTTGGTGAAAAATGACCGTTGCAGTAAGCTACGTTGCTATTCAGTCAGTCGACGAAACAAGGAAATCTGCATTGACAGTTTGCTACGAACGCGTTAAGATTTAGCTTTAATAGATAGATTATTCACCTGATCATCGAAGCCCAATCACATTAGCATCTCAACTTATGACCTTGCAACAGCATCTCGTATGTTCACCTTAACTAGGAATATCAGTTATAACAAGTATAATTACTGACGTCCCAGCATTTATACATGTTGTGCTATCTAAATAAATACAGTACAGTTGGACTGTTTTCTCAACTAAACACTTACCTGAATTATTTTGAGACGATGTGAAGCAAAGTTACTAGCCAATCATGCATGCATGAAAAGAGAAAGTTTGAAATCAGTAATGAGTCACAGCCAACACTGTAAAGACTCAGTACTTTATATACAGTTTTTTCGTAAATAGATGAATATAGGTGTAAATTATTGCAAAAATCTTACGAGTTTCACCACACAATTGATTAAATTACTAAACATAATAACAGTTCGAATAGGTCTGTACAAAAGAGTGCAGATCGGTATGGATATTTCAACTTATTTGAAAAAACGCTGCGTAAAATAGTAAGGAATATCGATCTGCAAATATTGAGGCGGTGAATATTATACCACTGATTCGTATTTGAACCGTTAAATATCTTACTATGAAGTTGATATCTAGAGTAATACTACTTAATTATCTACATCACTTATTTAGTATATCGTCTCCCATAACTGTACAATCTCACTAATAATTAATTCATTTTCCAAAATACTTAATCGTACATCAACAATAAATACTCTTCTTCTACCAACTATAGTGTGCATTATTAAAATTTATACAATAAGTATTAAGCTTTAAACGTTAGACCCTAACGATGAGATAATAGAGAATGGATCATCCTATAGTTCATTTATCTAGAAGTAAGTTAACTAACTCTACGTAATTTTGATAAATATTATGTTCAAATTATATTTTATAATTGAAATGGCTTCATATGGAGCCCCTGCATGCTACTGCCGATTCCAGGCCCGAGAAAAGGAGGGTTGTGCGTAGCGACCGCATCCCGTTAAATAATGCCAAGAAGAAATAATAATCCAAACCATAAAAACTCTACCCTGGGAGTTAAAAGGCCTTCTTTAGGATAAGCTCTGACGTCTCATGATGAAAGCCGAGTTCCTTCGGAAGTCACGAGGCCGATGCCCTTTCCGACAACCAGAGCCCTTCCACCGTGTGAGAAGCCGGGAAGTAACATCAGTCCTCATACCCATAAAAGCACAGGAGACCGAATCAGTCACAACCGAATCCCTTCTACTCCTCCTAGTAACTCTTATCTCCACGACCAGTCTTTCTTTCGTTCCATTGTCGCCTCACGCCTCTGAAGCAAACGTTCGAGCTCACGTAACGTTATCCCTGGTCTTCTGAATCCCGCTCTATACTACATATTAGAGCTTTGAATGTTCGAACCTTGTGTGAAATAGGGCAACAAGCTTCATTAGGTAGGACTCTGGAATCCCGTACCACCGACATATGTTTCGCTTCCGAAACGCGCATAAAGGACCCGAGTTGTGTCATTCATTTGACCTCATCGTGTCAATACAAACAACCAACTCGATTTAATCTCTGTGTATCTGGAAGACCTGCTTCTGCTTCCCGTGGTCTCGTAAGTATAGTATTAAGTCGCTGGGCAGAACTGTCTCTCTCAGGCTGGATCCCAGTAGACTGTCGCTTGTGCGCTGCCCGACTAAACGGGACGGTACGGGCTCGTAAAGATTGGGGAACGCCGTTACCTGTTTGTTGTCTGTGCCTGCTCTCCCACTGACTGCAGTTCAGACGACATAAAAGATGATTTTTACAGGAACCTATCTAAACTTCTTCAGAGAGTTAAGCGCTCTGATATAGTAATAACGGATGGCGACTTTAATGCTCAAGTAAGTAAACTGGGTAAAAAGGAAAGACACCTAGGTGGATCGGATGGTTTCGCGGCTCAGAGAACAGACAACGGTCACCGCGTGCTGCTGATATGCTCAGATAACCGCCTATTCCTAGCAAACACTAACTTTAAGCATACGAAAAAACACAGCTAATACTTCTACTACCTCTATTAATTACTATAGGGTTTGAATTGACAATTGCATCACTGTGTTAATGTGGTATGGCAGCTTGAACTGATGTACGTACGTACGAAGTTCTACGTTGTAAGACTGACTGACTGTGCTACAAACATTCATACCGACCAGATTAAAAATTATAAAAAAGATAAAACAATTTTAATTTTTAAAAGTATTTAATACTGAGATTTAAAAATAATGAGGCATCATAGTGTACATGGATAAGAAAATGCAATAATGTGAAATTTATTTCGATTGTATACTGATTTCTATACTGTACATAAAAAGTTAATTAAATTTTTTCTTTGTAGATGTCAATGGCTGAATTTTGAATGAAGCGATTTTAGTGGTTCAGCTAAAAAATAAACATTTAGATATAAGAAATATATTCAGTAAAACTGGTAGAAACATATGGATGTGAAGATTACTTCATTTTTATTGTAAATAGCAAGTCAAAATAATTTGACTTTGATCATAGTGTTTAAAGTTTAATACATATTTTTAGGGATTGGATCAAGGTAGAATTATTCTTCTGATCTGAAACTACTACAAAACAAACGAAGTTACTTCAGGGACACCCATTAACAACTCAACAACCGAATCAAGCATAGAATATTCTGGTCTTCGGATAGACACGACCGAATTCACTGGTGACGTGTGGATTTAACAGTTTACTGATAACAGACGAAAATCGTGTTATATTATGAGTCTACTGACACGGAAAAGTAGCCAAATTGTAAAAGTGACATGATTTCAAACGATCTTGATAGATTTAACTTTGTTCACTGCCACAAGAGAAAGAATTTGATGGTGTTGCATGGTCAGCAGTTATTCTTGAGACAGTATTATTTGTAATGATTTGAATTATTCTATTATCAATATTCCAAACGAATTTTGATCAATTTTGATTGGCGTTTATGCAAATTAACACAACATAACAACTGTGACGAAAGTTCATAAAGAATACAGGAGATATAGATAGCAGGAGGCGCGTTTCTTTCTGTTTGGGACAAATCAGTTGGATTTATCTGCAAAAGTAACTGGCTATCTGGACTGACTAACTAACTAAATGGATAACGAGTTGAAATTTTAAGCGAAAGACACTGAGTACGAATCTGATAGCGAACATCAACTATAGAATGCAGGTACATTCAGCTTACAAGCCTCAAAAAAGATGAAATGTGCGTCCTGGATTTCAAACGTAACCGCATTCCTTCTATTCTATACAAACTTTTGATATAATGGATATATCAAGGGAGTCCGCACAGGACGCAAATCAGCTAAATAGGATTGATTAAAATTCAGTCAGAATATCAACAACGGGATACTATTCAGTACTTAAAACTATCTTTAAAACATGCGCGAAAACATAGAAAATTCAAAATTTCAGAATAAAATTACAAAATTGAGACCTTCCAAGTGAGTTCTATGGATCTAACATCCGCAACACTCCTCCACTTTTTAGTAGCGCACGTTCCTGATGTCGACTTTCATTTTGACACCGGAAACGCACGTACTGTGGTTATCGTATAACCTTCCGCGTGGTCTTCCGCTGAAAGAGATGCGATTATCATGTTTTCTTCAGCCGCCACTTGATCATTAAAGAGTTGTGATAAAGCATCTGCCTGACCGAATTGTTGAGTGTGATGTCAGATTTTGTAATCATACCCCAAATGTACCAAGGCCCATCACTGAAGACGATTCGCAGAATGGGCTGGAATGCCAGATTTTGACCCGAATATTGAGAGCAGAGGCTTGTGATCTGTGAGAAGCGTAAATCTTCGACCGTACAGAAACTTGTGGAAACGGCGAACAGCAAACACAAAGGTAAGAGCCTCATTATTTGGCTGTGTTTCTGTTCTGCCAGGGTTAGTGTGCGGGATGCATGCATAACGGCTTTTCCTGACGCGCCTGGAAATTGATGTGAAATAAGAGCACCTAGGCCATACGCTGAAGCGTCTGCAGCTACCATGATCGGCATGGATGGATCGTGGTGCGTAGTACAACGATTCAGAGCTAATAATGGACTTCAATTTACAAAACGCCGCGTCACACTCTTTAGTCCATTTCCAAGTGCTGTTCTTCTGCAGTAGACAGTTCACTAGAGCGCGAATATCATGCATCGAAGGAACAAACGACGAATAATAACTGATTAATCCGAGAAAAGATCGTAATTCCGAGACATCAGTTTGATAGCTCGGATGTTCTCAGAATCCAGTCTGTGGCTGTCAGCATCAAAGATGAACCTCAAATACTTAACCGACTGCAATAAAAACTGGCATTTCTCTGGGCGTAACCGGAACCCATCGTCACTGGTGCGTTGTAGCACCAATGTCGTGCGTTCCTGGTGCTGTTCTAATGTCGTTGAGATAAGCCGCGACCGCCGAGATACCTGATAGGATGGTATCCATTAGTTGCTGGAAAATAGATGGGCCGGTCTTGACTCCAAAAGACAGACGGTTATACTGAAATAAACCACGATGAGTATTGATAGTAAGCAGCTCTCTTGGTGCTCCATCTACTTTCACTTGCAAGTAAGCATCAGCTAGAACAAGTTTTGCGAAAAACTCCCCCCCTATTCAGCATAGCAAGCAGATATGCGGAGACTGGCAGAGGATAATGATGCTGTTCCAGAGCTGCAGTGAGACCTGTAGAAAAGTCAGCACTTATGTGTATCGTGCTGTTGGCCTTCTTGGTAACAACTATAGGTGCTGCTCGAGCAGAGTAAGAAACGGGTGTAATAACTCCTCGTCGTTGAAGGCGATGTTATTCTTCATCTACTGCTGGTAATGTTGCATAAGGCGAGGGTTTCTTTGGACAGAAAACACGCTTAGCCCCAGGTTTCAACCGACGTGTTGCTTTCATAGCAGAAAACTGACCCAAACCAGGTTGGAAAATAATTGCAAACTGCGTCATTAGCTTCCTCATATATGCTTCAGAGTCATTTGGCTGCGGTACCAGGTGGCATATGGTGTTTAACGGGAAGTCAGCTAATTTTAGCTGATCGAACCAATCTAAACCAAGTTACTTTAGATCAACTGGCGTTACATAAAATACGCCAGCAAACGTTGAAACTCGGAAAGTAACTTTACATTCCAACTGTCCCAGCAATTGAAGGTAATTACCACATGCAGTACGAGTCTCTGTTGTACGCTGCAGGCTTGGGCTGCTGATTTCGGTCCAAACTTTACGAGGGAATGGCGACGTCAGATGCAGTATCTATCTGCAATCTAAACGATTGCCTATTGATATTAGGAATAATGAATTTCCTCTCACCTGGTGATGAGCTTTGACAAGCAGATATTAAGCTCAACGAATTGGTACTTCCGGATCAGTTTGGCTTCCATTTTAGACAAAAATCATCTTTATGACCGACGACCTTACACTTCCTGCATCGATGTTGCCTGAATGGGCAGTTTCGTACATTGTACCATGAACCACAGTGCCAGCAAGGGTATTTATTTTCGTCTTTTGGACTGAGCTGGAGTGGGATGGACTGGGTGTAGCAGGGGTACATTTGTTCTAGTTAGGTGTCTGTAGTACTAAATGCACTTCAGATAGACTAGACCCACCACTCTGAACCATAGTCGTGTCTCGTTGCAGATTTATGGGGAGTTCGTATTCATTGGAAAAGTCACTAAGGGTAAGTTTAGGATCTTGATCCAATCGACACAGTAGTCGTGTTCTTATGTCACAGAACGTTTGGGACTGGGGGCTGCATATGAAAATGAGGGCTTTAAACTGGTCTTCAGACAAAGACTTCAACCGGAAGCGTTCGTATTCACGGTTGACGACGTCCACATGAGTAAGAAAATCATCCTCTTCGTTCGTAATTAGCTTCAAACATCGAAAACGAGTTGTCGTCGAACTGTTGGATTAATTTCTTGACTGTATCTGAGAATGAGCGATCACGTGGGTTCAAAGGCAGGATCAAATTACAGTACCTATCCAGATCACTTGAAGAAGGAGAAGAACCTTCCAAGCATCATTTTGGTTAGCAAAATTAAATTTAAATAGGTCTTCATAACTCCAGAACCACATTTCAGAAGTAACATTAGCATCAGAATCATAATGAAACTCAGCAATGCTATTTGCTATACCGTCTACTGAAGGTGCTGCGGTTGCATTAGATGAGCTAGGCTGTGTGGTCGTGTCACGTTGCAGAATGGTATCTATCAACATCTTCATTATTTTCAGCTGCTGCTCTGAACATCTATTTTTAACTTGATTACTATTTTAACCACACTGTACATGCATAGATAAGTAATTTATAATAAAACATAACTAAAATAACGTAGAATAGTGGTCTTTGTCTCAAACATCAAGACAAATAAAATAACTTACCTGATATTAAACAGATTTCTACATCAGCACCAGCTTGGACAAGTACATCAAGCCACATTATTTGCTGAGTGGATAAATGATCACCGGGACCTTTAACTTCAACAATCTATATTTGAAAGATGGTATATATGAATGAGTAGTTCGTGACATTGATATCCAAATTATTCAAACGTTCAAATTAAATAAAAGTGGAATTTTACCAACTGAAACAAGAAAATCTTACGGAATTATCACAGGATCGGTAGTTGAAGAATGACAAAATAGAAGATTACTTTCAAACTAAAACAATTTTGATAATGAATGATTTGAAATTGTCATGGATCCAAATAATTATTTCTCAATAAAGATGCATATAAATTATCACCAACTTTAATATTAATTCACTTTGGCATATTGGTTTAACTAATCTGATTTTCATTTTTCCGATAGCATGTTCGGGATGCTGTTCACCCCGTGGAAATGCAAACTGTTTCTTCATGATTGGCTTGCATCCGCATCTGAACTAGTGAGAGTGAATGGAGAAGTTTAGCGTGTTGACCGCTTCACTTATCTCGGGAGTCTCATCAGTGCTGATGTCCTGGTGTGTAACGAAATCTCAGCACGGATACAGAAGGGTCGATCGGCTTTTGCCAACTTGAATCACTTATGGAGTAGGTGAGATATCGTCTGCTAACCAAAGGACGAGTCTACTGAACAGCAGTTTGCTACATCCTATTCTATGGGTGTGAAACATGGACAGTAAGAGTAGAGGATATTCGTAGGGTACTACTTTTCGATCATAGATGTCTTCAAAGCATCGCTCGTGTATCCTGGGACAATCGAGTAAACAATGAAGTTGTTAGGAAACGGGTATTAGGTAAGGATGACAGATCCATAGATGAAGTAGTGAATGTTCATCAGTTGAGGTGGTTGAGATATGTGTTAATTATCAACAACTTCCGATTGCTTCGACGAACAATGTTTTGTGATGTAGGGGAGAGGGCTAGAAGTTAGGAATGGCCAGAACAAAACATGGCAAAAATCCATGACGTCAGTGACGGAGCCAAGCTGGTAGGTGTAGACTACCTGGTTGGGGTCATCGAGGCGATTGTAATCGATGGCTACAGACTTTGAATGACATTGAAATGGCGCAGTTGCATCCATTCTTTGGGTTCTCGCACACTGGATTATACTTCTTGAATTATATATTCTGACTGTGATCTTTGCGATTACTGCTAATACTTTTACTACCTCTACTTCTATGGGATTGGAATTGACATCGACACCTGAGCTAGTGATAGGGAGTGAAGTAGTCGAACGTGTAGACCGCTTCACTTATCTTGGGAGTCTCATCAGTGCTGATGGCCCGGTGACTGACGAAATCTCAGCGCGAATACAGAAAGCTCGATTGGCTTTTGCCAACCTGCGCCACTTATGGCGTAGGCGTGATATCCGTTCTCTAACCAAAGGACGAGTGTACTGTGCAGCAGTTCGCTCCACTCTCCTATATGGCTGTGAAACATGGCCAGTGAGAGTAGAAGGTATTCGTAGGTTACTGGTTTTCGATCATAGATGTCTTCGAAGCATTGTTCGTATACCGTGGGACAACCGAGTAAGCAATGCTGTCGTTAGGAAACGAGTACTAGGCAAGGATGGCAGATCAATCGATGAGGTGGTTGGGACATGTATTGCGTATGCCTATCCACCGACTGCCTCGACGAGCTATGTTTTGTAGTGTAGGAATAGGTTGGAAGAAAGTTAAGGGTGGCCAAACAAAAACATGGCAGAAATCCATGAAGTCATTGACGAGTGGACTTAGCCATGTCGGTTGTTGTCGACTACCTGGTTGGGGTCCGCGAGATGATAATAATCGATGGTTAGATATCCTGAATGACATGGCTTAAAACCGTTTGCAATGGCGCCGGTGCATTTATTCTTTGTGTTCTCTCAAATTATAGCCTTCTGGATTCTTCAACACCCCTAGTTTTGACTTTCTAAACTTTTCTCGCTGAATCATACTTCTTGAATAATATCTTCTAATCTTAACCTCTCTGATTACTTCTAATACCCTTACTCCTCTTCTACTATTGTATTTCAATTGACAACTATATCTCTGTGCTGATGTGGTATGGCGACATGAACTGATGTACTTACGTACGAAGTTCTACGTTGCATCTGAATGATTGACTGACTGATTGGAATTGACTATTGCGTCTCTGTACTAATGTGGTTTGGCAACTGGAATTAATGTACGTACGTACGAAGTTCTACATTGTTGCTGATTGACTGACTAACTGAATAGATAAATCATGGTCAGGAACGATAAGTAATCGATTGTGTTTTAAGATATAGTCTGTTGATTAAAAAGGTTCATACGAAATCTTGAAAAATATTTCAATCATAAAAAAACTTGTGTTTTTCAACAAAGGATTCATAAATAGTTGTCCTTGTTGATTAACCAACCAATTAAGTTACAATGACAACAACCTTGACTTACCGGAGTGTCTTCTGCATTGCAGATACGTTATGTAAAATTTTGTAAAATCATTTTACGTTAAGCACCTAGGAAATATAGTTTTATATGAGGAAACAGCAACAGTTTATCTTTACAAAACATACGAATAATTGGTTTGTATTATTCAGACGCTTAGTAATGATGATCAAGATACTGAACACGAAAGCTTTAAACCAGTTTATACGACATCATAAGAACAACACCGGAAATTTTGACAAATACAATAAGAAAATTTAAATGAAACAAAAAATATTGTCATACCTTAGCTCGCGTTTCTGTAGGATTCCATAATAAAAGATCAGGAAGACCTGACCTCCAACTTCTGTAATCTGTAGCTAATTTATGACAAACATCATGAACAACACGGGGTCCAAGACACCAAAATATGTCCTGAGACGAAAAAGAATTTTTTTTATAATACTTTAATTATAGAGTCGTTATCGTTCTATAAATCATCATTACTAAAAGATTATACAAAATATAACATCCGGTTGTGTAATAAACTACTTACGAAGACAAAAGTTAAAAACTTTCTTATGATTAATGCTAATAAAAACCAATGCTGATGCGTTTGGGTAGTTTTTACGCTGCTATCATGTGTGCTCTTTAAATTTCAACGATCTTCGAATGTATACGGTACTGTTTCATAACAACCAAATTCATTACTATCTCTTAGATGTACATGTCAACAGAAATGGTAAAATATTTAGTTGAACCTATGAAAGCCTTAGCCATAGAAATTAATGTACAGAAGTAGTTTAGTTTGGACTCTGACCAGTATTACCGTTTGAATATTTAAAAAATATATCAACCGGTTAAGAGAATTAATAGTAAAAAGAATGAGAGAAAAGAATACATCGGTATAAATTATAAAATTTACAGTTTTAATAAATTAATGTTTGGGATGTGTAACTAAATCGCATCATTTTTCTTCATAGATATTTCTTCAATTTATTTCATTATTTATAAACATATATATGTATCCATTTAAAATGAGTTTGAATAATTAATATTTATTCTATAACATAATTAATAGAAACAATTAACTTTATTCAATCATAAACATCAATGTTTCAAAAGTATCATTTCATATTGTTCTTTTTTACCAAAAACTGTAGAAATACAACTCAATATTTCAATACCCAGTCATCTATTGATTTCTGAACTACATTAATTATATTTGGAGAGTATATAATAGTGGATAACTAGAATTTTTCAATCACAAATTGAATGATTCCAAGTTAATATGCTTTACAAATAGTTATACAACAATGTTTAAAAGACAGTTTAAAAAATTAAACATTCATTCAAAAATGAACTAAGTTTTTTTGAACAACCGTTCAGTCATTAGATGAATACATAATTGATTCAATGAAATAATTCAAAATCTAATGAACAAACAATAAACAATAAATACAAATAAATGAATAAATAAAAATTTAACTCACTATAAGCTCCTGTGAATTTTTCAATAAATCCCAATTAACCCATAAACAACGCTCACCATTATGCATATCCCAATAAGTATGAATACGACTTGCTAAAGAATTGGAGTGCTGAGTAATTTTCAAGGAGGAAATAATAATAAATCTAGTTAATGCTCAATCATAGGGTAGTAATTTTGGAAAATTAAATAAAATATAGTGAACAATGAATAACCTCGAACAGTCTAACTAGACAACCGTTCCTGCAGCTGTTTAATCATTTTAGATATCTACAATCTCTTGGTATATTGAACGCTTAAAAACGTCATTTGGTTTAGAAAGTCATTGTATGTATATGCAAATATTTTTTCGCAGGAAATTCTTATTAAAACTGATTTAACTACATATGAAGTTTTGTTTAGCTGTTGGCTGAGATACTCCAAAAGATATCTATAGTTAATAACGTAAAAATAACCATTAACCAATACAGGGTTTACAGAAGTGCATTAGAAAACTTTTCAAATAATGTGTCTGTCATTCTGTTCGGTCAAAAGTACGAACACCATAACACATGTCGGTTCTGACAACTGAATACTCTCATCAGCTCTCACATAGTGAGGCTAAAAGATGAGTATATAATAATTTACTTGGTAAGTGAATGTTAAAGTGTTTATTCAGTTTCATATACACAAGAGTGAATTAATAGAATATATTAAATTGAGTCGTTTAAAAAACATCTTAAATCGTAATAACTGTAGCGAAATGTTCTAACACTACTGATTATTAAACGAAACAATTCGCACTTTAGATAATTATTTTTTCTAATTTTATATCAACATTCTGGATTGGAAGTTTCTAAGTGGTACTTCAATTATTATCTAAGGATATAATCTTTTTCAGATGACTAAGACGGAGCGAATATTTACATACATTCAGTAACGAATTACTATTATCTAATTATTATACAAGCATAGGATAACACTAGATATAATTTAGCTTAACGTTGGGAACATTAGATCTCCTGAACTCATTTGAAAGGTCTTAGTTTTGTAATTTTATTCTGAAATTTCGAATTTTATGTTTTCGCGCCGAAGACGCTTATTTTGACCTTCAGCCTGTATTTCCCACTTGGGAAATCCTTGACTGTCATTGGTTGATGGATTATTTTAGTACGCTATTTTTTGGCTCTCATCAAGGGCGTTTTATCATTGTATAAATAAGCTTAAGTTGTGTGCTTGTTAACTTCGTACTTTCTGGGGAATACATTCTCTACGTCTTATCAAGACTTCTTCCTCTAGTTAGTGGAGCCTGAGACGATCGGATTAGAATAGCCTATCGTGTCACTGAACCATTGATCTTAGTTCCATTTACCGGGTAAAGTGAACTCGTAATAGTTCAAGCACACCACATAAACAATTTGAGATAACACTTTTACCTGCTAGCTTGTCAATGTTGTTCTGTAAAGCTTTTTAGGGTTTATAATAAGTAGTTAAATCGTTGATCTTTCTTCAAACAATCAATGATCAAAACTGGACTAAAATTGAAATAGATTTATTTATTCCCTATTCATGCTGACTGCCCATGTTTATATCGACAAAATTACATTTATTTAACTATTAAGAGATCAATTATAATTACTTACATCATCTGATTGGTCAACTGTCAATAGCCATTGCAATCTAGCATCGACTAAATCTTTTCTCGATTGATAAAATTCATCTGTAAATAAATCTAATGGCGCTGACTGACGATATGAATAGAAGACATCCGGTGGAGAGGGTGATGTTTCAAATAAAATATCATAAAATAGTATGCAGAATAAAAGATGGTATATTTGTGATTCACAATGTATACCTGTTGCAAATAACGGTAGGAATAATCAAAGATATAGACTGATCATGTAATTCATTAAGGTAAAATGTTTGTTATTAAATGTTTTAACAAATATTCATTGGAAATTTAGTTTTAAATGTGAAATAAATCCATAACAGCAGTATATTTTGTCAATAACAATTTAAATATACTTGATGGTTACATAAATCTCTGTTGACTTAGCTTTCTTTGCGCTTGAACCAAGTTGTGTATATCAGTGTAAGATTTTCAGTAATATTATACGTGGCTTACAGTTAGATGAAATGCAATTACGTAAAATTCATTGTGGGCTATCCAAGTTCTTGTTGACAATTCGTTGAGTTTCAGTTGTCAATCTTGCATATGAGTATTTGTACGAAGCTTACCACGGGGTCATATCAATTTGAAAACTAACAAAAAAATGTGAATAACAGTTGTTCAACTGTATTTAGGACTTCAAATATTCTAAATTTATACGCCATTATAATAAAGTGACAATATGCTGATCGAGTAGTGTGATCTAGCGACACTGTATTTGATGAAAACGCTAGCTTAATATTTTTCAAGTGTCTTTTTGCGAAAATACATTTGTACATATTCTACAGATTGCTGGTTTAACAGAAGAAAAAGTTACATGCTAAATCGTTCCCCAGCATATCATCATCACATTCAACTAATGACTTTAAATAACTTCGTTCGGATTGAATAAGCTTTAAAAATCAAAAAAAGATTCGTGCTTATTACAGTGAAAATAATCTTTGGAGAAAAAAAAAGGAAAATAGTTTGTGAATTAACCAGAAACGAATTGTTATTTATGGAGATGTTGGAAAAAAAATGCATCTAGGAAGTGAATGTCGTTCGCACTATATTAGTTAGTCTGTTTTACTTCCAATTTCCACTTTTTAGTGAATAGACATTTTTTTCCAACTAAACACTATTTTAAATATTATTCACTTTAGCAAATTGTTTACTTCTGTTAAATCGTGCAGATTACTTTGATTACAGTGGCCTAATGTATCTCCAGAGTTTATGTGATAAACATAACCTTTATTGTTAACAGACACGTAATAAGTTGCTGATTTGTATCGAATAATCAATGGATAGTTGAAACCAGTTACCTGCTAAGTTCACATTCACACACAGTAAAGTGTATATTGTGCTGTATGTTTATAGCATTTCCTTGTTTCATTTTGGACCGTGTGATTGGATACCTTACTATGGGTCGCTGAATTGTCCAGGCTGCTACTGATTATTTCGACTACTACCTGTGGGATCAGTGACTATGAATTGAAAAACCGGGTCCTTAACACCTATTGGTCCGGGAACTCCCTTTGACCGTTACCAATCAGAAGCAGATATCTCTAATCTATTCCTTCATAACTCAGAAACCTATATGACAGTATGCATTGAATAACTATACATAAAGAAACACAATTAAGAAGTCACAAATGTTATAAAGGATAGAGCAAGAGTTAGATAATTAATTAACAATAATTCGAAGACAGCAATATATAATTAGTTCAACGAAAGTTTAAAATACAAGGAACATAAAAATACACAGATTCAACTTATTGATAAAATCGAAACAAATTGTTGAAAGAGCATAACTTAATAAACATTATGGTTTAAATGAATTGACAGACACTATATTTGTTAGTCTAATTATGCGACTCTACATAAAGCATATGTTCCACAGTAATTCATTTGGTCTTTTGTAACCAGTCATCACTTCTCTTTCGTATCTTGCGACGGAGGTTGACTCAGTTAGTAAAAATATCTGGTTTGCATCAGCGGTGCAGTGTGATAAAGGAATGTGAGAAGAGTTAGTCGTGGAGATAAGAGAGATATTAGGGGGTGTAGGAAGGATTTGATTAAAACCGATTTGGTCTCGCTTGCTGTTACGGGTATGAGGGCGGTTGTCACTTCCCCGCTGCCCACACCGTGGAAGGTTGTTTCTTGAGGAACCTGAAGAGAAAAACAGATTAGTGTTGGTCTTAGAGATCTGGGAGCGTGACCGCAGAGCCTAAGGGACAACTGCTTGAGGCCGGTCACTCAGCCATTTTATGAAAGGTTTTTTGAGTGTTAGCTCCGCTCTTGAAAGCCCTCAGCGAGCACCCTTACCGACGGAGACGGAAATCCGTGAGGTAGGGTGAGGTGTGAGAAGGCAGCATCGCTGCAGATGCTGGCTGTCCGAGGGAAACACCTTACTACTGTCACACCCCTCTGCAGTCAGCAGTACGACTTCGCCCTCAGACCTTGAGTAGCTGCTTTTAGTCTCATCGTTCTCCAATCGACCTGCCTGGCATGGTAGAACCTTCAGGAACATATGTTCCAGCCAATATAACTTGGTCGGGTCATGACGATAGGCAAGCGCGACCACCACCACATCAAGGTAGCAACTTCGGTCGGGTAATTAATAAAATTCTGATATATAAAAACCATTGTCCTTAATTTTAAAAAAATGCATAGGCATTATCCCTAGATTATATATACATGTATATGCAAGAAGAGATTGATGCGCGTATGGAACGTGAAATGAAAAACTGTCATCACCATAAGGATATGAAATTATTTCTACCAACCATGTTCAAAATGTTTATTAGCCGTATAGTAGCGTACAGTCCATTCTTCAACTGTAAGTAACAAAGTATTGGATCCCTGAGGTGATTGCTGTTGTTGAAGTTTATCCGGTGAATTATTTTCAAACCACACATAGTGTGGACGATGCGTTCCAATTTCTTTAGCTGATGCATTAACAGGAGCAGTAATTTTAACCTTGATGCAAAACACAAAAGTAAAATGCTAGAAAATGATTACATATTTAGAATGAAACATACTTTAGATTCTATGTATTTAACTTTGTCTGTTTGAAAAAAAATGTTTTACCGATTATGAGATTTTCTCCACTGAATAATCTCTAGAGAATATTTAACTATGATTGCAAAACACAATCTATTGTCGGTATACCGGCAATTTAACATTGGAAACATTCATGGCGCAACGACCAGGCAAAAATTAATGAATTCAGCTCTAAACCAAGCGTATTATAAGCAGAAAAATGAAATGAACCATCCAGCCCACGATTAATAAAAGAAGAATTGAGATTCTAGGAGATTAAAGTAGTGAAATCCAAGAGTATAAATTTCTAGGTCTTTTTTTGAATGAATACTTCAAAAATTTGAAAACTGTTCAGTTAAATCTAGTCCTAACTAAACCCTTATTACCATGAATACACTTATATTATGGGTTTAAGAAATCATCGCTATGTTAAACACACATTAGTCGTGATAATGATATGATTGATAAGTTGTGAATCGGAACCCATTAAACACAACAATGATTGAGACTAAATCAAAATATATAGTAGGAAATAGTTCAAAAATCAACTGCGAATTCTAAACCTGTTCGTTCGATTGTCTGTTCATATGCTAACCTTATGCTACTGAGTATCGTTGGTACGTGAGGGTGTACCTGATCGATTGTTTTTAATTATATAAAGTAAAAAAGTAACGTTTACTCACGAAATTTACATTATTCAAGTGATTCAATAAATTGACATCAAAAGATAAAAAATTTAAGCTGTCAAACTAACTTTTCAGTAGAATGACACTGACAGAAACTACCTAGTAACAAATAAGGATAATGAGACTGTCAACTGTTCAGTTTTACATCAATTCTCAATACAAAATAACTTCAACTGAAAAACTGTTTAAAGTAATTAGACTTATGAGGATTGTGCACTCACGTTATCACGGGAGGCTAAATCCAGCGATACCCTCAGATTACAAAGTTTGATCAAGGAATATTATAAAAACAAGTAGTTAGTTGACAAAACCTTTTCGACTGAATTGGTTGAACCAAGTGTTTTTCGAGTATCCTGGTATGCTTTGTCAACAAATCATCCTACAACTAAGCAGTTTATTAGATTGAAAAGATGCTATAACTGACTAACCAAAACATGGAATCAGTTAATGAAGTTAATGATTGTCTGAGCCTTAAGAACGGAGACAGAATGGATAGCTGAGGTTAGCGATCCTGAAGTATATTGTTTAAAATTCACTAAATGCATTCATTTTTTGTTTGATTCTAAATATTGAGTCCAAATATTATCTCATAATTCTTAATTCTGGAATTCGTTCGTTCGTTCGACATGGTTTACAACTGATTAGTTTGTCAAGTAATATCAAGCACTATAAACGATATCACGATATCGAATAATTTCAAACATAAATCAATGTTCTCTATAAATTAACTAATAAATATAAACTGTACAAATATCAGGGAATGGAATTTGAAAAGATTCTAGAATTTACTTTAGGTGGTTGTTTAATATCAATCACAAGCGAAGGTACCATCGTGAATAATTCTTGTGTTTCACTGTCCATAGAAATTTCATTCACATGATAAACTCCTGCAGTACAATCATTGCGATTCTTACTATTCTGAATTCTTCTACGTTTTACTTGACTGATGGTATTTTCCACTTCATTATGATCAGAAACATTATGATCGTTGCCATCATCACCATTAAGTGGTCTGTTATTATTAATAGGAGTAGCAATATGATCATTTTGTAATCTAGAGCGATTAGTTTTTTCTTTGTTCACACCATCGAACAATTTGACCAATTGTTCATGAATCATTAAACGACGACCAGCTCTAAGACACTGACATTCATTGTATGTTTTAAAGTAATTAACCACATACTTCAATGCTTTAATTGGTTGTTTCTTATGTGTGCCTTGATTGATGATATAACGATTTAATAGATAACCTAAACGACAAGGACCAAGTTGATCTAGAACACAACCAGTTAGCTTGATATTTAAAAATTGATCATCAATATCTGATACAAAAGTTAATGACAATAATGTTTCAATTAATTTGATGGCTTCATTATAATTTCTCTGACGTTCATATATATCGATCATTAGTAGTAATGAACGAAATGCACGATATGGTGAAGTGAAACGTCGTAGAAATTGAGGCAGATCAATGCGACGAAGTGAAAGGCTACAAACGAACATATATAAACAACGAAAGTGAGAAAAAGTAATGTACTGATTATTTTGTACTGAATGAATACTGCTATAGTCACTACTCACATTTAGATAACAGAACTGTACATACAGTCATAAGTTTTTGTATTTTTAAAATAATCAATATTTTCTCAATTTCATTAGCGCAATGAAGAAACAAGGCTGATTTGAGAAAAAGAGAGCGTGATTTATTTACGCAATAAGACAACATTTTGAATAAATTAACTACATATTACACTTTTTAATCCACCCGAAGTCCTTTCAAGGTTACTGCCGGTTACAAGCCCGGAAAAAAGAAAGATGGGCATGGAATAAGCAGCCCTAATCCGTAGAAGAGAAACTTGCTAAAAAACATCATTTCCACCAGTCCGTTTTAGTTGGGAACAAAGCAGGTCCACTTATGGTAAGGAAGAGATATGGGGAAATAAGAAGGATTAAATTAAACTAAAATATTCTAAAACTTAAAATCAGCAATTAAAAATGTCGGATACTGATAAACAGCAGTTCAAAGCTTTATCGGTTATAGATCGTTTAGAAGAATAAAACTGTTATGTTCAAAACAGTGAGTCATCGAAATGAACAATCTTCAGAGGTTTTTAACAAATCCACTGAATTATTTTTCAGCACAGCTTGATCCCTAATTTAGTTGATATGAGTCGGTTAGACTGATCAAGGTAAACCGAATGCTTACATGTATTAAATGTCTTACGATTCTCGCATTATTTTTACATACCTATCAACTTTTCAACACAGTTTTAAATTAACCTACCAGTATTGAATACGTATATTTTTCGGTTACAACACTTGCAATATGACAAAAAATTTAGACTGATGTTTTATGGAACTAATGTTTAGTAGGCAGTACTTGCAACACTATATTACAATTTATAAAACAAGCAATCATAAAGATTCTTGGTGAATGGATACTTGCTTCTAATCTCTCTAATTTACGAATGTGACTTAATAATCACCTATAAATAAGCAATAAATGTTTGTGAGAGGACTAACGATACTGTCTGGATACCGAAACCATAGTAGGAAGATCAAGTTTACAATTCGGGACTACATTACTAAAAGTCAGAATCTTTAACCACTGAACTTTCATTACATACTCAAAGTCACCATCCTCAGTGTGCAGTGCGATAAACTAATTTCGAAAACTACAAATACTCACTATATTACCTCAGAATCAATTCTGAATAATTTATATCCTCACCAATGCAGTTCGAAATCTACTTATTAGTTTTCGAAAACGTTTTCTATTGAACCTGTTGTAAACATAAACTCTATTATGCCAGACTCGTAATTCACTTAATCATAAAATAGGTGTAACATACAACGTGTTCACTTAGCTACGGTACCTAACCAACTATGAAAATAATCTTTTCTGATAAATGTGGAGAATGATAAATAATTTTGTATATATATCCAGAACACAGACGTTATTAACAAAATATTGTTCTTACTTTGTAACTTCGTCGATTAACTTAGTTTTGTTATCCAAACACAACTGTAAAGCAAGATCATATGATTTCTGACTAATTAAATATTCTAATCGGATTTCCAAACCCATGAGTTCTAGAAATCTTTAAGTAAAATAAAAAAAATAACAAGTAATCGTATTCGATCGAACTGAAATACGTAACAAACTTTCGACACTCGTCACTTGTGTGATAGAGAGTAGATTTACGACTGACTATGTAGGATGGAAAGATAAGTTCACCCCGACGAACCAGTTGCATTGTGTATCTGTAACAGCAAACAGTAAAACAGTGAACACAATAAAGAAATGAACAAAATAGATCCAATCAAAGATGATGAACCATATGTGTAAAATAATAACCAGATGCAAACTGCAATTTAAACTCTATAAGTACAATACTCCATTCAAAAAACGTACAAATGAGATATGTTTTAAAATGAGACATGATAAAATAATCCAAAATTATTGAATAGGACTAACTATGGATTTTAGAATCAAAACCACTCGGTTGGTGAATATTGTGTTATAATGTTCATTAATTGGTAATGAAACGGCATTTTAGAACGGTCAGGAGCAACTTACAACAATACATTGCATTATGAGAAAAGAATATAGGTAAAAACAGTGTCGTACGGAGTGAGCTAATCGAATGGAGTCATCAGAAAACATTTACTGACTATACACTAGCTGTCTGAATTGGATGACTGTCAAAGATAAAGCTATAAAAAGTATTGGAAAAGACTGAAACATTAAACCACGAGTGCTGATCCATTAAGTCGAAGCGATTACTAGAGACATCAAAGACCTTCATTCGACGCGTAGGAGTTATGGGTGAGCAGTATTTTGGAATTCTAGAATCAGCACAAAATAGTTATTCACTGCTTCCTCCCTTTTAATAGTCACTTAGCTAATGTTGATTTGCAAGTAAATCTAAATTGACAGGCAAATACAAAATTGAAAAACAAGAAACATATATGAAATGGCTTACAGCTCAGTCTTTAATATAGCTTCAATCGACTGTAGTTTATTCGGTCTGTTATATGCTGAGTCGGAACCAATAGATGTTAGCCAAAGTAATTGAGTTATTAACTGTGTATATGTCTCATCCACATGCCAGCACCCATCGAGAATTCGGGTTATTCTAAATCAAAATGGATAAAAGAGTGAAGTAAACAAGTAATGTTTTTCTGTGAGCCAAAAAATTCGTTGACGTCAAAATAAAGATTGAAATTCATTGTTTTCTTATCTTATTTATTCACTAGGAAAAAGAATGATAAACAGTAAGTCAACGACATAATATTAGGCAGGGATTAGGATATGTCAGTAAGCAATACAGTATCGAAAATTTTTATACCTATGAAGATGAAACTTTTTTCCAAAATAACCAAACAGCTCAGAGGACATGCATTATGATCTGATGGTTTTCAGCCCGAAAGACTTCAGAGATAAAAAGGAATACTAATCAAGACTGGTGGGATTAGAAACCGAAATCATCCTTAAATACAATAATTTTGACTGATAAATACAACCTGGAAAACGAAAAAACAAATAATAACACAACCGAATATTGCGGATTTTTACTTCACAATAATTATGCGAAGTACTGATAGATAGCAGCACAATTCGATCTTTCAATGATTATGATAACAGATAGATAAATATATAGTTTTTACTGAAAAACGCTAGAAAACACAATCTGTCACGTATGAAAGCAATGAAACATGTAACAAGTCAGTTAGAGAATGTCTAGTGAGGAAAATAAAATTTTATGATACACTCAAGTCAAATACGATACAGAGAAATAGAAAATATCAAACAAACAATTAGAGGAAGTGTTATGATTAAAAAATTCGACTGCAATATAAGGACTAAAAAGTTGATCGATTACTCAGACAACGTAAGACCAAATACAAATGTATTTCCGTTCAAGTTGCAATACATTGTTGAGGTAAGGGAGGAGAATAAGATAATGACATACGGTGCAGAGTAAATAGTGGTAACGATCGCAGTGAGGAGCTAAACATACGAAATGTGCTTCGAAAAAAGGACAAGATGAAGGGAAGAAAGTGATGGGAGAATATTATGATTAAGATGTAGAGAAAGATAAAGAATTAATGAAACCATGTCACTGACTGATCTTGAGTTGTCCCCCAAAGTCTCCGACTAATGCATAGCCCCATGAATGATATTTTATAATACGGCTTGGACTAACGGATAGTGAATTCATTCATTGATGCCATAGCTAATTTAGACATCTCTAGAGTTTTATCTATCTATTATTACCCCAGAGAATATTGACAAAAGATATGTATGGTAGCAGGGCATGTGAAATAGTTGCAACTAGGTCACTTGATGAAAAACCATACCCTTGTTAATTAATTTACTTTTTTTGCTAGAAAATCTGGAAACAGTAATACCGCTATATTGCCACCAGTTATTTTCGTTTAGAAAAACCATACCTTGAAGTAATTTTTAATATTAATGTCATTCGGAATATCTTATTTAAATTACGTACATATTAGAAAAATAAAGGGACTTTAACTTTGGATAATACAAACTTCTGTTAACTTAATTACGTAGACGAATATCATCCAATACAACGCAATATAGAAATGTATTTTTGACTGTCATTTCGTTCACACATCACTTTCTAACTTACCAACAGGTATAATATAAACGAATTTATTGAATATGTAGAGTTATCTGGAAGGAAAGTCTGATTCTTGGAATTGTCCTCTAAAGAAAAGAATGACTATTAAGGAAAAGAACCGATAATTATTTACAAAGTTAAAGTAACCTTTCCGAGTAAATAACACAAAGGAGACGAATTAATTCAACATCAAAATAAAAAGTCTATCTTCAACTTACAATCCTTTAAATCTATCTTTACTCTGAATAGGGACCTTGAAAAATGATGCCATAGGTGAAACAGATGACGTTTTTAACAAAGCATCTTTCAATTGAATCATTGTTAAACTTTTAAAATTTTTAATGTTATACATTCCAGCTAACTGGTCTAGCTCCTGACGGTTGAGCTCATGCATCAACATTTCACTTGATAACGATTGCATATCTAAAATATTATGCAATAATCAGGGATTTTTAAATTCAGTTTCGACTAGACCTGTACAAAGAAAGCCCAAACAGCTCAACTCATTTAAGCATTGATCGATGTCGTTTTGAATAATTTTTATAAGATCTGATTTTCGAAAAATCTTTTGGGATCGACCATATAGGCGAACTATCGACGATTTAGATAGATCTGTTCAAAAGTTGGGAGCATCATTAGCAAATGGAAATAATCACAATTTACCTGATAAATTTTTAAAATTTTCGAACCATTTCTGTTCACTTTTACTGAATAGGTCTGAAAAAAGTGGCTCTCTGGTAAGCAATATTAAGGCATCATTTATTGACTCGACAGAGTATGTATTGGTAACTGATTTTCAAAATTGAAGTCAAAAATCTACCTAAGCTGGATGAAACACTTTCGGAAACACTGTCTAAGCCATCAATTGGGTTTGTTTCATCTAACTTCAGCATTTTATAAACCATTCAGTAAATAAACAGAACTATTTGAATTGAATATTTTCGCTCGAATTTACGGTGTTTATTCAACCAACCAACCTATCTGTAAAGTGAAAATTTAATGTTAATTATAGTTAATCGTAGGTGAGTATTCTTATAAAGTAGACAAATAAAGCATACGGTAAAACCATCTACCACCGAAATGAACGTCAGACAACGCTGAAGGTTTGGTAAGCTAAAAAAAATACACATCCCAATGTGTCGAGAATCGTATTTCTTCATATTTGAAACACTAATAGGAAAAAAAAGCATAGTAAAACATAATAATTCATTCTGTTTGGTAGGATGTATTACGACGGAAGATTTATGAATACCGTCAGTCATGAACGTAGCGCCTAGTACTAATGAGTATGGGCTCACAATCTCACACCTCCCGTTAAGATAACAGGAATTTCAGTCAGTCAGTTACAACGTAGAACTTCGTACATGGGTTCAGGTTGCAATATCGCATCAGCATACAGACGCAACAGTCAGTTCAAACCCCATAGTGGTAGATTTAGTAGAAGTATTATCATTAGGGTTCGAAGATATTCAAGGAGTATAATTCAGTGTGATAACTTTAGAACGAGAAAGATAATGAGGAATTCAGATCGGAATTTCAGAGAACGCGAAGAGTGAATGCACTTGCGCCATTGCAAACGATTTTGAGCCATGTCGTTCAACATCCCTAGCTATCGGTTTCTATCGTCTAGTGGACCCCAACCAGGTAGTCTACATCTACATGACTCAGTCAACTTGTCAGTGACTTCATAGATTTGTGCCATGTTTCGGTCTGATCGCTCCTAGCTTTCTTCCAACCTGCTCCTACGCTGCAAAACATCGCTCGTCGAGGCAATCGAAAATTGAGTAAACGTAACAAATGTTCCAATCAATCAATACTTCATCCATTGATTTGTCATCTCTACCTAGTACTCGTTTTTCAACAACAGCACTGCTTACTCAGTTATCCCACGATAAACGAACATTGCTTCGAAGACATCTATAGTCGAATACCAAAAACCTACGAATATCTTGAATCTTAATGCCGCCTGGAACCCCTCTGGGAATACTGCAGGTCCCAAGACCGGATAAAGAAGGGTCAGGCGTGGGGTTGGCGACCCGTACCCCACAAACAACTAACTCGCTAAAAAACGCTAACCTATAAACACAATTCAAACTATTTTAACTCGGCCATCGGAGTTAGGTCTTCTTTCAGAAGAATTATGACATCTCCGAGTTCCTTCGGAAGTCACCACGCCTATGCTCCTTCTGAAAACCAAAGCTCCCATTCTTTTAGGTACATGGAACGTTCGAACATTGTGGGAAACCGAAAGACGATTTCATGTTGCTATAGAAATAAAAAGATACAACCTAGTGATGCTTGGAATCAGTGAAACGCACCGGACACAGGTAGGACAACTGAGACAAGCTTCAGGAGAGCTGCTGTTATACTCTGGTCATGAAGAGGAAAAGGCCTCACATACACAAGGAGTTGCACTGATGCTGTCCAAACAAGCACAAAAAGGCACTGATAGGATGGGAATCTCATGGACCAAGGATCATCAAAGCATCTTTTAAAACAAAGAAAAAAGGCATCACAATGAACGTCATCCAATGCTATGCACCTACCAATGACTACAATGAAGACGTTAAAGATTAATTCCACTAGAGGCTGCAGTCAATCACCGAGAGATGCTCGTCAAAGGATTTGACCATTCTGATCGAAGACCTAAATACCAAGGTTGGCATGGACAACACTGGATATGAATACCGTGGGACGACAAGGACTGAGGGAAAGGAATGAAAACGGTGAGAGATGTGCAAACCTACGCGCCTTTAACAAACTGTTCATAGGGTGCACAATATTCTCACACAAAAGCATACACAGAGCTACATGGATTTTACCAGATCACATCACTCAGAACCAAATCGACCATATATGTATCAATAAAAGGTTTAGAAGGACCATGTAGAACGTAAGAACCAAGAAAGGAGCTGATTTAGCCTCAGATCACCACTTGCTAGTCGCCGAAATAAGAATGAAACTCAAGAAAAACTGGACAACGGGGCAGACAACATCACAAAAGTTTAACACAACCTTTCTTCGGGATACTTGAAAGCTCAGTGAATTCAAGATACCACAAGTTGAAAACAGAAATAAACAAGCAAGTGAAGATCATCAAAGTCGACAAACGTAAATATGTGGAAGATTTAGTAATTACAGCAGAAAAGGCTGCAAGAGAAGGAAACTTGAGACTTGTATGATGCAACAAAGAAGCTCGCTGGAAACTATTGCAAACCATAACGACTAGTAAAGAGCAAGGAAGGTAAGGTATTCAGGAACACTGAAGAACAGCGAAATAGGTGGGTAGAGCACTTTAAGGAACTCTTGAATCGACTAGCTCTATTGAACCCACCCAACATTGAAGCAGCATCCGCAGATCTCCCAATCGAGGTTGGCCCACCAACAGTTGAAGAGATCGGCATGGCAATCAGACAAATGAAGAGCAGCAAAGCAAGAGGAACCAGACAATATTCCAGCAGAGACAATGAAAGCAGATGTAGAAGCAACTGCGAAAATATTTCACATTCTCTTCAAAAAGATTTGGGATGAGGAACAAGTACCAACAGACTGGAAAGAAGGATACCTCATCAAAATACCAAAGAAAGGCGATCACAGCAAGTGTGAGAACTACAGAGGTATCACTCTCCTCTCAATACCAGGCAGTCTTCAACAGGGTATTGCTAAAAAGAATTAAGGACTCCGCAGACGTCCAACTTCAAAATCAACAGACTGGATTTCGTAAGGACCGATCTTGTACCGACCAAATTGTAGCATTACGGATCATTGTGGAACAATCAATTGAATGGAACTCATCAGTCTACATCAACTTCATTGACTACGAGAAAGCATTTGTTAACATGGAGAGGGCAACACTTTGAAAGCTTCTTCGATACTACGGTGTGCCTGGGAAGATAGTCAACATCATACGGAACTCTTATGATGGATTAAACTGTAAAATCCTGCACGGAAGACAGCTGACAGACTTGTTCAAGGTGAAGACCGGTGTCAGGCAAGGTTGCTTACTCTCACACTTTCTCTTTCACCTGGTGATCGACTAGATTACGAAGACGTCAACATATGGAGGAAAGCACGGTATACAGTGGATAGCCATGATACAGCTGGAAGATCTGGACTTTGCAGATGGTCTGGCTCTTCTATTGCACATGCAACAACAAATGCAAGAGAAGACGACCAGTGTAGCAGCAGCAGGTCTCAACATACATAAAGGGAAAAGCAATATTTCATGATACAACACTACATGCGCCAACCAAATGACTCCTGGTGGGAATGCCTTGGAGGACATAAAATACTGTACACATCTGGGTAGCATCATTGACGAGCAAAGTGGATCCGATTATGTGAAGGTGCGGATCGGCAGAGCAAGGGCTGCATTTCTAAAATGGAACAGCATCTGGAACTCCAAAAACTATCAACCAACATCAAAATCAGAATTTGCAATACAAATGTCATGACAACTCCACTTTATGAGGCGGAAACTTGGAGAACTACGAAAGCCATCATCGGATTTGTTGGTCAGGCACTATCAGCAACAACCTACCGCTGGAAAGAACAAACCAGGTTTTAGTTGAGGGATAAATCAGGAAGAAGCGCTGGAGCTGGTGGATAGGACACACGTTGCGAAAAGCACCCAATTGCGTCACAAGACAAGCCCTCACTTGGAACCCTCAAAGTAAAAGGAAAAGAGGAAGGCCAAAGAACATATTACGTCGAGAAATAGAGAAAGATATGAGAAGAATGAACTGGAAAGGGAAGCCCAGAACAGAGATGGTTTGAGAAAACTGGTAGGCTGCCTATGCTCCATTCGAGGTAACAGGCGTAAGTAAGTAATCTTCAACTCTGACCGGTCATGTTTCGCAATCATACAGTGGGACGGGGCAACTAAGTTTGCTTCTATAATTTCGAAACACAATATTATTTAAATCTTTATAAAATTATAGGTTTCTGGTAGCCAGCGGTAACCCAAAGTAAGAAATCTACGTTATCCTCTCAGGTATTTGTTTCAGCTTTCTCTAAGTTGGGGGAAGGAACGGTATGCGAAATAGTCGCGTTTTCTGGGTATTTTTGCCTTAATAACTGGTTCTTGATAGCAATATTCATAAATTCATCTGGATTCATGTACATTTACAGACTGACTTTCTAAAAGATTTTGCGACGTTTGTGCAGATATCACTAGATTAAAGAGATTACGCTCTAGGATTAAAATCCAGAAAGCCTTTGAAATTTAGTCAAAACTTTTTAGGTCGCTAACGAGAAATAATAATGCGAATAGGGTCACCGAGCGATGGTTTGTTTTGTTTTGTCTCATCATGTCAGTTAAGTTGAGGTACGACTTCGCAGTTTTTTTCACTGGATATAACCAAGGCCTTGAACAAATTACTTGTAGGCTAAATATCGACATTGTTATAAAATCCTCGAAGAATGAGACTCATTACTCCAACAAGTAGATGGAGCTGGATCAACTGAGATCACTCAGCTTCAGGTCCTTTCCAAACTGAAACTGAGATAACCCATCGTAAATGGTTTTGCCTTTTTCATGAAACCCATGTAACGTAAATTAAAATTGTCTGTAAGTGCATTCTCGGTTGAAATATTTGATTACTAAGAGCTCTTTCGCATTCTGATATAAGTGGCATAAAAACCAACGTTCTTGTACAGCACTTAGTTACGGATAAATCCTGATCGATCGTCGCCAGTTACACTTTCATTTTTTTATATTGGGTTTTAAGGCCAATATAAGTAAGTATTTATAGGCCTACTTCTGCTGATAAATCACTAGTTCGCAAAAATTACAAAGATGAGAAGAAACCACCGTACCGCATATAATTAAGATCAGCATTTTTCACTAAACTTTTCCAATATCCAATATCTTTACCACGGGGTAGTATAAACCAACTGGTTTCTTTGTGCTCGATTTTCTTCTTTCGGTAAGTTTCCAGGTATTTGTTAATGTTAAGTCGATGGTGGTCTGAAACTCAAATGCACTAATTCTAGACAGTTGGCAGTTGTTTGTGAGTTTGTATGTCCCGTGATTTGAATGAGTACATTAGGGTTTCTGGATATCGGCATCTATTACATTACCAGACCGGAGATCAGTTAGTTGTAGTGTGGAAAATAATAGGGAGAAGAGTCTAATGCTAATATGAATAAGATTTCAGGACTAAATAAATAATTGGTAGTGAAGATTGCACGAGAGGACTGAAGTGTAAGCAAGGGAGAGAAGGAAGAGATATTAGGCGAGATAGGTTAAGTTAATGATCTGAGGAGATGGCAATAACAACAACTAGCATGTCTCAAGACATGCATCAGGCACAGCTTGTCCACGATGGAGACGATAATCCGTATGTGAATTCGCATTTTTCAAGTCTCTTATTAAAGCTCTTCACTAAGGGGGCTGTGGTCTCTTAGGCTAAGAGATCATTCCACATTTAAAAGACTATTAACTGGAACAAGTGTGCATGAACTTGAGTATTCGCTCTTTGATGCGTGATTTATCAAGGATTACCTCTAGGGGGTGGTGGTGATGTGTCGGTAAAGTGCTCACGGTGGGATTGTTTGGTGTGCTTAGTATGGTGTACATAATTGTCAGATCACTTATGATTCTCCTGTAACTCAGGGGGGAATTATCCGAAATGCTGGAGTCTATCTTCTCAAGTTTTGTTCTTCAACCCTATCACCCATTTCGTTGCTCGTCCCTGCACTCCGTCGAAGAGATTTATGGAGAAGAGGTGAGACGACGTTCTGAACCTCAAGGAGTTGGCGTGCATGTTTTAAACAATGTTAAGGACAATTTAGTGGTTATAACACCAAGTTTTCTTCTCATGAAGCGAAGAGTTGCATTTGCCATGGTTGCGTCCCCTATATAGTTCGAGCTGGTATGGAGGCTTTCAGTGGTTATTAAATCGAGATAGTGTTTTGAAGAGTTATTAGGGGGGGTGGATCCGTAGGTGGTGTAATTCGATTGCGTCATGTTTAGCGAAAGCTAATTTATCCGATGCCAGTCGGCGAGGTCTTGTCGTGACTGGAGATTAGCAGGTAACGATGTGGTGTACCACACAATGGGTCGCCAATGTAGTCTCCTCGCGTGGTTTAGTTAGCCAGGGAAATTTTTCGAGTAAAGCGTGGAAAATGTCATCACGCGAATGAAATACCCCTTTAATATGGTACGCATCTGTTTGAGCTCGAAAGCCCATAAATTTTCTGTTCGACGAAGTACCGATTAGCTGCAGCCTACGTGGATCGACTAGCAATTCATAGTGCTGTAGGAAATCGATAACGAGTATGGCTGTGGGAACATCAGCGATGATGAACGTCCACAGATACTGTCGTCAGTTGCTCAGGTTGACTGTACCAGACCTGAAAGTCTGGTGGAACCAACATCAGCCGGTACTCGCTTCCAAAGCAGCCTTCTGGCGTAGTTTGGAAGATGCTCGATGGAGGCAAGTGCTTGTAGCCTTTCTTGATCTAGAGCGGGCTCGTGGGACATGGGGTTGTGGAACAGTAGAAAAATTGAGACTGCTGTGGATACAGCTACCCAGATCTCGTTGAGCCTGAATGTGATTAGCGTCGGGTGTTACGGGAGGAATGAAGACATTTTGCTGATCAAAACTTTATATATAAATATCATTAATTTCACTGTTTTTTGGGTATATTTGTTATACTTAACTTATGAACTTGTTTGAATTATTATTTGCTGCCATTTTGGACTCCCGTTTCTCTTGGTTGTTCGTTTGCAGTTTTTTGCTCCAAGAGCCTATAAAATAGAAGGTAATTGTAATTATTATAATTATTGTTGTTAGAACGACATTGGTCGTCTATTTGTAATAACATATTTTAGTCGATTTTGTGATTTGGAATAAACTTTGGTATCAACTTTGGAGTTCCCTTTTTGGTTTAACATTTGGAATCGTGAATTGCAAGTAGATCGACAACCGTGCTTCAAAGGATCAAAGGGCAAAAAACTGGACGTAACAAAAGTTCTTCTATTTTATTTTGTCATATATTGGATTTTTTGGTCGTTTGGCTCCAGAGGTTCTTCAATCCAAATTTTGGTCGTTGGAAACTTTTGGAAATTTGGGTCCAAAAGTTCTTCTAACTTTTAATTTGGTCGTTGGATACTTTGGACAATTCAATTTTGGTTCTTTGGTTATATTTTGGATACTTTTGGACATTTTTGTTATTATTGGGCGAATACGTTTGGATTAATTTCACATTTGCTTGGTAATCGATTTCGAACAAAAGCATACAATGGAAACTAGAATCAAAAAGGTGAAGGAGCAGGACGAAATGGATGGTAAATTTTCTAAAGCTGTTTGTGGTATGTCTGATGTTAATGATGATAAACATGATGATATTAGTGTTAATAGTATGTCTTCATCTCAGTTTAGTACTTCTAGATTGAAGTTAGATAAGGCATTAATTAAGAAGAAGAATTTGGAAAAGAGACTTGAGTTAGAAAAGCAGCTTAAAATGTTAGAGCTTCAAGAGGAAGTTGATATGGCTGAATTAGAATGTAAGCTCATAGAAAACGATAACCAACTGTCAGTAGACAAAGCTGAGATAAATTCTAAGGTCGAAAGGTATTGGGATTGTGATATTGCGCGTAATAAGGTAATTAACGCCTCAAAATGCGATTGTATTGATGAATTAAAGGACACGTTACGTGCTACGGTTAATAATACAGTTTTGCCTAAAATCGATATGATGTTTTTTGACGGACAACCAAGCCAGTACCACCGTTTTATTAGTCAGTTTGCAAGCATTATAGAGAGTAAACTGTCTGACAAGGGCCAGTTGTTGTCATATTTGTCATACTATTGTAAAGGAAAGGCCAGAATGGCTATTGATGCTTGTATTTCTTTGCCCAGTCACTTGGGTTACGATAGAGCTAAGCAAATTTTGTATGATCTGTTTGGTAAAGAACATCTTGTCGCCCGTAATCTTATTACCGAATTACTCAGCCACAAATCTGTTGAAGGATCCGCCGATAGCCTAACTGACTGCGCAATTAAGTTACGTAATGTATGTATAACATTGAAGGAAATGGGGTATATGTCTGATGTGAATTCTACAGCTAATCTGGAAATAATTGTGTCACGTTTACCCTTGGAATTACAGAATAAATGGGTGGAAGCTGCTGATAGGATCATGATGACCGGTAGAGAGCCGATATTTGAAGAATTAGTGATGTTTGTAGAAGAAAGAGCCAGGATTGCGCGATCACGTTTTGGTAGATTGGTACATTGTAACTCAAAGTTCCGTAAAGGTAATTGTGAAGGCCAAGTTGACAGGAGATCACGCTTTAATGTAGTTAAGAGGGAACCAAGCAACTCATTCAAGGCTTTAAGTTGCGAAATTTGTTTTGGTGATCACAATGAGAAAGACTGTATGAAGTTATCAAAAATGAATGTTACAGAGAGCAGGCAGGAAGTGAGAAATCGTGGTCTATGTTACTTGTGTTTAAGGAAGGGTCACATAGCCAAGTCGTGTAACTCGGACACAAGGTGTGACGTTGATAATTGCAAGATTCAGCATAATCCATTATTACGTATTGATGCTTCTAACAAACATGTAGTGAACTTTGCTAAGTATTGGAAATTCCCAAAGGTTTGTTTGGGTATCGTTCCGGTTAGACTATATGGCCCCAAAGGATGTCTGGAAACGTACGCTCTTCTAGACGATGGTTCAGATACCTCTATTGTATGCGAAGAGTTAGTTAATCGGTTAGGTCTCAAAGGTAAGGAGACTTCAATAAAGGTGACGACTGTGAATGGAACTTCTACTTGTGAATGTTTGGAAGTAAACTTAGAGGTATTTTCATTAGATGAGCGGGGTTCTATAAAGATCAACAAGGCCTATACGACCAAGAAACTTCAGATCGATTATGCAGAACCTTTAACCGAACTGCAGCTGAGAAAGTGGAAACATTTAAGGGACATAACTCTACCGAGGCTGCAAAGTAATCTAGTAGGAATATTGATTGGTTGTGATGCTCCAGATGCACATTGGGTCCTTGAACAACGCCTGGGAGATAGGAAGCATCCGTTTGGTGTGCGTACTCATCTCGGTTGGATGATTCTAGGTCCTAAAGGAGCATCGAGGTCTTTACATCAAGTTCAGTGGTGTCATTGTTGTACTAATGATATTTTGCGAGATATACAAAGATTATATAATCATGAGTTCGAGGATGCAGATGGGTTTCGTAATGAATATTCTGTCGAAGATAAAAGAGCTCTAGAAATAGTTAATAGTTCCTTTAGACTGGAAGGTGGCCATTTCCAAGTTAGTCTACCCTGGAAGTATGATAAGCCAAGGCTACCGAATAATTTGGAACTAGCTGAACGTAGACTAGAGTGTTTAAGGAAGAGGTTTATGAAGGATAATAGTCTTCTGGAGAAATATCAACTTGTAATGAGTAAACATATAAGCAAAGGCTACATCATTGAAGCTAGTAAGGAGGAATTCGACCGTGATGCTGTTTGTTGGTATATTCCTCATCATCCTGTTATCAACCCTAAAAGGCCTGGAAAATTAAGAATTGTTTTTGATTGTGCAGCTGTCTATCAAGGTTGTTCTCTTAACGATCAGCTTTTGAGAGGACCTAAAACTGTAAATAGTTTAATTGGTATACTTCTACGATTCAGATTATGCAACGTACCATTAGCCGCTGACATCAAGGAGATGTTCCTTCAAGTAATGATCCCGAAATGAGACAGGGGAGCGTTTCGACTATTATGGTGGGAAGAAGGTGATATAGGACGAAAGGCTAAAGAATATTGTTTGACAGTTCATCCGTTTGGAGCCGTGTCCTCTCCCTTTTGCGCTAATTTCGCTCTTCGGAAGACGGTAGATATATTCGGAAAGGAATTGAATAAAGATGTCCAGGAAGTTCTAGATAAGAGCTTCTATGTCGACGACTATTTAACATCAATTGATAATGTGCAGGATGCAATCGAGCTTGCAAAAACCCTTGGTTTACTACTCAGAAAAGGTGGGTTCAGACTTACAAAGTGGATAAGTAACTGTTTACAGGTTCTCGAATCAATTCATCCAGAAGAGAGAGCAGAAGCCGTAAAAGGGATTGACTTTGAGAGACTTCCTACGGAACGCACATTGGGATTATTTTGGAATACTATGTGTAAATGGATTTCTACCGTAGCAGTTCAAATGGTTTCCAATAAGTGCAACCTGAACTCGTGTCTCCCAGTCCAAGGTCCAGAAAAAGCAAAAGTTCTAGGAGAAAACGGTCTTTATTAATTAAAAGATGGAAATACAAAGCAATACCTGGAATTGATGCACCTTCCAGGTTACAATTACTCCGAAGAGTATCCAACAAAGGTGAATAAGTGACGTTAAGTCCAACTGCTACCGGATCAATCCAAATATGGCTGTAGCCATATTATAGATCAAATTTAAACAACATATGTACAGATCAGAAGCAAACACAAAAACTTCAATATAAGTACAAAATATAGAAAATATAACAACATACAATGATAAAATCTCAAATTGGAATCAAATAAAATACCAAAAATGTCAACAGAAAAAGTCCGTCATGTCATAACAAAAATATGTAAACATGGAGGGATTTTCCAAAAAACAAAACATTCAAAAAGGATTCTACACTATGGTTCATGCGTTTGAATTTAAAGTTTGCATACCGAAATGCCCTCTCACTAGGCGAGGTATATTGTCGAGTGTAGCGTCATTATACGACCCCTTGGGATTGTCAGCACCATTCACACTTCCTATGAAGCAGTCACTTCAACGTTTGAGTAAATTGGGACTAGGATGGGACGAAGAGATTCCAAGTGAGGAAGGCAAAGGCTGGTTAGAGATTTTAAGTGGATTTCAGAGGGTTAAGAACGTAAGTTTTCCACGCTGTGTATTATTTCCACAATCAGATCGCTCCTGGAACTTCATATTTTCTGTGACGCCTCGGAAATGGGATATAGGGCACTGGCATACATCCGTGCTTACATCGATGCTACTATTATTAAGAAGCCTAAACATCATTCTCTTTCGGATGCTATGACTAGTAATGGAAATAGTAGTCATCGGAATCTTAGTAGTGACAGCGATAGTAAGGTGACAGAAAGCGCGAGCAGTCCACTTATAGTGACTAGTCGATCAACTTCATCGAACGAGCTCTCTAGTGTTTCGACGTCATCGGACCTTGTCACGAATGTTAAGTTGATTGAGGATACACAAGGTTGTGTAACTGTAAGTGTTCCTACTTCGGTTGACTGTCAGTCAAGTGATGATAAGAAGGAAGCGTCTGATGGTAACAACCAATCTACAGTGTTGCATGATAATGATGCTATTGATGAGCATATGTCTTGTGTCTCTGAAACGGAACATGAAGAACAACAAGTGAGTATATCAGTTTCGAATTGCGATACTAATAATCTGGATGTCACTGATGTGACAAATAAGTTACCGACGATGACGAATGCTGATCAAACCTCCTCTGTATCAGGAGATGGAGAGTTAGATATTGGTGCGATGTTATGCTACTTAAAGTCTTCTGGAGACGAGGAAACGTCAAAATTGGAGATCCCACCCTTGCACATTATCTATGGGTCAAGAACTTCTGTTGATACGTCAGCATCACGGGCTTCATCGTATCTGCTGTTTGGAGCGATGCGTGGTGGATTGACGACTAATCCCCATGAGGTGGAAGGTAAATCTCCAAGAGGATTCGACCAGCTTCACGACGGGTTGTACATGTTCGTGTGGGTTAATTGGGTAAGGTTTATACTACCGTTAGGTCATGCTACGATAGATAGGGGAATCAAGGACCTAATGTCGAAGGTACAGGTACCTAGTTAGTTTGATAGGTTATATCCATGTTGGAGGGCGGGTAGGCATACTGCTGTAAATCCTGCTCGTTCTTCCGGTGTGAATTAGGGAATGAGGGTGAACCGTAAATTGAAGTGTTAGAAAAGGCTTGTTTTGCTTAGAGGGATTTTGTGAGCCGGTGTAGAATTTATATCGAATGTTTGTTGTTGATTTATTGTGATGCACATACTTGGATTGTTGTTATCTATTTTGTCGGTGAAAAGAACCAAGGTTCTTTTGGTCGGGAGTGTTACGGGAGGAATGAAGACATTTTGCTGATCAAAACTTTATATATAAATATCATTAATTTCACTGTTTTTTGGGTATATTTGTTATACTTAACTTATGAACTTGTTTGAATTATTATTTGCTGCCATTTTGGACTCCCGTTTCTCTTGGTTGTTCGTTTGCAGTTTTTTGCTCCAAGAGCCTATAAAATAGAAGGTAATTGTAATTATTATAATTATTGTTGTTAGAACGACATTGGTCGTCTATTTGTAATAACATATTTTAGTCGATTTTGTGATTTGGAATAAACTTTGGTATCAACTTTGGAGTTCCCTTTTTGGTTTAACATTTGGAATCGTGAATTGCAAGTAGATCGACAACCGTGCTTCAAAGGATCAAAGGGCAAAAACTGGACGTAACATCGGGGTCGATGTGTGCGTGTGACGGAGAGGAAAGGATGTACTTGTCTCGCGAGTTAATCCGAGCTCTTATCTTATCTGCTAGAAGCGCAGCCTCGTTAGCTGTCGTATCCTCGAGCAGTGCAGTAATCGTCGGCTGCACGTGGGCTAGTAAACCATCTAAAATAATTGTCTGACTATGTCAGAGTCAGATGCCGTTGGTACTATCAATGATTGCAGGTGAGTTAAGCGGTGGCTTGTCGTAGCATCACCCATGGGGTCGCATGCTAACAGTGTCCTCAACCGTTCTTCCCTCGAAGGGATGAAATATCTAAGAAATGCCTGTTTAAGACGATCGTGGACATCAGATCTGTGGGGTTGAGAACAACCTCATGGACGGCGACTATGTGATCTCAAGAAAGGGACTCCGGGGCGTACGCAAACATTTGCCACTAGTTAGTGATGCGGCGGTTACCGAAATGAGATTTTAGTCTCGCAAACCAGACTCTCTGGGTCATGAAGAATAAACGCGACAGTTCAAAAATTGAGAACCCGTATTTGGGAGTCAGCTAAAAAGTCATCATTTTTAGATTTATCTACCATATCAGACAACAGATAAAGCAGTAACAAAATGTAATAGAAATATTACAGTCTCACTAAATTTAATGCGTATTCGTAGTTTTGGCTCACCATTTACAGTAAATCGAAATAACTATGATTAATAATGCGAATCGAGAAAGTCCAGGAATGAAAGAAAAGATAATTCTGGGTGAACAAGTATATTTATTGTTATTCTAGTGACATCGAAATAATATCGAATCTAGGGTGCAGAAGCTGCAAATGATCTGCTAGGAGCAGAGCGGAGAAGCGAAGTGGCGCGCGAGAGATAGTGTTTTGTACAGATAAACAAGAGGTGTACAATATAACAATTTCCGTCAGAACAAAGTACAACAATAAATGTTTATATTTCAGCATTTGTGTTTTCTTCGTAAAAAGTATACCACCACAGATAATTTGTGTTACAAAAATTATCGATTGCTGCAAGATTCACCTCATAATATTTTATTTTAATGTTATCCGAGAATATCGAATCTCAAAAAGTTCAAAGACTGAACTTTACATCGACGTCCGCGATTGCAAACCAACCGAACGAGACCCACTGACTGTTCTGTACTGCAAATGAACCACTTTTCAGCCAGCTGATTGCAGGTTAGTGACTAGTGCATGAAACTATAGCCTTATTGTCTATTTCCTTAGCCTCCTTCAGCACTATATTTCGTTAGTATGTGTTTGTTTTAATTAGTCATTTTATTAGCCACAGTATATGGATAAAATGACAGGGTGGTCCTCATGTACATCAGACGCGAGTATGGATTTTGATGTAAGCTCAGTGGTTATATCCACCCTATTCAAATAAAGTAGACATATAATTCACGAAAGTTACCTATAAAAGTGACCAAAACATGGGAAAGATAGATCTATCATGATCATTTCATTTACGTATGTGTTGTTATTGCACAATTTTTTTGGTTGGTACTCACATTCTGTGTCTTGCGTTAGCACTGAGAACTACAAAAACCTAGTTAGATATATTTCGTTCCTGCAATGCCTGAAGAGTACTTCGAGGAATCCAGTATTACTAGGGGTTGTTCGACAATCAAAGGAGGGAGTGGAAGAAAGTAGATAATACCTGTCATGAAGCTCACAGAAAAATCGTCTGCTGTAGACTAAGATTTTGAAAATTATAGTACAATATCTCTAGAAAGTTTTTTACAAGTGTGGGACTGATAAAGATGAAACTGCCATGTTTCAGCTGTGAATAATTCGGAACAGACAAACTCGTAGTTTTCTTGCGAAGATTTTTAACAATATGTATCCGTTTTCTTTCGGTTTGTTAGCAGCTATTGCCAATATATCTATCGATTTCTAATAGCCTCCCCACTTACTTGAAGATGCATTTAAAATACTTTTTCAACAAATAGAGTTCATATTTAACAAAAACTATTCATCGTTCGAAGATAAAAGTATTGGAGATTGAGACCTTGGCTATGTAAGTGCGCCTAAGACATAATTTTCCGGTACTCTAATTTGTTGCCGCGGTTCAGTTTGTGATTTTGTTAGTATATTTATGACTCTTTGGTAATTAGGTAGTTCATAAATTACAACGGATACATTATAAATTGGGTGGTAACAGTAGGTCTTGGAATTTAGGATATTTACGTGATAGACTACCGGAATTTATCATCATATGTTAGTTAGCTAATTGAACTATAATATCAAAGTTTTTTCAACGGTTTTGACGGAATATGAAATCATAAGGATTTTCAATGACGATCTTAGTGTTATTCCTAGTTTGTGAGAAGACGCGGACTATGAGGGATACTAAATTGACTATTCTTTCCTCTTTTGAATATGTTGTATTTCAGATTGTCTTCAATAGCATTTACGATAAAAATACTTAATTACAAGCTCAAGTAAATATCGTGTGTTTTTAGGAGGCCGTCGCGTAATTAAAAATAGTTTCTGAGGTCTACTTTGTGCTTTTTGTAGGATTAGTATTTATTCCCCTAGGTGTTTCAGCGAAATATTATTTATGCAGAAATTCTAGTGGCCACTCGTTCGTTTTGATCGTGCGTGGAATTGAACGATTTAGTGAACAGACAACTAGGTATGAGTTTGAAATACTCAGTCGTTGTAAATGTCAACTAACTAATCGTTTTTCAATATAGTACGTGATACGCCACTATTCATGACTGTTCTAGGTTTGTTAATAATGATACTTAATCAAGCCTCTTCACTAGTTGAAACCATATTATTTGTCTAACATTAGTTGACTAGGTCCCATGTGTTAGCGCATCGTTTTCCAACGCCATATTAGTTTTTGATGCCTACCATATTATATTTAAGAAATCATAGATAAACCTCAACTTCTAATCGCTTCATAAGTATCTTCGAAAACTGTTAATCGTCAGAAATTCACTGCTTCTTTTAACGGAATTGTAGCAAGATATACATTTAGTGTTTTAAAACTACATCAAAAACAGTATGCTCATTATTTACTGCTCCAAATAATTTTCTTGTTATCCAGTTTTTAAAATTAGATTCTAATATTTCTGCGATATGGTTGTATAAAACATTCCAATGAACTAAAAAATTCGTCTCGTTCGCCAGGTTATTTTTGTATATTTATTAATGCAGCCAATCATGTTAATCCATGAAAGTAAAACCAACAAATACGGAAATATTTTTAACCGTCATTTATTTCTTTGGGATCTTTAAAAGGACGTAATCATAAGATACGGAATTTGTAGTAGAGCATAGTGAATGGTTGTCCAGATAATTGTTTATTTAACTAATAAATATATCATTCGAATACTTTGCAACATTTGCCTCAAAAACTTACAATAGGTGTTCTAATAGTTGTCACTGACTGAATGAAAAATCATTCTTTTAATAAATCAGAAGTCTTGTCAACATCAATATCTCTTACTTCAAGCAGTACTTCATCGGTTCTCTCGTTATACGATGCAGTTCTTCGTCCGAAATATAAATAAGGCTAGAAAATAAACAAGCATTAAAATGATAAGACTAAAAACAAATCTGGTTCTGTTAAGCTTATTTTAAACTTTCTATATTGGGAAAAAAGTCCCGTAATAACTTCTAGTGTTTATAATATAAAAAGACTTATCTTTTTTTCATGTTACTGCTCAAATCGCAAAGATGGTTGATAGATAAAGTGTTGGTTTAAATCAACCTACAGTGTAGATTACTACCAAACTTTGTTTTTTATGAGTCCCTCATCATAATGACTTTAGATAATCTTACTGTATGCAGTTAATGCAATCCTGAACCTTACATCACTTACATTTCTTTATTTCAATCTTCCGAAAATTAAATCTCTCAATTTTCCATCAGTGTTTCTCTGTGAATGATATGACTGCCGTATTCTTCAACTACATTTCATCGTGTAGATATCACATCTGTCTTTTCTCTTAGCCATAGTTAATCAAAAAGTAGGTCTTTTAAATAAATTATTATGATACACTGAAAAGAAAAATCACTTTAAACTAGTTAATATACTGACAGTTTTCTGAATGTCGATTCAAGAAATTTCATCGTAAATCAATGTAATCTCACAACTGATATCTTCCTAGTGTGTTTTATTTTGAGATTTAACATCTTTAACAACAAAGTTTATTATTTGACTGTATACAAGAGTTAAAAATGTCCGTTTTAAGCTACATATCTGTAATAATGTTCAGATCTTAACCTTCATCTTATTTGAACTTTTCGTTTGTCTTGAAAAAGAGATTTACAAGATTTTCATATTCCTCATGTTCATTAGCATTCAGATGTTTTCCACTGAACAAGGTGAAGAAAAAACTGTTTATAAAAAATATATATTTTATTTTATAGGTACCTAAAAGCCTGAAACAATTACCCCTCCTCAATAATGTACAGTAAATGGACATATTCTTCAAATTAGAAGCAGATCCTTCAATATCCACACTGTAAGTAAGTAAACGTACAACATAGTTTAAAAGCCAAAATCATTGTTGTCTATATTTATTATAAAGTTATCCAGATCATCAGCATCAGTTTTTCCTTATTTTATCAGTAATATAGTTCCAAGGTAATTGGAAATCTTATTCACATCTACATTATTTACTCATAAACCTCACACACTTCACTTTATTGGTCCACTTATTGCTTAAGTATTTAAGAATACTGAATTAATGTGGATTTATCTTACACAGCTTGGTATTCTGCTATATACAAGCCACTTAAATAAGTCTTTTTCGTGATTGAAATTTTTTCATCCATACTTATGCACAATTTATCATCATGATAATTATTCATAACGTACGTAATTTGATTATATCTGAAATAAATATTTCTGTTGTATTGTAAAATGTAGTCATCTGATGTTTGGGTTTTTCTGAGTTGAGGTGCAGTGATTCTTGACCTATTTGCTTTTTTTCAATCCAATAGTCAGAAATGTATTACCCAAGCTATTCACATGAGTTGTGATCAATTTGAGTATATTTTTGATCCGAAGGAATCCTCATTGTGTTCTCTCACTGATTCGTACTGGAAATTCTGTAATGGAGCAATCATCTAGTGGTTAGATTTCTTGACTTTCAACCATTTTGTTTTGGGCTCGAATCGATCGAAAATCGTTCAAGTTATGTCACTAGTCATCATGCCAAATAGTCTAGCCCATAGCTCGAGTTCACAAACTTATACTTACTCAAAAAGTTACGCTTTTCCTTTCACGGTAGCTTTTTTGTTTCTTAATAAATCCCTTGATTCCTTGATGTCACTGGATAATTTCCATTTGATGCCAGGCTTGGACCTTAAGAAATAAGTATTCTAGTTAATATAGTTCGGTTTGGTGATTATATTTGCGAAGCCCAATCATCATATATAGGTAGCAGTTACAGACGAGTCATGTTGCATTATGCAACACAAACATCATATATTTTAAAGTTATGCTTTCGTATTTAACATTTTATTCTTATTTGGTACTTTTACACACTACTTAGGGATACTTAACGTACGTCGTTCTGATGCTACTTTTATGAAGGTTAAGCAAAGGCAGGGGGATTTTACTGGACCCTCTTTAGAAGCTATTTGACGAAAGGTTACTACATCTAAATTGTTCCAGAGGATTCTACTTTATGGCTATGCAAAATGGTCTTTGAAAGTAGAAGGCGTAAGTAAGCTTCAGCTTTTCGGTCATAGTCGTCTTCGAAGTAGCGCTAGTGCTTCACAGACGGATTGTCTAACTAATTTCACATCTGTAAATTTTCATCGCCTAAGGTGGTTACGATATATTTGTACATAACCACCGTCTTTATTAATAAACAATGTTTTCTGGTGTAGCGAAAGGTTGAAAAAAGGTAAAGGTGACAAAAAAGACATACCATTATCTCCTGAATTCATTGACTGTCAGTAAAAGCCATGCTAGTTAATACATACTACGCGGTGCTGTCCGCGTGATATCCCCAATCATTCGTTAGCAACTTCGTGTGAAATCATTCAGAATCGTTTACAATGGCCTAAATGCGTGCATTATTTATATTCCTCTCAATGTTAAATGACGATATTCGTTGATATGTTTTTCCGCTTCATCGATTGAAGACTTCTCAAAGTTCAGTCTTTCTCGTTACCATTATTACTCAGGCAGCTACAACGTAGAACTTCATACGTACGTGCGTACGTCAGCTCAAGTTTCTGTACCACATTAGCACAGATATGCAATTGTTAATTCAAATCCCTTAGTATTAGAGGTAGTAGAAGTATTAGAAGAAATCAGAAAGATCACGGTCTGAAGATTTTATTCAGGTAGAAAAATGTAGTGAAATAAACTGAGATAGAAGGGTAAATATAATGAGGAACTCAGAAGACTAGAATTTGTGAGAACCCAAAGAATGGATGCGACTGCGCCATCGCAATGTCATTCAAAGTCTGTAGCCATCGATTACAATCGTCTCGATGACCCCAAACAGGTTGTCTACACCTACTAACATGGCTCCGTTAGTGACTTCATGGATTTTTCCCATTTTTGTTCTGGCCATCCCTAACTTTCTTCTAGCCCGCCCCTACATCACAAAACATTGTTCGTCGAAGTAATCGGAAGTTGGGGATACGTAACACATATCTCAACCACCTCAAAAGATGAACATTCACTACTTCATCTATGGATCTGTCATACTTACCTAGTACCCATTTCCTAACAACTGCACTAATTTACTCGATCATCCCACGAAATACGAGCAGTGCTTCAAGGACATCTTTGATCGAAAACCAGTACCCTACTAAGGTCCTCTACTCTTACTGGCCATGTTTCACACCTATAGAACAGGACGGAGCGAACTGCTGTGCAGTAAACTCGTCCTTTGGTTAGCAGTTGATATCTCACCTACGCCATGAGTGATTCAAGTTGGCTAATGCCAGTCGAGCCTTCTGTATCCGTGCTGAGATTTCGTTACACATCAACCTATCAGCACTGATGAGAATGCCAAGATGAGAAAACCAGCCAACTCGCACAACTGCTTCACTCCCTATCACTAGTTCAGGTGCCAATACAAGCCAATCGTGAAGCAACATTTCGCGTTTCGACGTGGAGAACCGCATTCCGAACAACCTTGCATTGTTGATTAGGGTGGTCAGTAGACTTCATTTTCTCAGATACTTCATCAAACACTACTATGTCATCAGCATATTCTAAGTCAACAAGCGAAATTCCCCTTGTAAAAGGTCAACTCCTGAAAAGTCAAACGACGAAAGTGTCATATCTAAAAGCATGTAAATGACAAAGTTAAACAAGAATGGAGGAAGTGGACAATTCTGTCGAACACTGTTTGACGTAATCAGTTCCAATGACAGTTCGCCATATGCTCACACTTAAACAGTAGTATTTGAGTAGAGAGCCTTTATAAGATAAGTGTATTGTTCTGGTACTCCTTTCAGTGGCAAACACTGCGACAGAACTTCCCAATCGACAGACAAACGCCACCCTCAGGCAGAGGAATACAAAAATGGTTGGACGTCGAAAATTGTATGTTTTAGGGCCTGTCGAAGTGTGAATATGTGGTGTATACACCCACGTCCAGGTCTGAAAGCAAACTGGTTTTCCCGAGTTTGCTCTCCTCGAGCTCTAGTTAGGCGATGAAGTATTATTGAACCTAATATTTTGGACACCATATTAGTTAAAGTGATTCCTCGTGCGATCGTCACATGAGGTCTATTTTCCTTTCTTAGAAACTAGAATGATCAGTGATCGAGACCAATTAATCCGAATTACGTTCAGTTCGCAGATTCGAGCTAAGATCTAAGTCAATCAAATTACTAAAACGGAATCATTATCCTTAACACCTCAGGGATAAGCTGCTGCTCTCCTTTGCTTCAGATTTCTTATATCTTTTTCAACTTCATTAGGAGTCGGAGGACATACATTGATTCGCCATTCGGGACAAATGTATCGTGAGTAATCGAATTGTGACTAAAGGCCAGTTTAACTGATCCCTAAAGTGTTCTGCCCATCCATCTAATCTCTTGGATTGAGAATATATAATAGGCCAATTCTTTTCCGTGATTGTCCCACTAATAATCGGATTCCTAATACCAGTTTCCTTGGTAATCCTGAATGGTTGTCTGCTATTACCTATCATCACTGACTTTTCCATAGTTCTTGCTTTCACTATTCAACACTGTTCGCGATCGTCGCGTAGGCTTGTCAGCTTGCGCTCAAGCTGACTCCGCTCCTCATTATGTTCACGGCCAGGCTGGATGTGTTTCCGAGCATCTATCAGTTCAGTAGATGCTACTGAGTTTCACTGCTTCTCCCTGACGTTAAGGTTTATCTTACTAGCAGATATCACTGCTGTTTCCACAGCTTTTTGGACATCATTCCACGATGCTGCAGGATGGGAATCACTTACACGGCTGTCTAATTGTTTTTCTTATTATTCCTGAAATATATTCTTAGACCTGCTATCATTAAGTAGAACCCTAAGAGGTTTCCTCGCAGTGTCTTTTTACGTCCGGTAAGCCGCAAACATATACGCGCTCACATTAGAGCATGTTTTAAATCTAAACATGTGCTCTAGAAAGAGCGACTGTCTTCTAACGAGTCTCTTCATCGATGGCTGGTAGCGATGTAATCTAGTTGCGTCCATCGTCGTATCGATTTTGCTTTTCCTGGTGTTTAAAGTTAATAGTAATTACCATTACTACTACGTTATTTCGATCGTTTTTATCATCTATTTTCATCTCGTCGCAATTACGTTGTTTGATAACTGGGATAAAGTGCCATTTGTATCTGATCCTACTTAGTCGCTAATCGAATTTACATATTATGGTAAACTCGATTTACACCTATTAATATATTCTAAGTGACTAAATATATAATGTATGCTTGTGTGTCAACTTTCGACCAATCCTGTCGTAAATTAAATTCTTGTTGTTGATAACAATTATTACGACGTTATATGGGAAAGTTTATTTTACTGTTGTTACCGAGTAATGTATGCTTTTTCCTTTTTCATAGCTCTTTTTGTCATATTTTCTTACAGTTCATCCCAAGAGCATATTTGTAAAAAAACAAAATGCTTGCTTCCGGTGCAGGAACCGGAGGTAGCAGCACTCCAGATTCAAATGAATTTGTTCGTGGCACTAGTCCAGAATTTACTGACGAATTAGGTGAACTTGTTCCGGTACTCGATTCAATACATTTAGTTCCCTATAAAGTGAGTGTATAAAAAAAATCAACTTTATTAATAATTTAATTATCTTGTGTTTGATAATGTTAATCTTATTTACATGTCGATAAATATCTGCGTAAATTGTTCCGATTCGGGATGAGTGAATGATTAGAATTATCTCTATGTATTATATCTGTGATACGAATATGTCGACAGTTGATAGCTTTAAAAAAACAGTTGAAAACTTTAGATGAGGTGGCTAAAAATTAATTATCTCCACTCAAATTTATTCTGCTTTTTCTTCATCTCTAAACCTTCAGTATATTGTTGTTGTTGTTTGTTCTTTTGGCCTATTCATTATTTATGAATGACAGCTAATTTTATTTGAGATTCTTACTATACGTTCTCATAACTAGGCGTGTATTTGAATAGACACACTTCAGATATAACATCTTGCATATGCTCTCATTTAGTTTTAATCTTTTTATTATATGTTTTTAATCAATTAATCTAAAAATTAAAATTCAGGCACAAAACACTAGATCGAAATATTATCATCATTGTCATGTACAAATCAGTTATATATTTACTCTGTTTTTCTACGTTATCAGCAGTCGTGACATCTGAAATCTATACTAAGTAATATGATAAGTTTAGAGAAATGAATAGAAAGAAGAAACTCAATCATTCGATGCAGTAGTAAAAGTACACTAGTTTAGATTAATACTTGAACTGAGGTTGTTACACATGTTAAACCATCACATATATTGATGACTAGAGTATGAATATTATTAAACTGATTTCTTCGTGGTATGACACTATTCAACAAACTAGCAGTTTGTCATTTGAATTCTTTTAAATAAGTGCAAACGTTTAGGCTTTGTTATTAGTAATTATGTTATGCTCGTCAATTGATATGCTTGAAGATTATACGAGTTCACCTTAGTCGGTAAACGAGAGCGAAGACAAATGCTCCAGTGACATGATAGGCTACTCTAATACGAGCGTCCCAAGGCCGCACTAAGTAGAGGAAGAAGACTTGATATGGCGTAATAAGTGTATTCTACAAGCATCCAGAAAATCAAGGTTAGCAAGCACAGAAATCGAGTTTATTTATACATGATAAAAACGTCCTTGGGAGAGCCACAGAAATAGCGTACTAAAATAACACATCAACCAATGACAGTCACGGATTTTCCTGGTGGGGAAAGTAATCTTAAAGTCAACTGATCAGCCCTAATACGAAAGCATAAAATTCAAAATTAAGACATTTATCAAGTGAGTTCTGGGGATCTAACGTCCCCAACAAATTATCTGAAATAAGATATCAATGTTGTAAAAAACAGTTATCATTTATTCTAGATCTGAATTATCGTATTTCACTTTTTATTCACGCTTAAAATGTTCTTTTGTTGTTTGAGTAGGTCTTATCTTTATAATGCGATGAAAAGTAATAGCACCTTTGATTAGACCACCTACTAAATTGATTTTTTCACTGTTTATTTCTACACCTATTAGAGGTTTTTCATAGTACCCTAGCACTGAAATATTACTACCAATAAAATGCATCCTAATACTAAACATTATAGTAGGTATTATGATTGAGTTATTTCATTGTTATTCTTCAAATTAACAAATGTTATTTACATGGTGAGTAACCAGCAATCATACATACCCCACAAGTTATAGATAAAACAACTAAATTTCTCAGGATTTGGCTGATTAAAGATTAAAAGCTTGTATTAAAAATTTGTATGTACTGCCTAATATCGAGGATCATAAGAATACACTATTCCTTTGCATTTAGCATTACTTGAACATACACTGCGATTATAGATACTGAACAATCTGTGAATTTTAGTATTCGTAATGAAATAACATTGCAGATTCCAACCCATGTTGTTAACATATTCAATTTGGATTTTTTAATTTAACCGAACTATAGATCCAATGATGGTTAGTTTAACAATCAAAAATATATAATGAATGAATTCTTAAATTTGTCAGTGATCAATCACTACTACCTTGTTAACACATTACATGTCTTGATGTTTATTTGGATATTGCAATATCATCAATGTGATGTTATAATTGATCTAAAATCACTAACATTCAACAACTACAACAACAACAACAACCGTAACAAGTCCAATTTTCACGTTTTGCTTAGTTGTTTCTATTTTAACTTAGTGTTTATGACTCATGTGCATTTTATGATTGAAGCTTTTTTTTTTCTAAGATAAAAAATGATGTGTACTTTTATCACGTTTATTTATGTTTATTTGTTGTGCATGTTTGTTCTTATTTTTTCTTATATCTTATGGCTTAGTTTAAGTACTGAGTGATTTGCATTATGTCTTACAATTATTATTATTATTATTATTATTGAATAAACAATGATGCATTCACAGCTTAAAATTATGGTTGTGACGTCATTTTCGTCATCACTGTTGTTACTGTTACCGGTGCTATAGTTATCATGGTCGTGGTGATATTTAAATCTACTTGATTTAATATGTCTGTCAATGATAATCGAAGCTAAATTCGAACTGAAAGGTTGGAAAAAAAGGAAGAAACAAACAGTTAACTTGTATGATTTTTTAATTTAATTCAAGTGGCATATGTAAATGTCACTTCATGTAAACCCTAATTCCTTCTATATTTAGTGTTCTTTATAATTATTGGAAATGTTTAGATCTTTCCCTTCAAAAAAACACTGATTTGCTACTCGTTATTCTGTTTCTTTCTTTCAATAATATTCGTAAACATTCTTTATTTTTACAATGAACAAAGACTCCTTTCTCACCTCTATGTTCGTCAGTGTACTGCTATGGTAGCTTTATATCTTATTGTCAGGTTCATTGTGAATTTATTTGTGTATGATTACTCCTTGTTAAAATAAATCTCTCTCAAGTTTATAGAAGCCAATCTAGTAGCAGCTTCCTCAAAAACTGGCCTCGATACTGACATTGGAAAAGTAAGATCTTGAATTACAACATAGAGAGCACTAATCAAATCACACTTGATGGGATGTATCTAGGCAGCAGTATTGATAAAAAAGGAAGGTTTGATGGAAATATCAAGTCACCAATCGATAAAGCAGGAACAGGATTTCTAAAATTGAAGGATATCTGGAATTCAAAAGAACTCTCAGCCAACATCAAAGTCAAAATATTCAACACAAACGTAACGATACTTCTATTGTACTGAGCTGAAACTTAGAGGACTACCACAATCCTAATGAAAACGTACATGTAATTATAAAAATCTGTCTATACAAGATACTACAAATCCACTGACTAGAGACGAACTATATATATATATATATATATATATATATATATATATATATACATATGATCGGTAGTATAATACTTTTAAACTATGACATCTGTTCCCTTTCTCATTTATTATATATTGTGTTCACATTGTTGACTTTTAGAAAAGTTCACTGGTTGGTTCCTCGTCTCCTTTTGATCCTAAAAAAGTTAAAGTTACCGTTCAACGTCCTGGTGATCAAAAAGCCTATCAATGTGGACCACATCTTAGAAAAACAAAGAAAACAGATTCAGTAGGTGGTTTTTTTATCTTTATTTAAAAAAATGGTCTTTTTTGTTTTTTAGTTCACTACACGTTTATATTATTCATTAGTAACTTTACGGTTAATAAGTGGATAGTCCAACATTTTGTTTACAAACCACAGTAGTACTACCGTATCGAATAGGCTTTTAAACATGTTTGAACTCTCAGAAATGTCCTACAAGAAATCGTTGTATATTTTTATTTTATACTCGTTAAAAGCTTGGATTGCTGTTTTCATATATTCCTTGTGTTGCACTGCGACCAGAGTATCTAAAATATACTGTTGTATGAATTTTGGACCATGAATAAACGGAGTACAATAAATATATCTGCCTGCGACTTTAATTGAAATGGTCCAAAATTGTTTGGAATGACGCAGATGCACTCAGTCTTTGAACCCTCTTAGATCTTAAGTTTTTAAATTTCCTATAATTTTTTATTTCACCAAGTCATATTTTCATCTGAGAACGTATCATCAAAACCTAATCTTTCTTATTACCATTAATAATGGTGCTATCTCTGATTGACTTATACGTAGGCTTTTATAGTCTTCAAGAGAAGCATACTCGGCAGTATATTTAAAATTGTCTGAATTGGTCAATTCGAACGATATCTGATACGGTAAATTCCATTCAATGAATTTGTGAGATTGGTTTACGACTTCTATTCATACTATTCATTTTTAGGTAGCTGATGAACTTTAGTGCTTACCTCATTGGATCACAATTTGTCAAGTTACTAAAAATTAAAATTAAACAGCTAATCCCATCCTAAATATCTGCTTACAAACCTATTTCAATGGTGTGAACAAGTCATTTTTTTAAACAATTTTTTCTAGATCTTTACTGAGACACGAATTTTTGTTGTTAAAATTTTCAGTCTTGTGATTTTATTTGCATTAAATGTAATTGATAAATTAACTATCGAAATGACTTTTTATTGGTCAAAACAATGTTAATTTTCAAATGATATCTTTAACTATTCCTATCTTTAAAACAGTTAGACGGACAGCTAGTTTAGAATTTTACGGTCTAGGGAACAGTTCACCTGACCATCAGACAAATCTCAGCTACTTATCATCTCTAAGCAATCTGAATGATAAATTAATATATGTCCTCCGAATCTCGATGACGTTGAGAAGTCTATAGACAATCTAAAACGAAAAAGAGCAGCAAAATCTGATGGGATTATCTCTGAGGATTTTAAGAATGGTGGCCTTGATTTTGCAATTAGATAGACTGAGATCTTAGCTAGAATCTGACCATTTTTGTATTCCTCCACCTGAGGATTGTGAAGAAATGTGACAGTGTTTGCCACTGAAAGGAGTACCAGAAAAATACAGTTATCTTATAAGGGTTCTCTACTCAAACACTACTGTTTAAGTGTGAGCAAATGGCGAACTGTCATTGAAATTGAATACTTCAAACAGTGCTCGTCATAGTTGTCCACTTCCTCCATTCTTGTTTAACTTTGTCATTTACATGCTTTTAGATATGACACTTTCGTCATTCGACTTCTCAGGAGTTGACCTTTTACCAGGGTAATTTCGCTTGTTGACTTAGAATATGCTGATGACATAGTTGTGTTTGATGAAGTATCTGAGAAAATGAAGTCTACTGACCACCTTAATCAACAATGCAAGCTTGTTCGGAATGCGGTTCTCCCCGTCGAAATGCAAAATGATGCCTCATGATTGGCTTGTATTGGCACCTGTACTAGTGATAGGGAGTGAAGCAGTTGGGCGGGTTGACCGGTCCACTCATCTTAGCTCAAGTAATAAGAATAATGGTGATCAACCGATATATGAAGTGCATATTTTGGAGTATGGGTTACACCTGCTTTATCTGAGTTAATTGTATTGTTCGACGTTCGAAATCTTAGTAAAACAGAATTCGAGTTTACGATAAAATTTTCGGAAGTTGGCTCTTTTATTCGTTAATAAGTATTTCAGTTCATTCATCCATCTATTTAGTGAAAGCAATCTAGTTTTAATAAACGGTACAGAAATTTGGTAGAAATCAAGTTCTTTATTAAGATCAAGAATTTACTCAAGTTATTCCCTATACTTTTAAAGAAATTGGCTCTCTACTTTCTAAACGACTTCATTTATATATCCAACCGCATAATTTTAGTATATTTGTATTTTTTTGGATTGATGGTTGGTTCAATGCAGTTTTTGGACTTATTTAGGGTTCCTCTTTTTCATAACTACTGAATAGGAATCTCATATATATATATATATATATATATATATATATATATATATATATATATATATATGCATTAAATATCGTTGTTTAGCTGAGTTCTACTTTTAGTTAAAAATGTTTTTTATGATTTCGGAGTTTCTGTGACTTGCATTTATGTCCTTGGAAAACTGACCAGTTTAACGTTACGATACTTTCATAGTTGGAGTTTTATTTTTACACATCATTTATATACAAGCTTATATGAACATGGTATTTAAAGGGAATTAGTAAATATATACCAACTCATTATTGCAGAAATTGTTTAATAAATATTAGTGAAAAACAGCTTATCAGTTTTGTAATTCATAATGGATTTCGACTTCGAACACAATGTTCCTACTCTTGTATAGATTACTATTTTTTTTCTCTTAACCACAATGAACTCGAAATTACAAGTCCTGTGATCGCTACTTAATAAATATAGGCTTGGTAAAACTAGTAACTGACATTCCTATCCATCATTAATGTGTAAAACGAATTCAAATACATTTCACAATATAAATTTTTTGATAATGATATCTGTTGTGGTCTAATCGTTTAATTGCTATTTTTATCTATTTGCTTATTTTACTGAAACTTTTCATGAAATCTAAGTCCATAATGTAAATAACAATCTTTTCTCAGTTGGATTTCTTTGCATATATCACCTTTATCAAAGATTCTATATGTACATAGTTTTTTAATAGAACAAGTAAATTTTGAGGTTAACTATGATTTAACATTCTCACATTACTATTAATGGTTTGTTATTTTTTTTTGCTTTTTCTATACTTTCCACTGCCATATGATTCATTTCACCTTCTACCATCCCTCCCTCTCAAATGTATACAAATATTTACGCATAAAACGATCGTAATGACTGTAAACTGATGAAACAAAACAATCTCATTATCATGAAAAATATGCACATTTATGTATTTATATAAAAAGGATGCTATCAAAGAAATTAATCGTTGTCGTGAGGAGAATACAACACGTTTAGACTTAACTAAAGGTCAATTACACTTTCTGCCACCATCAATACGTGATGTTGCACATCATCTAAAAGAACTTTATCTCTATTGTAATAAATTAGTGAATTTGCCGAGTAAGTACTTATTTTGTGCTTGTATATACGCTATAATATTTATATTGCCTAGTTTTCATGTTTCTCATTGTCTATTTTGGGAATAATAATATCATTGGAGTTTGATTCATTATATTGATTGTAGTTAAAATGTACGTGGCATTTGTATGTTTTAGGTTATATAAGTTGTAATTTGGTCGATACACGTCTATTATCACGAAAGAACAAACAACCATGACATTAGTTGCTACTTAGTGATCAATTAGTGTAGAAGTCTCGGTCTACGACAGTAAAAAAACCCCTTGCTAACAACCGTAACATTGCATTAAATGTTGGTTTAGGGCCACCTGCTGATTATGTCCAATTACATGACATCAACCACGAACAATACTTCAGTGACACATTTGTTTTATAATACAATCTACTGATGCATGTATCTTAGCATGTGGTTGTGAACTTTAATTAAAATCACAAACCAACATAAGTTATACAACCATTGAAAACGTAGAAGCACCATTGGATCCCGGTTCAGCGTTCGTACATGAAGCCGAAGGTATTGAGTTCCGTTCCTGGTTTCGGGGTCGTAGATGTGCACAGTTGAGGAGTCTGATTCTGAGGAGAAACAACGACGCAGTACTTATAGGTTTTAAGTGGTTGTCCAACTTAGATTGACTAGTAATTTTAATGATACATATTTGTAAATACCTTCTTAACTTGAAACATCTGTATATGTTATATTCCTTATAACTTAGAACTTTTTATTCCATTAACCAGGTGTAGTATTGTTCTACTAGATACAATATGTGTGCATGTAACTACGTTTATATTACTGTGTATACTCATTTATTAGTAATATATACAAACACTGCATGAATCGATATATATATATATATATATGCATATATATATATATATAAATGGATGTATATAAGGTTTATTTATTTTATTTATATATTCTATCTGATGTAATACATATGTTAATGTTGTTTTTTCGTCTTCTTCTTATTTCTACTTTCCTTCTTTGTTCTATATATTTTTTTAGACGAAATTGGCACATTGTTTGCATTGGAAATTTTAATGGTACAAGAAAATTCATTAAGTGATTTACCAGAAACATTAGCACAATGTACACAATTGCGTGTATTAGATATAAGACATAATAAATTATGTGAAATCCCACAAGTTGTTTACAAATTACACAATTTAACACATTTATTTCTACGCTTTAATCGAATTCGTGTAGTGGATGAAGAAATCAAATATTTAACTGTAAGAAAAACAAAATAGAGAAAAAAAGCATATTTTGTTGTTTTGGTTTTTGATATGTGAATATTGATATTATTTTCCCCCAATATAATTTCAGCACTTAGATGAAAGGTGGTAATTCTGTTAGAAATATGTAAAAGACTAATAAGCAATCTTGAATATATCTAAAAGCTGTATACTACCAAAATAGGATGCACTGTGTATAATTTGGACATGGCTCAACATTAAAATCCATTGATCACTAATGGATTGGGTTCTATCGATCAAGTCACAAAGTGCTGGTATCCATTAAAAAGTCAAATGTGGAAGGAGGCATATTAATACAGTTCACATAATAATAAAAGTGTGCTTTCATGGTGTGAAATATGTACGTCTCGCCATAAGACGACCAATCTAGTTGAAGGGTAGCATATATAGACTTTAGCCTTAATTATCGGTGCTACTCATTCAAACGAATGAAAATGTGGTAATGCTGTGAAAAAGGAACAAAGTATTAATATATTAAAAATCGAACAATCTATTTTAGGAATCAAGAGACAGCACTTAAAAAGAGTATTATAAGATGTAGCGGTATATATCAAAGTAATCTCTAAAAATTAAAAAAAAAATTAAAAAAACGTATCAACGACTGACTAAATGTGAAAAATCAGGTATTAGGTTAGTGATATGATGATAACTTGATGCGACACTTGTACACAGTTCAAGTTTGAATCAATGAACTGATTCTTCCTCTAAAACGAATTTGTTATTTAAGCTAATTAGACGTTTACCTGTCAAACGCAAATCTGAGTATGATTCTAACTGGGATAAATGATCACTTACACTCATACTTGATAATCTTATGGTAATGATAATAATTGCATGAACTCCACTTGTTCGTCTGGTTGTTATTAAATAAAACGACTGTCGTTATCACAGACATCAGCTATTGACTATAAAGTTTTTCAAGTTTCTCTAGAGAGCACAAATGACAATATTTTTTGGATTATATGAAATGAACAATCCTTAATATGACTTTAATTTTAGAAGAAGACATTTTTAAACATTTAGAACATGTTTAAGGTAAAATTCAGCAAACATTTCCCAAGCATTTTTGCACACATTCCGTACTGTTCCAAACAGACATGAGGTAACGGTGTTGGATTAATAATAATAATAATAATAATAACTTGTTACAAAATTCGATGAATTACAATCTTTCGTTGAAAGCAGATTTTTCATTAAACGCTGACAACAGCACATACGTTTTTCTAATTTTCATAATGGGAATCTTTAATGTTTTATTAATATGCACCTTTTTTGATGGTCACCTTTATTCATACGAGCACTTTTTTGCTCATACTCTTAGTAGTATGAATTCAATGTGGTCACTAGTCTAAATGACCTAACACCACATTTACTAGCTTAATATGTGCGAAACCTTCCTCAACCCTAGTCTCTTGCTAGCTGGTATTCTTCAGAAAAGTTCACCTAATATCTTGAGTGAATTAATATTACCTGTGAGATTCAAACTTGTTTTGCTCAGCTTTCTAGTCTGAAGCGCCACCAATGAGTTAGTGTTTTTGTTCAAGATTTTATTCTTACTTTAGTTTCAAAATTATCTTCATATTACTTCTCGTTTACTTTTGTAACTTTAATCTCAGTCTACTCGGTCAAGAAAAGACCTTAAAAGACGATTGAATCAAATGTGAGATCATTCATTATTTCGAGTAATATTTGTTCAGTATCAAAAACAATATCCCTCCTTTTAACTATATGTGATATACGTTGACTAGTCATGCCGGCAAAGTCTTTAAATACAAATGAGTATATTTAATTAAAAAGTCTCCTGTATTTTTTCTCTACTGTGTGGATAAAATCTTAGTCTGGTATTAGATTTTGTTTTCTTTCTTCTATGCGTCATGTAAATCCTAGTTTCTGCAATGACTAATTCAGTGTCATAGTTGTAACAGTTTGTTATGAATATACATAATTTCCTTATTTTACTTAAAAAGACCCTTTTTTGAAGAATCACTGATTCTCTGGTTAATGTCAATTGTTTAGAATTGTACACTTTATAAAATGTCTGATTTATTTAAATAGTTTTGTAAAATTAAAAAAAAAGCTAATACAATAAACGATCTTAGCAAAACTACTCAAATTATTTGAAACGGTACTGTAGTTATATTGGACTGAATAGTTCCTATCATCTTCAATATTTGGTATTTAGTTGTATTTTTAGATTAACATTATTTGGCGAATCATTTTATTGTATTAGTTTTCAATATTATTTATAATTTTTCCATAAAACAAACCGATTTGTGAATCGAATCTCAACATTTGCACATCCTGTTAGATAACAGTCGAATGATTTACATTAGTGATGTAAATCATTAGTATAAATAAATACTTTACTTCATGGTTTAACTGAAGTTAGAAAACCTTTAAAAACCAGGAATCACCCATTATTTATTTCATATTAATATAGGACTTTTCTTCACTGCATGAACGGCTGCAGGAAGTTCAGGTCTTCCAGATAGTTACAGTGAATTTCAGACATATCGAGCGAGATATGGGCATCATTATAAATGATGGATGGTTTTCACTCGGTACAGAAAATTCGTTGAGGTTAAGCAGGTAAACTACTGGATGTCAACTTGAACGTTTAAAGTTCACCATGTGGCTTTTAGATCCTTACCAAGGTCATGGATGAGTATTATTAAGGCGTGATCTACTTAAACGAAATAGCCATCCAGTACTTTCTAATTTACAATGGTTGTCCAACGAAAGTTATTCTATAATATGAACTATAAAGTCGACAATATCTACTAAACGTGGATAACACTGAATAAATTTCATCTTGAACCACTCTACTTGATTTTTACTGTAGTAATCTCTTGTTGCATTGTATTTTCTTTGATGATTTCATTTTCTTTAGTCGTATTGTAGAGTACACTTGCAGTTTTATTGTGTCTAAGAGATCTTGTTAACATTTATAACAGCTTGTTCGCATTTTTTTAAATAATCTTTAATATAGACTTTGGTTATAATAGTATTACAATCGTAGTTTTCAACTATTAAGTTCTATATTAAAATATATACACTTTACTGCTTCTCCGTACCACTCAATAAATAAACACTTCCTATTAGCATTGGTTTTGTTATTATTATTACTATTATTATTAGTAGTATTATCATTATTGTCAATACATCCATATTGTGTAATTTGTTGTCTGTTTTGTTTAGTGCTATTGATCTATTCATTTCGATTATTTACATATTTTTAAAATAACAAATATCACTAACCTAGATGCTTTGTATTAGGATTTTCTCATGCGTAATATTATAGTTATTGAATTTATCATTCCCTGGATAGATGCTTACATTTATCGTGCCATTTATTTTACCAAAGTTTAATTGATTGAAAAGCTTTTCTAATTATTATTCACTAACCAATCATACTTCGTGACTGTTATGTGTGTTTATCTAAATGAATGTCTTAGTTTGCATATGTTTATCTCGGACCATTTGGACTGTAGCTATAGAACCCTAGATTATTCTCATGCAGATTTAGCGACAGTTGTTATCACGGTTTAAAAAAAACGATAATCCACTCGTTCTGTACTAAAACAGCTTTTCCGGTCTTATGAAATTTCTATTTTTCGTAGTTATGTAATAAAATATTATTTAATGAAACTTCAAACATTAGTGAACAAAAACTACATTTCCCTGGTTTTTGCGCAACCTCATTTACTGTTTACTGTGAGCACTACTTCACACTCGGACAGGGTTGAACTTCACTACCGGCTCAGTAGTCCAGAGGTTAGGCGTTCGCGCGCAGAACTGAAGGTTCAGGATTCGAATCGGGCGAGTAGCGGGAGTCGTGTGTGAACACTCATTACAGATGAGTCTCATACCAGGACGAAACGGCCGTCCAATGCTTCCAGGTTTCGAATGGTGGTCTAAAATCGATCGATTCATGATTTCAATAAGTTACTCAACTATCTTCACAACCCCATCATGCAAAAACTACATAGCAGACAGGGTTAACGGATAACAAACAGATTACCTAGAAAGACTTAACAACGAAGTTTAATCTCAGAAAGTTTGAAGTCCTGAGGTCGACAGGGATGGTTATGGTTTACTGATAATACCTCATTATTAATTATTAGATCCCATAATCTGCTGATAAACTAAAGTTTTTTAAATTAAACTCAATGCTTTCATCGGTTTCATAATTTTCTTCACAGACTATTTCTCTGTTGCGTCACAGCCGAAATTAGTCATGTCTAAGACCAGTTAAAAGTTCATGCTATATTAATGTATGTCATTTTTATCCATCAGTATTCCCTCACTAGAGAGAGTAGATTTTATATGCAATGAACTTATGAAAAAATATATAAAAAGTGGACATTTTTTCAAAGACTAAAAGAATTAATCCTCAAATGCACAGAAAATGCCCATTTTATGTTCAAAAACTAATTTTATCGACAATCGGAGGGTGTTGCCATATGATGGTCATTGCTGAACTCAATCCTGACAAAATCGATGTATCGTACATTGGAAGCCGAAATTATTCTGCTGATATTTTATTCTAGTTATACAGACTACACCTTTGTAATGAAATGGAAAAAAATAGTATATTTTACATACATGAAGTAATATACTAACTACTATGTCATTTCTAGTTGGTTTGTTAACGTGATGTTATAAAATGAAATACAAAAAATCAATCTCTCCTGTTCAATATACTAGTTTTTTAAAGTTGTGCACTGTTCAGATACAAATGCAAACTGGTAAAAAGTTCAGAATACCGCGCTGCCAAGATTATTTGTTCTGATAATACAATTGAGGAAGCTATAAATGATACCTTCAACTACTTACTCAATGTAAATAGATACTTAATGAAGTTTATCGACCAACATATGATACAGAACAAGACAAGGCCTGAATCAGCAGTAGTTCATATGAAATCAGTATTCTTGGCACTATTGTAATTAAATGACAGTACTAGTGAAATGATGAGATAGTGAATAAGAAAATCTCTGCAAGAAAATATTATTAATGAAGCCAGGTTATATTGCACTTCATAAAAGTGTCCTAAAACCATTGCATGAAACAATTTTAAGTATTATTATCACATTATGCTACACTGAATTGTTAGAAAGTTTGTTCCAACTGAAAATAATTTTCGATTCTGTAAATAGCTTTTAATATCCAATTCTTTCTAATAATAACTGTCTTCATTCTGACATTTTAAAAATTTCTCTCTGTACAGTTTAAAATCTTATTCAATGTACCTATCTCGATCTTTTTTTTTATTGTTATTCTTCTTTAAAATAGAAGCTTCAAGTTCTTAGTTTACGAGAGAATAAAATACATACACTCCCAGCTGATCCTGGTATCGGTCAATTAACCAATTTGATTACATTAGATGTTTCACATAATCATTTGGAACATTTATCTGAAAGTGAGTGAATTTATTTATTTACATATTTCTCACTATATATATATGTCGATTGATCTTTGCTTTAGTTTATAGTTAATTGAATTACCCTACTTGTTAAATCGTTTGTTATTCTCACTTCTCCAATACTGATATTTTATGAATATTTTCAAGGCATAACTTTAAAAGTAAATATAATGAGATAAAGCATAGTTATGTTGTCAAACCTTGTGTGTGTTTTGTATCTCACTGTGATCTACTCTATATATGCGAAGTAGCTAATGCTTTAACATTATTCGTTTGGAATTGAACAGAGTCTCTCCAAACACTAAAGATTTTATTGCTTATCTTGGGAATAATCATACACAAGATCAGTAAAATTATGCACACTTTAAATCGTTTATTGAACAATGATATAATTGGACATTGACACGATATCTAATAATTACTTAACATTTTTTTCAGACATTTTTTAAATGCATGCAAAACAAAATTCATAGATTCTCATTTCATACATGTATTGGAATTAAATTTTCGAGTATGTTTGTTGTCAGGTTAATAGGTTTATGTACATTGTTAACTTATTGTTTAATAATAACAATAATATCTAAAGAAAATCTGTCATAAACATAAACAGAATTATCTAATCCATATGCTAAGATTATGCTCTCAATGAATGGTAGGAAAATATTTTCACATAAACACAAATTCATAAATGTTCAATAGTCCTGATGTATGAAAGTTTCAGTGTTATCAATTATGATATTTCATTGTTTTTGGAAAAAATAAAGCAACCATTAAGCTGAATTGTTGTGCGTATTTTGTAACCTGGCAACCATGTTTTTAATCAGATTTTGCGAAGACTGATTGCTTACTCACTGTTCGGTAATAAAAGTAGGTGAATTCTTCTAATTGTTCAGATTAGTAGATTGAATTCAATTTCTATTATCGTAACTTCTAAATATAGTTCGTGTCGGGAAATATATTTTTTTTATTGACTTTATTTAGTATACTAAAAATGAGAAATCAGAAAGTCACTCATTTGTTTTTGATTTCATGTAAAAACTCAAGTGCTGTAGTTTTGATTTAAGGGAATATTACAGTTTCTTCTCTTAGATTTCAGACTATGATCCAACAAGTAAGAATCGGCCTAAATAAACAGACATATTTTATAGAACATTCTTTGAAATTTTTAATGTAAAGTTCTTTGATTCTCTGTAATCTATACTCATATTATCTCATTCAATGGCCCCTTAGATGCATATACATGCAGGGTATTCTTGGCTTTGGTTTCCTCACATATGTTCTCATTGAAATGTACAATTTATTTTTGAGTGGTGAGAGTTAAATTGGTACGGATTATATATCTCAAAATTGCATAATACTTTGTGTATGGTTAGAAATGGAATACAAAATCCCTGTTTCACTCGTTAGCTGGGTGTGTATCTGGTTCCTAGTGTTAATGTTCTCAAAGGTTCTTCAATCCAGTGCTTATTACTTCAAACGCCAAGTTATTATTCACTAAGCTGCTGGGTCCAAATGCCCACTAACACTTGTCCAATAGGTGTGAACAAAATACTGGAATTTAAGTACATATATACTATAAGTCCGAAATCCTACGAATTGCTATTAAGAGTTATACTAAATTATTCCACTCAAACTATACATTTGACTACAGAAATTGACCAATTACAATCCTAAATATCAACAGTCGAAAGTTTTAAACACTTACTATTATCTAAGAGTTATTATATATAATTCATTACTTTTGTTACATAAACTCTTTTGATGTAGATTTATCTTGTATGGACTATTTGTTTTACAAATGCATACATATTTATTATGTATAGAGCATAATAAATACTCTGATTTACTAATTAGATGGAAGTTCTTATTTGATTCCACATTGAAATTTGTGTTTGTTCAAAGTGAAGTTAGTCAATTTAAAGTTTTGAATTTCCATTTTTTTGAATGATTATCATGATTATTTTTATTATTATTATTTGAGTAAATGTATTTTTTTTTCACAATTTGATCAAAGTATAATTCACTACATCACCATATATACATAATCTAATCTACCAAAAAAAATGATAGATAACTATCAATAACTGATCATTTGTAAAATGTATTTTTAAAAAATACAAATCAGTTGATACAGTTTAATGTTTTTTGTATATCCCAAAATCACTACCATTCATTTTATTTCATTACTTATAGATTGAAATATTTATTAAATAATAAACATTTTAATTTCATACACAAATAGCCTATGTAGTATATATATATATATATATATATATATATATATATATATATATATTACTGTGTACATTTAAATTGGAAGTTTCTTGTTTTTATTTCATCACAGAATGATTTGATTCAATGTCCTGTGAAAACGTTTACTCCTCTCTCTCTCTCTCAAGGGTAACACAATATCATTCAACTAAAATAAATTGTACACTTGTTGTAACACTTTCTAATTTTAGTCATTTTACATTAAAATTTATATTTTATATTAAATTTAAATAGTTTAATAATTTATTATTTAAATTAATTTTATTTTATTTTTAATATTCTTCCATTAAACGTTAAAAAGATGAAATATTCTCAAGGTATAATGCTGACCAAAAGTTTATATTGATCAATTTTTTCCATTGAGTATTATTTTTCATATTGTTGAATAGTTCAACCTACAGTTTGGGATTAATAATAATAATAATAAATTTTTATTTCAAATTTAATCACAATCATAATTTTACCCTGTTCACCTTGTTGATTGTTTGATTTTCTTGTTTTCTAAACTGTTTATTATTTATGTACTTAAAATAGTATGATCAACTTTCTCATAACATGAATGTTTGATCTATTATTTTTTTTTCACATACACATATGTATGTATATATATATCGTTGAAAAATGATCTCTTCACTGAGTAATAAATTGTTTTACCAATAAAATAGTCACTTTATTTGAATACGATCAGAATTATGATTAGAAACAACATGTATGCAATGTTCTTGATTTCCTTATTTACTATTCTCTCTTAATTATTTACACTATATCATACGTAATATACATGATTATTAATAAGATCATTATTATGGTTATTTCATTTATTCGTATGTGAATATTATTTTTAACTTAATTTTTTTCTAAATCTTATTGTAACCAATTGAAAATATTTTTATTGAGTTTATTAGTCAGTTTAGGTCGTTCATATATTAATAATCAGTAATGTAGATAGAACCTCTTATATATGTGAATATGTACCTTGGTTCAAGTGACCGCATGGTATGAGCACAGAGATACATGATTATCAAGACACTCATCAAAGTGAACAAAAAAGGTGGTAACAGTATCAGTAGCAGTACCAAGAATCAGGCATAGATAATGTAATCAGCCAAAAAATGATATTGCGGAATTAGAAAAATTTGTAGGATAATTTTAAAACTTAAGTTCTAAGGAATGAAAGATAAAGAATATACCTTTATCAGTACCATAGTTTTTGAGTAATGTAACATAACGTCTCCAACCATTGGATGTGATAATGGTAACAATCAACCGAACCAAATAGTTTACACTTACGAACACAATTCAGTCCAAAAGTCTATCACTTCATAAATGGATAACACGATTTAATCGGATTTCTTTAGCTTTTCTTCAATCTATGCCTACACTAACAAATATTAACAAGTCACTGGTAGTTAATAATTAATTGTGTTCACTTCACTCTGAATAATTAAGGCTTCTTTTTACATTTATTTATCTTTATTCAATGTAATGACAATATACAGCTTGAATTTTTTGTATAATGATAAGGTTGAATAAATGAATCTCATTGGTTGCGATAGTGATTAATTAACATATTGTAAAATAATACATAAATAGTTAATATTCTTTTTAATCCCAGACTTTTCTTTTAGGAACTCTAGTTACTGTGTGCGTTCAATGATTAGCTGCAAAATGTACTTCTCGAGAGTAAACTGAAAAACCGTTGATTAATAAATGTAACCAATTGGCTTATTGATGACATTAGTTTTGTGAATAAGACTTTGACGTTATTATACTCATCGTACAACCGAAAATTCTAGGATAAAATTTAATAGGGGATAAGCATAAATGAATACATTTAAATAGTTAGGTCTAAAATAAAGCATAAGAACTATTTTGAACTATTTATATTTCTCATGTGGTTTAGTTAACATTCAGTTATTGATAATATATTCTTTTGACAAAATGATTATGTAAGTGGTTGAATTTTTAAATTTTTTTTAAAATTCTCAATTCAACTACAATATTTATTTTTGTTTGTTCTCTTTCCCTTGTTGTTCAAGAAATTGGTCAATGTCAAAAATTGTGTACATTAAGCTTACAACATAATGAATTACGTTCGTTACCGAATACAATTGGTGATTTAAAAATGTTAGAAAATATTGGCTTAAAGTTAGTGGGAATTTTTTTTGAATAAACATGTTTATTTATCCTTCTTTTTTTCTTTCTATGTTATTTATGCATGATTAGTTTTTTTATAAATTATTCTCACTACTATTTTGATCAACAATTTGTTTATTTAAAAAAAAAATTGCTGATAATTTTACAGTGTTTTTCTATAGATATATTTGTTCAAAAGTGAATAATTCATTATCTTCCTTCAACGTTGAACGTTGATCATTGTCGATTTTCTTCCACAAATATTTTTCTTCAATACAGCTGTATCACTATCGAGCTGTATTCAGTATGCCGTAAAAATACGCAAATTCTCAAATATTTTTTAGTTCATTCACTGACATAAATAATTGGCAATCATTTGTTTTTACTCAATTATCGGCGTAAAAAATTGTCACTTTATGGAGTGACTTAAATTCAGCTAGATTGAGTTTTTTTTAAAAACTAGTTTTTCATAATTACAAATCATGTTGCATTCATTATCTTAGTGTATATTACTTACTAATGACTTGAAAGTGTTTGTTGAAATGTGAATTTAAGTTGATTTCTGACGAACTTATCACTGACTATAAATGAAAATGTTTGTTCATTAATGTAAGTTTACCGGAAAAGCAAACATTTTACTCACTAACGTTTCTGTTCACAATGAAAAGTGATGATGGCCAAAGTATCACTAGTTTCGTGACGTTCGGTATCCAACGTGTTCTTGCTCATCCAGACAATCGTTACTAAATAGAGCCTGACAGTTTATAAATCAGAAGGTGAATACGTAGTGTTCAATACGTTTATTTTGGCACACCACAAATGGACCGACAGACCACAAGCACACAGAGCACAGCAAGCACGTTAGCGAGTGAGCGGATCAGCGAATTAATTATTAAGATCAAAATGTACATACGTATACCTAGGAAAGTGGCTAAGTCATCGAAATACTTAAGAAATTAACATTAAAGCAAGTAGGATGAATATTCGCGTATGCTGTAAGCAATGTTCAGACATATCAGCTCATACAAAGCACACAATAGTTAAAGTCAATGGTACATATAATAAGTTGTTGCTATACAAATGGCTTGGTTAACTAAGTTAATCAAAATGTCTCAACCAAATTAACTACGAGCGAACTCAAATGTACGTAGTGGCACTACATAGTACTGCCTAAAGAATTCATTCAAGTTTTTGTTGGCTTAGTATTTGAGGTTGTGTGATTAAATCATGACAAAAGAAGTCAGTAATTTCAAGTTTAGTTTAAATGCTTTAAAATCCTTTAAATGTGAAATTTTTATATCTAAGCTCTGTACTCTACAAGAATATTTCTAATCAGATTGTGTTGGGAAAATAGCCTACTTAAATTTCTTCAGTTACTAAGAAAACAGATTGAATATCAAAATGCATAGCATAATATTTTCGAATAAAATACAGTGTTTCTTCAAAAGATCTTCCAATTATCTTAGTTTCGATCATTTTTACTCATTTAATAAATAGTATTGTTGATTATAGTTTTTCTCATTTCTAAGCTTACAGTCTTCTAGCATTCATCTCATCAAAAATTAATTGTTCCGATACGCTTGCATGAATAATGAACAGGATTCTTTTTCTTATTGACAATTTAAAAATGATTTCTTCCCTTCTACATTTTTATTCCATACAGATATAATCACTTGGAATCATTACCGGATTCATTAGCACTTTGTACAAATCTTTTAGAATTAAATATTGAAGGCAATAATATTTGGCAATTACCGGTAAGTGTAGAAAATTCTTCATATTTTCACTCTTTCTTTATTGAATCAATGAATTTTCTTTATGTAATCATTGTATAATTGATTTCGATCATTTTAGAGTATCGTAAATTATTATATATTTTTAAAAAAAACAATCAATCAATAAAATCTCTTATATATTCTTTTTAAAACAATTAATGATAGTTGACTGCAAGTTGAACAACAGTATTTAGGGAAGAATGTAAGATTGTAACTGTTCTGTGTAGAATATGTAACATGTGTAGTATTTATTAGATTTGTCTTCGCATTGATTCAACATATTTAGTATTTTCATGAGAATATATAAACAATCAGTAAAATTGATAATGCGATGGAAAGCTTATTCTCAAAAATAATAACAAAATATTATATAACATCTTATTGTATTTTCGTTTTGTTCAGTTTGTTATTGTGTTGTCGTTGTTTGTTATACCTAAAACCTATAATGGGGCATACACCTCCGACCAGCATTCTCCAATCTACTTTGTTCTAGCCATTCCTTTCCTGTTCTATCCAATTGTTGTTCATTCTTTTCATATCTGCTTCCGATTCTTGGCGTAATGCCTTCTTTGGTCTTCCTCTTTTCTTTTCACCTCGAGGGTTCCAAGTTAGGGCCTGTATTGTGACTCATCGGGGTGCTTTTCTAAATGTGTCCCATCTACCTCCAACGCCTTTTGCTAATTTATTTCTCAGCTCAGATCTAGTTTGTTCTCTCCTACAGTAGGTTATTGTTGATGGTGTCTGGCCAATCGATTCGCAGTATCGTGTGTAGAAAACTGTCAGTAAACATCTGTATCTTGTGAATGGTGGCTTTCGTGTTTCTCCAAGTTTCTGCTTCATAAAATAGAACTGTGTTGATGTTTGTATTGAAAGTACTGACTTGAGTGTTAGTTGGTAGATGTCCTGAGTTCTAGGGGTTCTTCGTTTCTAGAAATACTGCCTTTGTTTTGCCATTCTGGGTATTGACATCTGCATCAGTCCTACCTTGTTTATCAATGATGCTACCCAGATATGTAAAGCTTCCTTCTAAACTTATCCACCAAGTGTGATTTGGTTGGTGCATGTTGTGTTGCATCAAAGGATCTTGCTTTTTCCTTTGTGTATGTTGAGACTTACTGCTGCAGAGGTTGCTGTTACACTGGTCGTTTTCGTTTACATTTGTTGTTGTGTGGACCAGGTCATCTGCGAAGTCTAGATCCTCCAGCTGCATGCTGGCTGTCCACTGTCCACTGATTACCCCCCTGATGTTGACGTCTTCATAATCCAGTCGACCACCAGGAGAAAAAGAAATTGTAAGAGTGAGCAACCTCGCCTGACACAGGTCTTCGCTTTGAACGATTCTTTGAGCTGCCCTCCATCCAGGATTTCTCAATCTAGTCCATCACAAAACTTCCATAAGTAAACTGCCAAGTCATGAAAAGTTATGAATTAAAATCATCATACCTATGATTTTCGTTAAAGTTCAGAAAAATTTACATTTATTAGCAAAAGCTTGATAAACCGTGATCCCCTTAGCACCTCTACAAGATATGTTCAAGTTAATAATCATGTGAAATCAATAAGCTAACATATAGATGGAGTATGATCATTGAAGTAATTTCGGTCACAGTAATCAAAAATATTAGAGGAATTAAATGAAATGTTATCAGTTCAGGAAAAACGAAAGCACATATAATAAATAATCATTTCGATCAATATCCAAAGATTATCCGTTTGTTAACTTATATTAATAATTATAAAAGAACTTGTAAATATTATCAAATATTTTGCAATTATTTACTTATCCATTTATTATCAATATATTGCTATGGATACAGTATTTCCATTTTTTATCTTATGTTGATGTTGTTAAATTATTAACAAGGAGGGATTGTTGACACATTTGAAAAAAGTCTCCTGTGTAACATTGTCACGGAATTATTTTAATATTTTTCCATCTGGTGGTCCTCAACAATTTACTTCAATACAAGTAAGTTATTATTTTTTTTTGTAATTTTCCAATCAAGTGCATATTTCAAATATTATTAATCAATGGTTTTTTATTGAGAATATCTAACATTATCTGCTCAATATGATCACCTTCATATTGATGCTTTTATAGTTAGCAGTCGAACGTTTTTAGTTGCACATAGATACAAGTGTTAATCGACAAATTTCTATAGATAATTAGGACTATTTATGTCGATATCTTAATATTCATAAAGTTTAGAAATGTAGTCTCATAGCCCTAAATTGGTTGGTATATAACAAAATCTCAAAGTGTATTCAGGAAGCTCATTTGACTTTTCTCAGCTTGCTTCACTAATAGCACAAACAAGTTGATGTCTTCCAAAAAATGGGACACTTTACCGCAGAGTACTTCGTTCTGTATCAGTTTACGGCTGTAAAACATGGTCTGTGAAAGGTAGGCGGCGTTCAAAGATCACAGATTTTTGAGCATAGTTATCTTTAACGGATTTTGCGCTTATTATGATATGGTTAAGTGATCAATGTTAAAATTAGATATTGGTAAGAATTGTGAATCGGTTGATTAGTTTTTAAATATTCATTTGCTGAAGTGCTTGGGATGCATATTACATAGTCCCAAATACTGCCTAGCTCGACAGGTGGTGTCTGATATACAAAGAAGCAGGAGGCTAGGAAGATTAAACAAAGAGATAGGATCAGCCCATGAAATCACTGAATTGTGTATCTGATTACCCTCTTATAACTTAAACGACGATCTTTAAGACTTAGTAACATAGCTTATTGTTGATCAGTGTCTTTCATTCGTTCATTCTCTTTTTCTCGACATCCTGCTTTAATATTAGCTCATAGATATTTTTGAATTCTGTTACTGTGAATCATATCTTCAATTTTAAGTTTTTCTCAATGTCATTACTACTACATTAATTCAATCTTTTCTGCAACTTATCTATTTGTTTTTTCCTTATATGTGCTTATGCGGTGTGGCAACATGGGTCAACACAAATTTATGCTAGGCTGTACGTTGATTATGAAAAATGACTGTCTGATATATCTTAATATTGCTAGCATTCAGGTACCGTTAAACTAATTAACACTAAGGTTTTTCAAAACATATTGAATCTTATTTCTATAGTTGTCAGCTACTTTGATCTATTTCAGTATTCCAATCAATACTAGAAACCGAAACTTAGCTGCTACCTAGACATGGTGGTCGGGCTTACCCATCTTGATGACCCAACCGAGCTATATTGGCTAGAACGTAGGTTCCTTTAGGTCTTACCATTCCAGGCGAGTCGATTGGAGAATGGTCAGACTAAAAGCAGCAACTGAAGTTCTGAGGGCATGGTCGTATTACTGACTGTAAAGAAGTGTGACAGCAGTAAGGTGTTTCCCTCGGACAACGAGCATCTTCAGCAATGCTGTCGTCTCACAACAAAAGGGAGCGGTTAAGAAAGCTCAACCCTAGAAATGTCACACCTCACCTCACATCACGGATTACCGTTTCCGGTGGCAAGGCCTTTTAAACAAGAGGGGAGCTAACAATATGAAAACGTCTTATAAAAAGGGCGTGCGCAACCGGCCTCAAGTAGTTGTCCGTTGGGCTCTGCGGTCACGCTCCTAGGTGGCTAAGAATAACACTAATCTAACTTCCTTTTCCGGTTTCTCAAGAAACTCTCTACTACAGTGTGAGTGACCGGGAAATGTCATTTACCCTCATACCCGTAAAAGCTAACTAGGCCGAATTATTCACAATAAGATCCTTCCCCTACCTCTTAGTAACCCTCTTACCTTTATGATCGAACATTTTCACATTGATTAATCGCCTTGCGACTCTGGTACAAACGATTTGAGTACAAACAAAGTTATTCCTGGTCTCCTTAAATTCCTGTCTAGATTACATTTTGGAGCTATCAGTGTTCGAACTTTGTGCCAAAGAAGACAGCAAGCTTCTTTAGCTAAGATCCTGGGATCTCGTGCCATCTATGCATGCTGCGTCTCCGAAACGCTTATGCAGAATTTCGAACGTATGTACGTATGTTCATGTTGCCATACCACATTAGCACAGAGATGGAAGTATCAGTAAGATTCCCACGGTGGTAGACATAGTGGAAGTATTAGCGGTTGTGAAGAAGATGGGGGTTCAAAAAAATTATTCAATGAGTATAATTCGCCGAGATAACTTTAGAAAGAGAAAGATAAAGATAATTAGTAATTCAGAAGATTAGAATCTGAGAGAACAGCAACAATCGATAGACCTGCGCCATCGCAAAAGATTTTGAGCAATGTCATTTAAAGTCTCTAACCATCAGTTACTATCATCTCGATGACCCTAATCAGGTAGTCTACACCTACTAACAGCTCAGTCCACTTTTCCAGTGATTTCATGGATTTGTGCTATGTTTTGGTTTGGCCGCACCTAGCTTTCTTCCAACCTTCTCTGACTCTACAAAACATCGCGCGTTGAGGCAGTCCGTAGTAACCGATGGTTAGAGACCCTGAGTTATATGGCTCAAAACCGTTTGCAATGGCACAGGTGCATTTACTCTTTGTGTTCTATGAAATTCTAACCTTCTGAATTCCTCATCAGCTCTATCTTTCTCTTTTTAAATTAACCCCACTGAATTATACTCATTGAATAACATCTTCTAACCCTAAACTCTCCGATTACTTCTAATACCTTTACTACCTCTTCTACTATGGGATTTGAATTAACAATTATATCTCTGTGCTAATGTGGTATGGCAACTTTAACTGCTGTACTTACGTGCAAAGTTCTGTGTTGTTGTTGATGATGATATATGAAATTTACTGTTCAAATAAATCTTTTAATTTACCATATTCATTTATTACCCAGACTCTATAGGTTTAAGGTCATATTAGAACCAATTTTTTCAAATCCACTATACACACTTCAATAATATGAAATATGCCATACTTTTCATCCAACGAGTAAGATAACAGAACTAGGTCAACTGCATATGATATCATCAATAACAGTTGTTTATTTAAATCAATGATACTTTGATTGTTATTTGTCACAATCTATCACTTCATTCACTGTATGCATATCACAATTGTTTGTTTATTTTTCATTTTATTTATTGAAAAATTTCATCACACTAATGGATTTTTTCTTTTAATTATTTTTTCTTTGTTGGAAATATATTTATATATAAATCGAACTTCATTTAGTCTCTCAATATGGAATATAATCAAATAACTCGAATACCATTTGGTATATTTTCACGTGCTTCAAATTTAACAAAATTAAATTTGAAAGATAATCAAATTGGTGCTTTTCCACCGGGTAAATATTATCCTCCGCATAATTTTTTTTATTTGTTAATATCCAATTTTTTTTCTTGGATAATAACAGTTGCCGAAACCATGATGCATTTACATTTACTTTTTTACCATTCATAAGTGGATTGATGCATATTTTGTGTAAAAAATCTTCACTTATCAATATAAGTAATACTGAAAGTGAGATGGTTGTCATCAACTTCATGGAGTAATCGTCACGCTAAAACGCAAATTAATTGGAGTTGTAGTTGTGCTATTCGACTTTCATCCAACGGTTCCAATGCTATAGCGTATACCATGCGCTCCAACGTTCTTCAGTTTGATCCCTGGTGTAAGGCCGTGTGTGTTCAGCCCTGAGGACTTTGATGCTTAGATGATAAAACGGCTGCCTTGTAGTTCATAGTTTTCAATGGTATTCCAAATAACTGTTACAAATGTTACCCACTCTTGAAAACATGCATCTGTCAATGAATTGTTATTATTACACAAGGAGATAGTAATGAAAATGGTATGAGTAATCATGACAACTATTGTGTTGACTCACTGATGTTTTGTGTATATCTGCCAAAATATTCAACTGCATTGGTCAATTTTGAATTCCTTTATAATTATAATACTTTAAGTCAGATATATGCATTTCATTATACTAGACATTAACAACATTTTATGATCATAAGTTCTTAATTTAGTTTAACTGTAAATTATAATAATGAAAGAAGGGAATTAATCTTAGCAATGCTAATTATTTATATTCATCAAGATAATTTCTCAATGCTCGCATGCAATTTAATAATAATAAAAGTGACTTGTTGTTATATATGAAACAAATGAATTGATTAAAATTAAAAGATTAAATTTTTAATAAAATTGTTAACATTATTAGCGACCAGATGATTGAATTATTCGTCAAAATATTACAAGTTTCAACCATAAGATCACAAGTTCGAATCTTCTGTTGATTTCCACAGAGGAGTAGTAGCATCAATAGTCTTCATACAAATCCTAGCTCAAAGATCAGTAAATAACTATATATTTGATCAAAAGGGTACTGAAATTCATTGAATGAAATAATATGTACTTAAGAATACAAATCACTTATAACGTCATTGCATGAAGGTCGAACGAGTATTTTTCAATTCAGAGCTAACTGAAAGGTTTTCTCTTATTATCATCTCTTTTAAAATCCCTTTTTCTGAATCTTCTATATATATATATGTATATATATATATATATCCAAAAAATTTAAAGATCAGCCCAGTGAAATATAATAATGGTGACTGTTTGCCCATGGTTACCTCAGTGAATATCTATTCACCTGTAGACCAAACGGAAATTTCCATTCAAATCATTCTCCAAAATCACTTAAGAGTTGATCATTTGACATAATTAGTATGATATTGAATGAAAATTTGTTATTTCTATGAAGAAATCATAGCGGTATATACTCATCAAAATCTATAAGCCAATCAAATGATCTAGATTTCATCAATATGATCATAGTTTTTAGATGAAATGCTCACATCCTTATTAGATTTGCTTTAAATAATTGTTTTTTTTGACAGATGGTTGTTATTTGTTTAAGAGTAAACAGAAATGATTTTTTAGAACTTATAATGTTTAAATTTTGGTAATATTATTATTAAGCTTTCCGTACTGAAGTTGATAAAGTGAGATTTGATTGTGTAACTAGAAGGTTAAAAGTTTGGTAGGTTGCTATGTGTGTGCTATGTGTACATGGTCGATTGAATGAGTCCAGTCGATTTATAAATTTATGATTCAGTGATTCTTCATTTTGTCGACTTTTTATTTACTATCAGTAACCAAGCAGTATACATTATTCTCATGTTACGTGATGTTTTAAGATGATATACACTATGGTGGTCAATACTGTTAGTCCTGTTAAACCTCTCATTACTACTGTGGTCGATACTAATCGCAATATGATTTTTATAAGTAGCATGTAGCGGTGTCTTTTTTCACGAAAGCAGATTATTGGCTTTCTTCCTTTACATCGTCTTCTATTCCTCTAAATACTTTGATCTCTCTATAATCCGGATCCAACATTCTACTCTTCGGTATTAACTTCTGGGCGCCACTTCGCCGCTTACTGCTTATTAGCTACGTTAAGAGCTGTGTCCACCGCACTATTACTACTACTACTAGTAATTATAATACTTATTATTATTACTCATTAGTGGACCTAAAATACTGTTAGTGTATATGGATTGTTTATAGTTTATAATTAATATTATTTTGAAAATATCACATCATATTTTTTATAGTTTCCTTTTTTGTTTATTCATTCCTTTATTGTATATTTGTGGTCGTGAATCATACCTATTTGATTAATGCATGCATATACAACAAGATATTAAAAGTTGGACAAGTTTAGTTGAATTAAATGTTGGTACAAATCAATTAACCAAGCTACCGGATGATATAGAATATTTAATTAATTTGGAAGTATTAATTTTGAGTAATAATCAATTAAAAGTGAGTGATTTCCACTTTGTCATTATGGTACTTTACAATATTACTCATATTGATGTATTTACATATGTATCTGTATCTATGTGTGTGTGCACAGACTACTGGATATGTGTACACTATACGCTTCAAATAAAATCATTACTATTTTGTTTCTATCTTCTTCAATACTAACTTGTTTTATTGAAAACGTGAATATTCGAATAATAATTATGTTGTGTCTGATCCTTCGTTCACGATGTAACATAATTACAAAGATGATTTATAATTTTTTATTTTCAATATTTTGCTTTTAGGTATTTGAAGGTAGTCTAAAGGAGACCTGAATAATTCACTCATAAAGTCTGAATTAGTACGACTTTGAATTCCATAGAGAACATAGGGTTTCCTGACGATTACATCAAATTAACCACTATGTTAAAATAGTATGTTTAATGACAAGTCATTTAGACTAGTGTTCATATTGAAACCTCGTTGACAGAATTGGATTAGGACTAAAAAAGGTCTAAACTAATATGACATTGGTCACTACTCTGTAATCGATAAATTGTTAACATTGATTGTCGCTGTAAATGAGATAATTAGCGTTTCAAAGATTAGTTTCATCTTGAACCTATTCGTTAATTGAAAAGCCAATTAGAGAGTATTGTGGGTTGTTGGAACAGTGTTGGTATTCACAGTTTTTCCTTAATACACACAGTCACACACACGCAAGAAATTCTTCTTTTATTATTCATCAGTCTGCTACAAAGTAACATCATCAAATGGCAAAATTTGCCTTGTCATTCTATGCTATATCTCATGATATTGCTAATTTTCAACAAATTTTTAAATCCTTATAAGTTAGCAATTAACAAGATCATACTTCATGAAATATTGTACAAAATGTTTTGTAATTATTAACTAAAGTTATTGATGCAGTAGAAAAATGTTTTTTTTTATTCCAGAAATCATTATCTTACTTCAAATATTATGTCATGTTTATTTATTTATGAAAAACTATACAGTAAATAGTTCAACATCAATAAAACAATAAAATACAACCAATCCTGCTAATAACTCGCATACTGGGACCTAACGACCGTCCGGTGCTTTTAGATTTCTCAATGGTGTTCCAACAATGATCGGTTCATGATTTCAATGAAACTTAACAATCTTCACAAATCTGTGATGAGAATCATTTCGATACCGCTAGTAGATAATAATAGTAATAATTATCATTATTATTACACATTATTGATGCTGTATGATAGCATACTTTGAATTGATTCCTAGTTGAAAATTTGATTTAGGATTAAATCTTTGCAAGTAGATCTAATACAGTATTTTTTTTCACCGTTGATATTTTGTGCTTGACATGTGTTACACATGCCCAACCACCGACTGCCTCGATGAGCTATGTTTTGTGGTGTAGCAGTAGGTTGGAATAAAGCTAGGGGCGGCCAAACCAAAACGTGGCACAAATCCATGAAATCACTGACAAGTGGACTGAGTCATGTTGGTGGGTGCACGCTACCTGGTTGGAGTTCACCGATGGTTAGACTTTGGACGACATGACTGAAAATCGTTTGCAATGGCGCCGGTGCATCGACTCGTGTTCTATGAAATTATAATCTTCAGAATTCCGCATCTCCTTCATCTTTCGTTTTCTAAAGTTATCTCACTGAACTATACTTTTCGAATCATATCTTGGGTCCATAATCTTCTCCATTACTACTAATACTTATACTATCTCTAACACTATTAGATTTGAACTGACAGTTGCGTCTCTGTGGTAATGCGTTATGGCAACTTGAACTGATGTACGTAAGTACGAATTTCTACGTTGTAATTGACTGAACTGACTGACAAAACTTTTAGTCATTATTAATTAAACTATATATTAAAATATTATTTTACTTTAGATTATTGTTATTTTGATGATTCTCTAGTAATGATTATTTCATTCGTCATTTCCATTGTCATTATAATAAATATCATCATATCTATGTGTAAAATATTATTCAATTTTAAGTTACAGAAAAATTCAAACAATTCCGTATGATTATTGATCAGAGAGTCATTAAAAAAATAAAGAGAGAATTATCTACTACTAAAAGGCTACTCAAACCAAAATACCATGCATCTATTCGTATGCAATGCATTTTCAATATAAGTTCACCTCTGATTACTATTCATTGTGGCATATTCATTGTTATTATGCTCATCATTCAATCTTCTTTATGTCGATCATTAAAAGAAAAAAAATAATAAAACAGACAAAACTGATAATACTATCGTTAAAACAAACAAAATAACCAACTAATAAACACATGCATAAATTATGTTTGTTTCAAGAAAAAAAACTTTTGTAGCAAAACAATCATAGTACTTGATTTTCAGATTTTCTCTTATTGAAAGCAAATTTTTCTTTCACTATTTTCATGCATTTACGCATGTGTCTATGCGCGTATGTATGTGTTTGCATTAGTTGCTCAGCCAGTTCTTTCGATATGTACCTTTCTCTAGCACGTGCACACACGCACGCACACACACACACGCAGATACTTGATGTAAAAACCTAAGCATGACTTATTTATTGTATCCAATTTTCTTCACTTATAGGCAAATGTAAATTTCCTTAAGCTAGCTGCACGATATAAAAACATTCATTCTAATGAAAACAATAATCAGTCATTCAGATTAGCTTGTAATTGGTTAAAATTATTCATTTCTGCCAAAAAAAGACAGGTACTGCAATACCAACCATAGCATACAAATTATGTAATGTGATTATTATTTTATCCGACGCATTTATTCGCTTTTACATACTTGCGCATTTGTCTATCTGAATCTGCTGTTTCAGTACACAGACAATTATATCCGATTATTTTCAGGTGAAGAATTTCCGTGTCGTTTGACCATATTTCAATTTGGTCAAAGACTGTCTAGCCTAAACGTGATAGTACATGTCTTCTTTGACCTTGAAGTGTTTTTTTTTGACGGATCAATATGGCGAAACCGGAAATGAATAATAGCAAATAAAATCAGTTTTGTGATTAAGAAATTGTCTAGTAATTTTTCTCAATGTTTGTTATTATTTCAGATGGTAGACTATGTAAACCCACATTCACAAATAGAATATAATAATAATTATTATTATTATCATTTTCATTATCGGATTTGAATTTGTATACCACTGTATTTCTCGGATTTAGTGATCTAACGTTCCCGACGGTTTTGAGTTCGATTCCTGATACATAGTCATTTCTGCAACATTTTGAATAGTTGCATATCAAGATTAAATATCTGTTTAGTCCACTTTCATTTTCCTTAGTTTAACTACGATTAGTTTGATTTTGTAAAGAAATTTATTGGCTGCTGTGAAGCCACAACACAAATCAATACTGAGTGTGAAAATTTCACTTTTGTAACTTGTTACTTTTTCACTTTAGGATGTAAATGCTTACTTAAAAACTTTTCATATCGTTCACATTAAAGTTCTAAATGATTTTAAAACAAAATTAATTATAAATAGGGATTTAATGTTGTCCGAATCAAATTTAGTGCAATCTGTGTTTGTTATTGGTCAGTTTTGGACCAGTGCCAAACACAACAATATTTTATTATTGATTATGATTTTTTTGTTTAGAATTTGGTTTTAATGTTACATAAAAAAGTGAAGTTTTCTTAAAATGGAGAAAAGAGTTTTTTATTACTTTAACAAAAAAAAACATTCTACTTTCTACCATCCTTTTTGGCGATAACATTCATCATGCATTTATACACACATACGTATATTACCTACGAAACAGACTAGCTTTATATATTTTGTTAGTAAAAAATGAAGTAAAGATATATTTTCTATCACTTTTATATGACGATTGAAAATTCATTGCAAACCCTAGATTGATTTTCGTTTCGATCAATGTCCTCTTATCAATAGAATAGAATGATCAATGTGAATCTCGAATTATAACTTGAAAAAGAAATTCTCGACTAATCAGAGACAGTGGATTTATGAGCCGTTGACCTTGACCATATAAATTCCTTCATTTACTAATGTAGTTTTATAAATTTATATTTATTTATACACATCTACTATCAAAAAAAAATATAGTGAACATATTTTGGACCCTGGAAAGTGTATGTTATGTCTAGAAAATTTGGTATAATTTTATTTAAGTGCCGTGACCTGAATTTTCCGAAATTTTCTGATTCATTCAATAAGTTATAACATACATCAGTTCAAGTTGCCATAACACATTAGCACAGAGACGCAATTGTCGATTAAAATCCAGTAGTAGTATATGTAGTAAAAGTATGAGCAGTAATCGGAAAGGTCAAGGTCTGAAGTAAAAAACTAGAGGTAAAGATAAGAGTACTTAAAAATTCAGAGGACTGAAATTTGAGAGAAGACAAAAAATGGATAGACCTGCGCCAATGCAAACGATTTTGAGCAATGTCATTCAGAGTCTATAACCATCGATTTCTATCGTCTCGATGACCCTAACAAGGTAGCTTACACCTACAAACATGGGTCCGTCAGTGACTTCATAGATTTGTGCCATGTTTTGATCTGGCCGACCTTACGTCACGAAACATTGCTTGTCGGAGCAATCCGAAGTTGGGCACACCTAACACATGTTCCCAGCACCTCAACTGATGAACATCCACTACTTTACCTATTGATTTGCCATCGTTACTTAGTACCCGTTTCCTAACAACTGAATTGCTTACTCGATTGTCACAGGATATACGAGCAATGCTTAGGGGACACCTATGATCAAAAACCAGCAACTTACGAATATCCTCTAATTTACTGGCTATGTTTCACACCCATAGAGTAGTAGTAGTAATAGACTGGTTCTTTGGTTAGCAGATGCATATCTCACCTATGCCATAAGTGACGCCAGTTGGCGAAAGCTAATCGAGCCTTCTTTATCCTTGCTGAGACTTCGTCACACTCAAGGACATCAATACTGATGAAACTTCGGAGATAAATGAAGCGGTCAACACGCTCAACTACTCCACTTCCTATCATTAGTTCAGGTGCCGATTCAGGCCAATTGTGAAGGAACATTTTGCATTTTGACAGGCGGAAAACCGCATCCTGAACTTGGTTGTATTGTTGCTTAAAGTGGTCAGAAGACTGCATTTTCTCAGCGTCTTCAGCGCACAGAACTATGTCATCAGCACTTTGTAAGTTAACAAGTGAGTCTCCTGGTAGAAGGTTCATCCCTCAAAAGTCGGACGATGAAGGTGTCGTATCTAAAAGCATGATAATGTCAAAGTTAGACAAGAATGGAGAAAGTGGAAAACCGTGACGAACATAATTTGAAGTAATCGGTTCCGATGACAGTTCGCCATACACACACTCAAACAGTAGTGTTCGAGTACAGAGCATGTATAAGGTTATGTATTTCCCTAGTATTCCTTTCAGTGGCAAACACTGCCATAGCACTTCACGATCGATAAAGTCAAATATCTCTCTGTATCATGACAAAATCCAAAAGGAATCGTAATCAAATTTTAGTCATGTCTTCTAGGGTTATTTGAAATCTTTAAGCAGTAATTACTGTCTTTATAACACTCATCAATCTATCCGTTGTTAATTGTTTGTACTGATGTCATGTTGCATTATTATAGCATCTTTTCTCCATCGGTCTTTTTTTCTGTTAATCACAAGTGCTTTTCGAAATTGTTGATGGTTGGTTATTTATTACACTACTTTGCTTTGTGTTTTTTATTTATAAATGATTATAAAATTACAATTTGGAAGACGAGTTGCCTCGTCGTTTTACGTCTAGTTAGTTAATTTAATGATGACGATTGCATCAAACCTATTTGCTTTTCTTTCATGTGATCTTAAATTCTATTTTTTTCGAGAAAGATTCTTTTTTTTTCAATCTGTTTTTATTTCACTGACGTATCATTTTTATCTTCCCTCTTTTATTTACCTCCTACTTCTCCTACTAATGGTTTTTTTTCTAAACTTTTTTTCCCTTTGGTCATTTCCCTAGCAAATTCCAGTAACTATTCGTGAATTACAAAAACTACAAGTGCTAGATTTGGAAGAAAATCACTTAGAAAGTTTACCACCAGATATTGGTAAGTGATTGTTTTTTTTTTTTTGTATTTGTCTGTTTGCTTGCGGGAATAATTTTTCTCTATGAAAATCCTTTTCACCTTATTCATGTTATCGTTCAAATCTATTTCTTTTGGAAGAGTGTTGGGGAAATGGTGCTAAATGATTTCTGTTTTGTATAATTATTATTAGACATTGGTTAACTGCAGTTGTTTCGTTCTAGTTATAAGTTCTCAGTAATGCTTACTTATACTTCTATGCAAACCTTAGTCTATTAAATATATATATATATATATATATATATATATATATATATATATATATATAATTTACTAACTAATTTATGTGACTGAGATTCGATAAAGCTGTTTCATTCATTTACTAATATCGGTACTTAACTCATAATTGCAATCAAACTCAACCATCTCTACAACCCTCAACTGATAAATCATAGTAGTTTGTTAGTAACTCACTTTCAAAGTAACTGTGTGATGTTACTCACTTGTCTAGTTAGTGTTAATTAAAATTTAATTTTCGTTTGTAGTAAAGTAGGTAAATGTGTTTGATAAATATTTGAATTTAAGTAGGACACCTAATATTATATTAGAGTAGATTGTTTGTTCGTTATAGTTTACTATTGTAATTCATATCCTGTAATTATAAACTATACTTGACTAGAATGATTAATAAATGCACTTCATAAGTTAATTGAATTTGAACACGAAAATAGACTAGGTATAGAAACAATGATAATTTAATGTGGACATATCACTCATGTCAAAGAAACATGGTTAGTCAATTATTCCCTGCTGTACCAATGAAGTTATGATGTTCCTTTTTTGAGATATCAAATAAGCACTCACACTTATTCAATACATTAATCACTTAGTTTTTTTTTCTACGTATGTTTACTGAACAATTTATCCAACTAACTGTAGAAGTAAAATTAATCAAATTTGTCTAATTGTTGGGGATGTTAGATCCCCCAAAACTCTTTATTTTGAATTTTATTCATGGGCTGATCAGTTGACCCTGAGATCATATTTCCCACCAGGAAAGTCCTTGGCTGTGATTGATTATTGTGTTATTTTAGTGTGCTATTTTTGTGACTCTCCCAAGGATGTCTCTATGGTGTATAAATAAACACGCTTTGTACGATTGGACTCATTGTGCTTGCTGAGTGCATGTAGAATACACTTTCTACGCTATATCAAGACTTTTCGTTAGGTCTTTTGGGTCAAGGGATCAGAGTAGCCTACCTGGACTCTGGTTCATTGTCTACTAAGGTGAACCCGTAACAGTTTCAAGCATACCTAGTGACGAGCATAACACTAATAATCTTAATAAGTTGAATGCTTACAATAAGGAGATTCAATACACATATATATATATATATATATATATATATATATATATATATATATATATATATATATATATATATAGTAATTTGAAACGAAACATCAATTATCACTTGTTGCTATTTAACTTATGCATAACTACAGATGATCTTCATGTCAGGTGTTATTTTTCCAACCGCATACACTAATGCTATTGGATTCATTGTGATTTCTTAAATTTTTCCCATTTATTAATTGTTTTCAGGTTATCTAGGAGAACTTCAAAGACTAGTGGTTCAATCCAATAGACTGACTAGTTTACCTCGAGAAATCGGGTAATTATAATTATTGTCTTTTTTTATTGTATGTTTCACCTAACTGAATTATTTGGTTAGCAAAGATTTTGATTACATTTTGTTTGTGGTGTGTGCTTACTGTATTGAAGTATAAAGACCTTATAATTCGAATGTGATGTCTAAAGATAATAAAGATTTGCATAATATAACATTCATTTAGATTTCTTTTTTGTGAAATCGAAAATTTTCGTTTAGTTTATGAAGCCAGTTATTTCTTCAGGGTTGGGAGATGTTCGAAAAATTGAGAAAATGAACAACTTTTTTGAATCAGTTTAAGACACACATTTGCTTTTCATAAGCACAAACCAGTACCGAATCGGAACCCCTTTACATCTATCACTTATTACGACAGACATCTTGACTACTTAGTTGAAATAGAGTAGTTTATTTTCCCGAATTGCATTATTTCGAGATACTGTCTGTCGATCATTCAGTTTCAGGTATTTTGTCGTTCGTATTCTCGATGTGACTAAACCTTTAATTATTGCGATTTATCACTATTAGAAAATTATTAACTACTCACTTAAGACTTCATAACAGTTTCGTGATATTATATTTTCCATGAAACATTTAATTTTTCAGTAGATGTGTAGTTTAACGGTACTGTAGTGTGTTTATGTTGATGTCGAGCCCACAGCGCTTGCCCTAGCCTTTGGAAAAATTAATTAATCCATTCTCGAGTTACTCACACGTCTTCCGACCTTACCAATTATTCAGTCATATCTTTCTTGTTTCTATTGGAGGGCTTATGTGCTGTTTACTTCGCTTATCGCGTCTGTATGCACGAACGATTGCCTGAAATAAATACATCCAACCGAATCTGTATTTGGCTTCTTAGTACCGCCGTCGTACAAACGGGGTTCGCTTAAGTATGGTATTCGGAAACTGAAGGAAAGATTTATTTAAGAGCATATTTATCTGTTCATAGATATCGGAGTCATCACGAGCCACTAAAGTGGTCAACCCTACTCCGAATTCAACGCAACCACTAAAGTACACACTAAGAAAATGTATTCCTAAATCGATTCGAAACAGTTTTCCACTCCCAAGTTTTCAATTCTTCTTCTTCGACACTACGGTGTGCCTGAGAAGATAGTCAACATCGTACGCAATTCTTATGATAGATTAAACTGCGAAATCGTGCACGGAGGACAGCTGACTGAATCGTTCGAGGTGAAGACAGAAGTCAGACACTGCTGCTTACTCCTGTCCTTTCTCTTTCACCTGTTGATCGACTGGATTATGAAGACGTTAACATCTGGGAGGAAGCATGGTATATAGTGGACAGCCGAGATGCAGCTGGACTTCACAGAGGATCTGGCTCTTCTACCGCACATGAAACAACAAATGTAAGAGAAGACGACCAATGTAGCAGCAGGTCTCAACATACATAAACGGAAAAGCAAGATTCTCCGAAACAACACAACATGCACTAACCATATCGCTCTTGATGGAGATGCCTTGAAGGACGTTAACACTTTTACATATCTTGGAAGCATCATTAACAATCAAGGTGGATCCGACGCCGATGTGAAGATGCGGATCGACAAAGCGAGTGCTTAATTTCTGCTATTGGAAAATATCTGGAACTCAAAACATCTATCAACAAACACCAAAATCAGGATTTCCAATATAAAGGCCAAGACAATTCTATTGTATGGGTAGGAAAGTTGAAAAACTACAAAAGCAATCTTTCAGAAGATACAAGTCTTAATTAACAGTTTTCTACACAAAATACTTCAGATCTGTTGGCCAGACACCATTGCAACAACCTACTGTGGGGGAGAACAAACCAGATTCCAGTGGAGTAAGAAATGACGAAGAAGCGCTGGAAGTGGATAGGCCACACACTAAGGAAAATACTCAACTACGTGGCAGGACAAGTCCTCATTTGGAACCCTCAATGTAAAAGGAAAAGAGGAACGCCAAGGAACACATTACACCGAGGAATGGAGACAGACATGAGAAGGATGAACGAAAACTGGAAAGGGAGACCATAGACAGAGTAGATTAGACGATACTGGTCGGTGTCCTATGCTCCATTGGGGGTAACAGACAATAAGTATGTAAGAATTCAAAAAAATCTTGCATTATAAATAAATAAATTAATTACATATACTAATTGTAAACCTAAAATTTCTATGATAAAATGCTACAAAAACATTTTATTCATATCAATTTTCAATGATGGAGAAGTCCAGCAACTGAAATCGGTGATTCTAATAATGTTTCATTCTCTGGGCTGTGTAATTTCTTCATGAAATTATTAATGTTTGCCCACGCCTGTAACTCACAGACGACTAGGAGGGCTCTCCAATCACCTCTATCCTGGATTTTCGTTTCCAGTTGTTCATGAAACTGTGCCAACTTGTAAGTCAGAAATCATGTCAAAGAGGATGATTTGTGAAGTAACTACGCTAACAATGATTGGACAAAAGTCAACAGCAACCATTTATGATCAAGTTCGACATAGCAGTCTGTCAGACATATGTGAAGAAGTTCGAATAGTTTTGTGGATAGTTTTTGTGGGTAATTTAATGTAGAGCAAAAATGATATCATCACAACTAAACTACTCAGTTCTCTGAATGATACTATACCAAAACTATGCGAAATAATTTTTCAGATAATAATTTCCTTATCGATTTACATAAGTAAGGTAATTAGACTAGAAGTCATTATAATACAATGCTTTGACATCCGTTCGTTGCACAAAATTTATTGAACATGTCGTTCTGGTTTTACGAGGTGTTTGAATTCGCAATTTTTCTTCGTAAGACTGCATGTGAAAGCTTAAAGTTTGTTTGACAATCAATTTGTCATCATTTCATTATTCTGATCACTTCATCATTATTATTAGTATTATTATCTATGCTGAAATTATTTATGCTTATAACAAGTGAATTATTATTGTGTTTAATCGCGAAATCTAAATACACTCACTAATAATGAATATATTTGCCCTAAATAAAGTATCGCTTATTCAGTAGTAGTAGCAGTAGTAGTCTTCTAGTGCATTCTCTTTCCTTTAAAGATTATTGCACTAATATTCTGATTTCATTAGGTTGCACGATTGATTGATAATCAGTTTCATCTTTTTATTTGAATTTTTTTTAAAAAAATTTCAATGTTATTTTATTTTCTTGTTCTGTTAATGATTTAATCATGAATTATTTATATCTATCTGTATTACATCCATGTTTTCTAAATTTCTTTGAATTTTTTCTCTTTTTTTGCTTCTTTTTTCTTCTTTAGTCGTTTATATAATTTGATTTATTTAGCTGTTGGTGAAAATGAACTTCAAAGTATACCGAATGAAATTGGTGAGTTTCATTACCCGAAAACATTTCAGTGTGTACTTTAGATTGGTTTTTAATTTAATTATATACACTTTTTTTAAAATTACAAAATTTATTGACTAACTTATTTATCCGAGTGTTAATTTCATTTTTAATAGAAAATGTTGTTATTACTCTTTGAAGAAGTAATTATCCTGTTTGGTGGTTATTTTGTCAAATAAATAACAGCTTTAATCATTAACTCAATCTTCCCATCACACTCTCAGTATGTATTATTCAGTCAACTATTTTATGATTAGAACAATATTGTTATCGATTGGATCGTCATCAGGCTTTACTCTAATACACATGAATATTGATATGAAAATGTTTAACCAATCAAGGCAATTCGAGTCAATGATCACAATGAAATGAAATAGATTATGTCACTACTACACATAATAGGCAAAAGTAAAAGTTGATAGAAAGAAGACAGGTATAAGAAAAATAAAATACGATATCGATAGTTCAACATTTGGGGATTCTAAGTCAAACGCTGATAAATAGACTTAAAATAATCATTACAAAACATTAAAACCATTACGTAATAAGAAGTGTGTACATAATTAGATAGTGAAGAATATAAACGGGAGGAAGCAGAAAATCACAAACAAATACAGGATGTGAAAATAATGCTAGTAATAACAAAATAAAATTAAAAATTTTGGTTAAGTGATATCTGGCCACGGAAAGGATAGGGGTGTCACGAATTTCTTCTGAACACATAAATTGGGTTTTGAATGTACGAATTCCTATGGCTTCTGCTATGTGTAGGAGACGCGATCGAACTCCGTTGGGAAATGATAAAGGTATACGACAGATCACTCAAAACGATCCATATTTATCTACAATATGACCACTATCAACCAGATGTACCAAGGTAGAACTGCGTATTCTTTTTAACTGGCCCTTCATAAACCATACTAGGAGATATTCACTCATTCGTTGGTTAAATTGCCTGGTAGTACACCCGATATAGCTATCTCCAAAGAAGCATTTGAATTTGTAAATGCACATAGAGGAGGCCAACTCGGGCAACTTATCCTTCGTTTGGGTAGACATCACTGGTCTATAATAAGTATTGTTGAAGACGAATTGGACGTTCGTCAAACATCTTAAGAGCCGTTTTTTTCAGGCAAGCCATTGTTGATTTGTTTTTCCGATATTGGCTTGCATCTGAACTCAATAGTCTCGAGAAGTGGTACGTTCGTAAACAAAGATTCCAAATTCAGTGAGATCATATTTTTCATGCTAACATTCATATTTTCCACTTTGGAAGTGAAATCGAAAACGTCTTTTACACTCCGTCGACAACTGATTAATGCAAAGGCTCTAAATATTCATGTATATTAGAGTAAAGCCTGATGATGATCTAATTCGAAAACAATATTGTTCGCTTATATATGTTGTTCTCATTTTCACAATTGGAACCTATAATATTTTATGCTTACATTTTAATCCAGTTGAATTGGTAAAATATACGTTTAGTTACTTCAGTGATGAAAGATCGTTCAGTTATCAGTCTTTTATTTAATCAGCTCTGTTGTAAACCAGCTATTTTCTAATGAGGCACTTCGATTGAAAGTTTCTATTATCACATAAGAGTTGAATAAAATAAATTATGTTTAGATAATACATGTTCATATGTTAATCGTTTTCAGCTCATTTCCATAATAAATAAACAAATGATTCTGTACATGATACTGAAAATAGATTACTAAATCAATGAATGTTGAAACTTTAAACAATTAGTCATCATTCTTGATAGTGTTGTGTTATTGATAGTTGATATGTTATCACTATGCTTGAATATGAAAACTATAGTTTAAGTCAAAAATTAACAAAATTATACTTTCGTTTGTTTGTTAAAATTGTTAAAATATAAGTTATTAAATCATTTCATTCATACTAAAAACAGATAATTAAAGCAAAGTTATTACATGTGATAGTCATTATTATTTAGTCTGTAATGCCTCCACATACATTTGAGTTCGCTCGTAGTTAATTTGGTTGAGACATTTCGATTAACTTATTCATTAACCAAGCCATTTGTATAGCAACAACTTGTATGTACCATTGCCTTTTACTATTGTGTGCTTTGTATGAGCTGTTATGTCTGAACATTTCTTACCGCATACGCGAATATTCATCTTACTCACTTTAATGTTTACCTCTTAAGTATTTCGATGGCTTAACCATTTTCGTATGTATATGTATGTACGTTTTAATCTTATTAATTCATTCGCCGACCCGCTTACTCGCTGGCGTGCATGCTGTGCTCTGTATGCTTGTGGTCTATTGGTCCATTTGTGGTGTGCTAAAATAAACGTATTGAACACTACGTATTCACCTTCTGATTTATAAACCGTCAGGCTCTATTTAGTGACGATTGTCTGGACGAGGAAATTACGAGGTCTTAGAAAACGTTGGATAGCGACCATCACGAAACTAGTGAGACTTTGGCTACCATAAGTCCTCAAGTAGTTGACAACGATTGCTTACTAGTTATCACTCGTCAGCAATGTATATCTATAATCTTGAGGAAACTGATGTTGATTATGAAATTCGAACCTGCATAACCTACATTACAACTTGCTTGACACAATTGGATCTTCACTGAAAACTGGACAAACATGACATTAGTTGCTATTCACTGGCTAAGCAATGTAGATACCCTAGTCTTTTAAAACTTAAGCCCATAATTAAACTCTATTCAAAGTTTATATCAACCATTCTTATTCCAAAAAGTTATCACCTTATAATTGATAGATTAGTCAATTCCTTAGTCTAGCCCTATTTCATTTATGCGTTGATAGGTCTTCCAGTGTAATGTGTATTGTTTAACTGAATGCTAATAGTTCCATCGAAAAAAAACTGTGTATCAATTATTCATTTTTTAATTTTTTTTACTATGAAATAATTAGTGGTAGTTATATTAGATTTAAGTGTCAATAGTCAGAATATCCTAAATGATTACAACTTTTAACTTTAATTAAAAATGAATGCCTTCCAATTACTTGTATGAATCAACCACATATTACACTGAACAATCATTTTTACCTTTACTATATTTTATTATCAATGCACAAAAGTCAATTAACCAGTTAATCAATACTTACTTGGATTGATTGTAAACCTACCAATCTATCTCATATTGAAAATGGATCATTTTAAGAGAAAAGAAGAAAATACTAAATAATTTAAGCACGTTAATTTATAAATTATTTGCCAAATAGTTATCAAATCATTCTATTCTTATTTAAAAAAATTCTATGTCTTGCATTTCACTTCATCTATTTTGCTTATTTAAACTGTCGACTAGTAAGATCAACAAATTTATAGACAGTTTAACTGAAAGTTGGGTACACAAATCTACATCGCATTTCATAAAATGTTCAAGATATGAAATGAGAATAGATGTTTACACTCTGTAAGCTTTTCAGCTTATTAGTAAATTTGTTTAGTTTCTATATACAGTGTTATTATTTTCTATGACGATGGTGTTTAACTAATCCACATTAGATCTTAACTCTAATGTGTATCAAAACATGAACTGAAGTTCAATTATTTTATGTAATCAAATGTACTTAATACTACTATGATTATCGCTTATTCTATTCCATGTATATATATATTGATTTCTTAATTTTTCAGGTGATTTACATAAATTGGAAACATTATATTTAAATAATAATTTGAATTTACACGATCTTCCAACTGAATTAGCTATGTGTTGTAGTCTACAAATGATGTCCATTGAAAATTGTCCATTAACTCAAATTCCTGTTGAAGTTGTAACTGGTGGTCCTTCATTAGTGATTCAAGTAAGTCGAAAGATTAATTCACTTACAAATATAATGATTTCTGTTTACTGTATGATGAAATTAGATTGTATGTAGTACATATTGACTAATATGACAAGATTATGTGTGAAATAAGAGATCACCGGTTGTATGATATGTTCTCTCATTGTCAATATTGCATGGCGTTGTATGATATTGTGACCACAGCAGGTTTTGTAACTTCTCAGATCATAACAACAGAACGAACCTCAGTCATTGTGCGATACTATCTTTATTCGTGATATTTAGAAGTAAATAATATTTACAAACAAATATAGAATATGGGAATTAATGGTAGATTTAAACTGTGTGTTAGTTATTTCCATAACTAATTGTAGTTTAAGCGTTCACCACGTGATCTGATCTGACGTGTCTGTAAACTTACTTTCTTTGTTGTAAATGACCTACTAATTAAAGGACATTATTATCTTATTATATTGATGTGACTCATAGTTTTATTCATTTCCATTAGAAACAGATAAAGTTTAAAACCTATTTGGTCTTGTTTTGACTATAGGTTTCCCACAGACTATGTGCTCGCCAATATTGCGTTTGCAGTTCTAGAAGTACATTTGTAGGACAAATTAAATCCTACACTGTGCTCCATCTAATTTGGTTAAGGCAGTTGGATGTCATCACTAGGCCTCACACAAACAATTTAACTCAGAGTTAGGTAGATAACTCCTTGTACTTAGCAATTAAGTGAATGTTTCTATGTATTATAATAATTTCAGTGAAAAACTCATGTTTCCGATGAAAATAAAACTGTAATTTGTCCATATCACTCTTGTTCAGTATAGTCTATGTCATCGATTATTGTCTACATTAGGCAGATAAACCATTTATAGACTTAATGAATTCATCAAAAGAGGGAAACTTTGTTATTTTATATCAAAACAAAACAAAACAGATTACTTGTTGAATACTAGGTACTTGTCGTATTTAACAAAAATAATGTATCCATATTACCTAAATGAATGGTAATGATAAGAAAACATGCCTTACTTCTTGTTTATAATTTTGCGTATATTTATTTCAGAACAAACTGACTAGCATAGAATTTAAATGAAAGTCCTTGATATAGGCAATTTATTCACTCATACTCTCTTTATTATGTCATTTATTAAATATTAGTCGGAGAAGTAAATAGTAAACAACTTATCTAGAGTAATTACGTTTAATAGACTGTACTTTGCATACGGGGGTTTTACACTGTTTAGTATTCAATACTTAGGGATTTAGATGCGATTCGCATCAGTGATTGGCTTTAGTTCGAAAACCAACTAATCATTAGACATCCATTTCATTCCGTTATAGGATGATTTCATGTATGTGTATACACGTAACTCTGTCAGTAAACCGTATCAAGAACGATGGTGCTTTAAAGTGAATGTCTTATTTTTATACTGAATCTAATCAAATCACGAACAGGCTTTGGATTATTAATTTGCTCGTTGCGATCTGATAACACTCAGCAAATTTCTCCTTTAGAAATTTAGCTTCGATTTAACTTGTTTTTTTCTGTTAAAGATATCTGTTATGAGTTTTAGTTCACAAGAACAATGTGACGTATTTGATATTCACTTATTCACAGCATTGTTTTATCACAGTTTAAGTTTGCAAACGTAATTGGCATTGCTTAAGTCTTAATCACTAATCTATACTAAGTAATACTATATGACTTCTGTTCTGTTTGGTATGCGACTACCAATTTACATGCATGTCAGACAGTTTGATTTAACTAACAAGTTCTTCATGATAAACTCTTAAATCTCCAAACTGATCAGTTTGTGTTGAGAAACTGATATGTTCATCTACATTCGCCTTAGATGTCACCGAACAATTTCAGGTATTTAGTATCATCCAATTTTTGTGGACTAGCCACTCGGCTGTTTCGACCCCAGTAAATGTGTTATTTAATTAGAGCTTCATAGTTCTTGAACAAAAATTAGTCCTCTTGTTTGTCGAAAGTGCGATAGGCAGAACCCATCGATGTTACATAATATTTCAGTATAATTAATTAAAAGCTTTTTTTTGAATCTTCGCTCTAACAATTCTCTTTTGTTTTTGTTTTCTTTTAGTATCTACGTCTACAGGGATCTTTCAGTCATATATAAATTGTTAAGTGATGTCAAATGATTTCTTCACCGTATCTTTGAAAATGTAAAGCAATAGAAAATAATGAATGATACATATTGAATGACTACACATACCAATTCAATTGTGTTTATGTATTACCTATATGCTCTCATATGTTTGTACATGTGTATGGTGGGATATTTGTGTACTTCGATTATTATAAAAATCTTTGCGATTTAACACTTGTATACTGAATTAATTTTTGAAATATTTGAATCTGCACAAAATGTGTTTATCATGCATGTTAGATGGACAATAATAAGCTTTTTGTATTGTCCAATTGTCAATAATATTCTTGTCTTATACGTGTATTATACGTTGATAATTTTCTATTCAAGCAGCTAACAAGTAGCTAACAAAAAGTTTATGAGTGATCACCTAAGGTGTCTTTCGCTTCTGATTTTTCTGATTTATTTTTATGAATATGTTGCTAACACACACCAGATCAGTAGAATATCAGAAAATGAAATGTGTGTATAAAAAAACAATCAGATTTCTTTCTTTACCAGTGTTTGTTTGTGTGTGTGTGTGTGTGGGTTAATCTTTTCATCCTTAATTTTTTGTCAGCTACTATTTTTTCACTTTCGTAAAAGTTTTTTTCTTTCATGTGTTATTTCTGTTTTCTAAAATCTAGTCTCAATGCATACGCATTTAATGTACCCAGTCTGATTGTATTGTTAAAGCTGTAATCACTTTTACATGGCTATCACACCCCTTAGAATGATGAGGGGAAAAGTTGAGCTGTTCTACAGCATATAAGATCCGCAATATATATATATATATATAAATGTATCTTTTCTACTTGCATATTCCTAAATAAAGCGTAACATTTAAAATTCTATGTAGTTATTTATTTTCTGTAATTTCATTTTGTTTTGTACGTTCTAATTTGCCGACTGTTTCTTACTTTTTATCATTTATCTACATGTTTATTTCTGGTTATTTATTTATTTTTTATTATTCAGAAAAGTTTATCTTTTGTTTTGATTTCTTTTACTCCTAAGCTTTACTCTTTTTTTTGCTTAATGCTTCTCAATCAAGTTTCTTTTAACTTATATATTAATATATATATATATATATATATATATATATATATATTAATAGTTCCTTTTCTACGAATAATTCAATATGATTAATTTTAGCCGAAAGACGGATTAATGGTTTTCTTTACAAAATTAAAATTTATTGAAATGTGTTGTTAATTTTTGACTGATTTTAACTGCTGACTAAATCATTATATCTAGGCTGTTGTAACATAAAATAAGTGTAGACTAAGGAATTCGTATCACATTTTTCAGTTAAAATTATTGGATTCATATCATATTTACATATAGTGCGTTATCGTATATTGTGCGTTATACAATTTAAATTCATCTCCAATAAGAGGAAAAGAACACACTATGAACAACTTCTTTATTTGTTAGTTACTGTTGAACGAAGCTCTCATCATAACTCATTTTATGGAAATAAATTAGTTCAGTATTGAATCTCAATATCTTTTAAACTGAGCTATTTGAGTGACACTGCCCTTGCCTTTTGCCGTGAGCATTACTGTGCATAATCGATTTTATGTAAAAATCAACTTCAGAAAACAGATTTATTAGCTTCTTATGTCAATTATTTATTTGCATTACGGGGTTGTGAAGATTGTTAAGTTACACATTTTTGAAACCATGAATCGATCAATGTTAGACCACCGTTAGAAACCTGGAAGCACTGGACGGCCGTTTCGTCCTGGTATGGGACTCCTCAGCAGTGCGCATCCACGAATATGATCAAGTTAGACATTAACACCGTTAGATACCGGCTCAGTGGTCTATCGGTTAGGGCGTTCGCGCACAATACCGAAGGTCCTGGGTTCGAATCCTGTGGGGTGCAGGAGTCGTGGATGCGCACTGCTGAGGAGTCCCATACCAGGACGAAACGGCCGTCCAGTGCTTCCAGGTTTCTAACGGTGGTCTAACATTGATCGATTCATGGTTTCAAGAATTATTTATTTATGTATTAACTATCAGATGATACTTAGTGCTATTTTGATAAGTTTTATTGTAGAAAAATAGTCATAAGAGCTGACAAAAAAGCGGTAAGTTATTATGAGCTTGTAAGAGTTTATGAAACTATGTGTTATATAATATCTACAGTCAGTGGCAGAGAAATGAATGAAATTGTTAAGTTACAAGTGGTAAAACGGATTCAATTCTTACACTTCGTAAATGGAATATTGCAAGTTTTGTGTGATTGCCTAAAATATTGGTTGGTTAGGTCGGTACTTCCAATGTTATTGATCTAATCATAGTCGGTGCTAGTTACCGAACTAATTACCTTGCAATGCAATTTTCTTTCATCTATTGTAGGACGTAGCTCCCATAAACTTATGTCGACCGTATACGGATCTACTCACAGATTAACTTAATGTAGATGAAACTCTTTCAGGGCTCAATAACTTAACAGGTTATACCTTCGAATCTCTAAGCAAAGCTAGATGATATAAGTTTTTGATCGGTTGCTTGTGTTCAATGATCAGAGTGAAGTATTCATTCACGTTAACATCCATCACAGAAATTAACAAAACGTCATGAATAGTCATTTGTCAGTGAGTAGCTAAGACTGGTAAAACAAAGTAAGTTTATGAATTTTAATTCTGTAAAGTAAAAATGTATGTTCGAGTAGATAACTGTGTGCTAAACAGTTGTGAGTATCCGTCTCAAAAAGAAAAGGGATCGAGAATTTAAGGCACTTTAGTGCAACTGATGTAATCAGGTTAAATAGTTCTTATATTAGATCAGATAGTCTGTTACAAACACTAGTTCTATCCAGATGTATAACATGAAAAATTTTAACTACTGGGATCATTTTGTCGATAAAGTTAATTTCAGGGTTCACGCTGAAAATAAAATCGTAATTACGAAGAAAATGCATGACATGTAAGAAATTTACATAGTATGTGAATGATACAAGTATTCGTTGATAGGAAGATTAATAACCGAACCAAGTACATTGTTCATTTAGATCAACTCAGTAACTTGATATTGACCTTTATTTTTAGTCCCTGCATTGGTACATCCCGCAGGATTATATTTCTCCCTTTCCACACAATCAGCTTGTACCGCGCTAGGGAAGACAGTATGTTAAACCAATTATAAACGTATAATAACGCCAGCTTATTTTATTAGGTGAGTAGTGCTAGAAATATTGCACAACAATCCCAGAAGCTCGTCAATATCTTAGACTGGCATGACGAAATGGAGTGAAGCGTTACAACTTGTCCTCTTGCGGATACTCTTAGCTCTTATTAAAGACATCGGTTACGAATTGCCTGAACTAATCTACGGTACGGCTTTGGTTTTACTTGGAAAGCTGATTGTTTCCGACGATACAACAACAATGAACCCAAAACGTTCGCAAGCCGTTAGTTACAAACTATGCAGCAGATTAAGCCAATGTTTCCACATAAGCGCACTTGCCACACACAACTTTATCAATATTCGAAGGCATGCAAGTTCATTTTTGTCGGTGTTTACTCAGTGCGCAAACCATTTAAGCCACCACAATAAGAGCTTTAGTTTTATAATCCGCTATATACCTATTCGAATTCCTACCGACTGAATAAATTCAGATATTACAGTACGACCCCCATTACTGTTCCCAAATCTCCAATTTATTATAACACAACACCGTTAGATGAAGTTCTTTATGGGGTCGAGTACAGAAGGAATAATAAGCTTCACAGATAATGCATATTTATATAGTTAGATCGAGTAGGAAACAACATTAAAGTAAGTGACATTGATAGTTTGGACGACTAATGGGAAACAACATTGAAGTATGTGGCATTGATGGTTAGGACGACCATAATATTGACCAGCAGGAACTGTCCAATAGAATTAGACTCATAGGATATTTAATGAATATCTTAACACCTCGCTTTGAATAAATTGAAGCGACACTCGAGATTTTATTTGCATCTGGACTGTTGTTTGTCGTTGTCATTGATCAGCTTGTGGTTGGACTTTGACATGAAGATACTCAACGAATTGGTACAAGATGTCGGACCAGTCTAGGGTACTTCTTAACAGTCTGGCTTCTTATGTGCTTGACGGGACATCTGATAATTTTAGCTGTTTAAACCGAGTTATTTTAGATCGACTGTCAGACTGAGCTGAAGTGAGGTGGACTAGGTGTAGTAGGGGACACATAAGCATTAGTTAGTAGACAGTTGCACTGCATAACGTCAGATTGACTTGATCCACCAAAGTCGTGTCACGATGCAGCTTGGTATCCACCAACATCATTAGTTCAGCTGCTGCTCGGGTAATAATTCAAGTCTCGAAGGATCAATGTGATCCCATCCCCGTCGCCAACTGTTACGCATGCATATAAACATGTCAATTTGAGGTCCGAGTTCAGAAGAGAATCAGGATCCCGGACTTGGGATCCAGGTCCGGGTCACAAAATTTTACAGATAATGCGTATTTATACACTTAGGTTAAATCGGAAACAACATTAATGTCAGTGACATTGATAGTTACTTACTTACTTTCGCCTGTTACCCCCAATGGAGTATAGGCCGCCCACCAGTTTTCTCCAACCAACTCTGTCCTGGGCTTCCCTCTCCAGTTCTGTCCAATGTTTGTTCATTTCTCTCATATCTTTCTCTATTTCTCGGCGTAGTGTGTTCCTTGGCCTTCCTCTTTTCCTTTTGCCTTGAGGGTCCCATGTGAGGGCTTGTCTAGTGACGCAGTTGGGTGCTTTTCGTAGTGTATGTCCTATCCATTTCCACCGCTTCTTCCTGATTTCCTCCTCCATTGGAATCTGACTTGTTCTCTCCCACAGTTCGTTGTTGCTAATGGTGTCTGGCCAACGAATACGAAGTATTTTGCGTAGACAACTGTTAATAAACACTTGTATCTTCTGAATGATGGCTTTGGTAGTTCTCCATGTTTCCGCTCCATACAGTAGAACTGTCTTGACATTTGTATTGAAGATCCTGATTTTGGTTTTATTTGAAAGTTGTTTGGAGTTCCAGATATTTTTCAACTGTAGAAATGCAGCCCTTGCTTTGCCAATCCGCGCCCTCACCTCTGCGTCCGATCCACCTTGATTGTCGATGATGCTGCCAAGATATGTGAAGGTGTTAACGTCCTCCAAGGTATCTCCATCAAGCGTGATTCGGTTGGTGCATGTTGTGTTGCATCGGAGAATTTTGCTTTTTCCTTTATGTATGTTGAGACCTACTGCTGCAGAGGCTGCTGCTACACTGGTCGTCTTCTCTTGCATTTGTTGTTGAGTGTGGGATAGAAGAGCCAGGTCATCTGCGAAGTCCAGATCGTCCAGCTGCGTCCTAACTGTCCAGTTGATACCGTGCTTCCCTCCAGATGTTGACGTCTTCATAATCCAGTCGATGACCAGGAGAAAGAGAAAGGGTGAGAGTAAGCAACCTTGCCTGACACCGGTCTTCACGTCAAAAGAGTCTGTCAGCTGACCTCCGTGTACGATTTTGCAGTCGAATCCATCATAAGAATTCCGTATGATGTTGACTATTTTCTCAGGCACACCGTAGTGTCGAAGAAGCCTCCACAGTGTTTTCCTATCCACGCTATCGAATGCTTTCTCGTAGTCGATGAAGTTGATGTAGAGTGGTGAGTTCCATTCAATTGATTGTTCCACAATGATCCGTAATGTAGCAATTTGGTCAGTACATGATCGATCCTTACGAAATCCAGCCTGTTGATCTCGAAGTTGGGCGTCTACGAAGTCCTTCATTCTGTTTAACAATACCCTGTTGAAGACTTTGCCTGGTATTGAAAGAAGAGTGATGCCTCTGTAGTTTTCACACTTGCTGAGATCGCCTTTCTTTGGTATTTTGATGAGGTATCCTTCTTTCCAATCTGATGGTACTTGTTCCTCATCCCAAATCTTTTTGAAGAGAATGTGAAATATTTTCGCAGTTGCTTCCACATCTGCTTTCATTGCCTCTGCTGGAATGTTGTCTGGTCCTGCTGCTTTGCCGCTCTTGATTTGTCTGATGGCTATACTGATCTCCTCAATCGTAGGTGCACCAATATTAATTGGGAGGTCCTTGGATGCTGCTTCGATGTTGGGTTGGTTCAGTGGAGCTGGTCGATTCAAGAGTTCCTTAAAGTGCTCCACCCACCTATTTCGCTGTTCGTCAGTGTTGCTGATTATTTTCCCTTCCTTGCTTTTCACTGGTCGTTCTGGTTTACGATAGTTTCCGGCGAGCTTCTTTGTAGTTTCGTACAATTGTCTCAAGTTTCCTTCTCTTGCAGCCTTTTCCGCCGTCATTGCTAGATAATCCACATATTTTCGTTTGTCAGCTCTGATGCTCTTCTTCACTTCCCTGTTTGCTTCTGTATACTCGGCTTGCGCCTTAACTTTCTCTGCTCTTGTTCGGCTGACATTCACTGCTGCCTTCTTGTTCCTCCTTTCTTGAATTTTTTCAAGAGTACCAACAGAGATCCATTCCTTGTGATGGTGCTTCTTGTGACCCAGAACTTCGTGACATGTTGAAGTGATTGCCTCCTTAATCCCTATCCAATTGTTCTCCAATGTTGCGTCCTCTCCATCGAGTAGATTGTGAAAGGCCTGGAACCTATTGGTGAGGGCTATCCTGAATTCGTTTAGCTTTAGAGTATCCCGAAGAAATGCCGTATTAAACTTCTGTGATGTTGTCTGCCCCGCTGTCCAGTGCTTCTTTAGCTTCAATCTCATTTTGGCGATCAGCAAATGGTGATCTGAAGCTATATCAGCTCCTCTCTTGGTTCTCACATCCTCCATCGTCCTTCTGAACTTTTTGTTGATACAGATATAGTCAATTTGGTTTTGAGTAGTGTGGTCCGGTGAAATCCATGTGGCTTTGTGAATGCGTTTGTGCGGGAATATTGTGCCACCGATGACCAGTTTGTTGAAGGCACATAGGTTTGCAAATCTCTCACCGTTTTCGTTCCTTTCTCCCAGTCCATGTCGTCCCATGATGTCTTCATATCCAGTGTTGTCCATTCCAACCTTGGCATTCAGGTCTCCCATAAGAATCGTCAAATCCTTTGGTGAACATTTATCGACGATTGACTGCAGCCTTTCGTAGAATTGATCTTTAACGTCGTCATTGTAGTCATTGGTCGGTGCATAACATTGGATGACGTTCATTGTAATGTCCTGTTTCCTTGTTTTGAAGGATGCTTTAATGATCCTGGGTCCATGAGATTCCCATCCTATCAGTGCCTTTTGTGCATGTTTGGACAGCGTCAGTGCAACTCCTTGTGTATGTGAAGCGTTTTCCTCTTCATGATCAGAGTATAACAGCAGTTCCCCTGAAGCAAGTCTCAGTTGTCCTACCTGTGTCCAATGTGTTTCACTGATGCCGAGCACCTCGAGGTTGTATCTTTTCATTTCTGCCGCAACTTGAAATAGTCTTCCAGTCTCCCACAATGTACGAACGTTCCATGTACCTAAAAAAATGGTTGCTCTGGTTGTCAGAAGAGGCATCGGCCCCGTGACTTCCGAGGGGACTCGGCTTTCATCACGAGACGTCATAATTCTTCTTCCAACTGCCAGGGCAGAGTTAAAATGGTTTGAATTATTTTTTCTGGTTAGCGTTTTTTTGGCAAGTTAGATTTCATCGGAATGGGGCCGCCAACCCCATGTCCAACCCTCCTCCTTTATCCGGGCTTGGGACCGACAGTAGCCCCTAAGGTTCTACTGGCGGAGTTGATAGCATAGTATTAGACTTAGATTTTGTTCATGTCTATATTGATAACCGGCTACTAGCATCATCAAACGTAGATGAACATTGGCAGCATTTAACACTTTGATTCCAACTCCTTTCGGATAATGGAATAAAAGTCAACCGAACAGGTGCGAACTTGGCAAATCGGGAATAAAATTCTTGGGACACATTATTCAGTAAAATGGTATCTTAATTTGTGAGGACAAAATACGTGGAGTACACCGTAAAGTCCACAGTGAAAATAATGAAGGCATTTTTCGGTCTGGGCAGTTACCGACGTTTCATACCATGTGCGGCAGAACGGTTACGACCATAAACCGACTTACTTTGCGGTAATCCGCGCAAATTAGAATAGAACGATGCTGAATGTCTTGCATTTTCAAGGATCGAGACAGCTTTGACTCAATCTACAGTCCTCAGCCATCTTGACCCGGTCGATTCATCGGATTTCGCTATGAGACTCGTTATACAAAAGAACATCTCCGGAAGTTGGCAACCTCTCGAATTTTCCTTATGACGTCTTGCTCCCGCGGAAATGAGATATACCGCTTTGGTCGAGAACTGCCATCAGCCTACTGTAATCAAAATCGCAAAGACTTTTGTAGTCCGCTCAGCCTCTTGTTCTTACCAAACTGACACTGAGACTGATAATCACGTACTCACGGATTATCATCTCCCTCGACAAGCTGTTCATGAGGTATATCTTGAGACCTGCTAGTTGTTACCATTGCAATCTCCTCAGATCACTGACCTAATCTGTCTCACCTATTATCTCTGTTTCCTCTCTTTTGCTTACACTTCGGTCATCTTTCACAATCTACACTAGCAATTAATAAACTAAATCATCTATATATTACGTAGTTCTGAAATTTTATTCATATTAGCATTAGAATTTTATCCTTATTATCCTTATCACTCTCCACATTGCAACTAACTGGTCTCCGGTCTGTTAATGTGATAGCTGCTGGTATCCAGAAACCCTACTGCCCTGAAACAAACGTTTTCTTTCAAATCACGGGACATACAAACTCATGACCAACTGCGAACTGACTAGAATTAGACATATGAGTGGCTAGAACCCCATTCATTGGACACTACCGAACACCTGGAACCGTACCGAATGAACAAGAATCGAGCGCGAAGAAATCAAATTGGTTTACACTAGCTCGTGAAAAAGATATTGGATATTGGATTAGAGCAGTTTAACGTTCATCCGCTAAATTTGGATGGGACGTTACTACAGCTGTTGCAATCATGTTGTGAGATTGCCTAGTGGTTTATGCAATGGCAAGATCTAACCAAGATGATGTGTACGTAGCACTCAATGAAATTTTCAAACTAAAAAACTTCAAGTCCAAATTGCAAGAACAAGCAACACTTTCTGTATTTAAGAGTAAGCTTATATTATATAACTTGATATTTTTAGGGAAGAATGATGTGTTTATTTCGATGCCAACGGGCTCTGGAAAGTCACTGTGCTTCCAGCTTCCATCTGTCTTGCATCCTGGTGTTGCCCTCATAGTCTCACCTCTCCTTGCCCTTATAAGTGACCAAATATCTCACTTAAAAAAGCTTCACATACAAGCAGAAACTATTAACTCCAGGACAGCAGATACGCAAAGACGCAAATTGTTTCATCAGTTGATGAGCACGCCGTTGGGTTCAAAAACATATCTCAAGCTTCTGTACATAACCCCTGAACAACTCCAAACACCTTTCTCTTCTTCCCTTATCAGTCAGTTATACGAAAAGTCATGTTTAAGCTATTTTGTTGTGGACGAAGCACATTGTGTATCAGAATGGGGACATGATTTTAGACCTGCTTATCTTGCTTTGGGGAAGATTCGCCGTAAATTGTTCCCAGCGGTACCATGTATAGCACTTACTGCTACTGCTACGCCTCGAGTTCGTGAGGATATCATTAAGTGTTTAGGACTTGGTGAACTATCAGGTTACTCTTCTATAAGCTCGCTTGGTTTCTCTGGAAACCTAGAGGAGTTTAAATGCAGTGTCTTTCGACCAAATCTTTACTATGACGTTGTGTTTGCTGACTTAGTGGATGATGTATATTCAGATATCTTGCAGTTTGCTGCCGAAAATATTGGTTGGGACAGGTCTCAGAAATGTGACTGGGTAAGCCCCTTGTTTAAAGTTTATTATTGTTCGCTACAATTAGACAAAACTTGGATGCGGTATCGTTTACTGTCGAACGCGTACTGATTGTGAGTCATTGGCTGAAAAGCTTACATCGCTTGGTTTGTCTTCACGTGCCTACCACGCAGGGTTATCTAAATCTGAACGAGAAGACGTTCAAACGGGGTGGTCTTCTGGTTTGTATCCCATCGTAGTTGCAACCATAAGTTTTGGAATGGGGGTGGATAAAGCAAATGTGAGGTCAGTTTTTACTTTGATATTCATATTTTGGAAATCTTTAAGGAAATGTTACTCTAGTTTTCTTATTTAATAACTTTCACTGACGCATGAATTGAATTAAATTAACCTGGATAGAATGAAAACTTATCACACTTCAGAATACAGTCATTTAGGTTGTATGTAATGTTTTGCAATTGTAACTTTAACCAAAGTTAATTCCCATATATATATACAAACTTTATTAGTAGTTCAACCAAATTCCGTTGTGGTTTTCAAACGAAACGCAACTTATCAACTGAAGAAGTTTATACTAACCCGAATTCCTCAAAAATAAATCAATGAAAAGAAAGGAAAGTAAAAATTTTTATCCTAAAAGTAGCAAAGATCTAAAGGAAAATAATACGTTCGTTTTCTCCACTAATATCTGTAACCTCGACTTAGATTTAGTTGCCGAAAATGTTTCTATAGTCTTCTGCCCTTTGTCAACTAGATTTAAAAGACTATCTTAGTATTAAATGAAATTTTTGAATGACGGTTGGGGTTTATAAATCAATCATGCACTTTTAACGGTCGATTACGTATCAGTTGCAGTGATTAGGGTTTATGGACTGTGCATTTGCCGAAAACGCAAGTAAAAATGTATTGAAAGTCCGTATGCAGAGTTTACACAGAATAATTAGTTGTGGCAGAAACCCATCTTTAGTAATGGTGATTTTCTCATAAATTATGTGTAAAGATGGCATATTCCGGACAGATTGTGATTTAGGGGTCAAACGATATCAGAATATAAATGGTTTTCAGCGCTCTATTCAAAAGAAGACAAAAAAGAATTCCCTTGTGTATTCTTTCGACATGATTAGGAGATACATCTTAAGTCTTTAGTTATCACCTACGATTGGCTCTCAGATATTACTCGTAAAGCCTTCAAATTTATATGCGGTGGTCATTAATTTCATGAACTGACGTCATATGATTGTCCTAATACTAGTAGTCTTCTTCAGTTTACTGTAACAAGATAAATTAAAACGGAAACGATTTTTAAATAAGCATGAGATTTTGATTGATATCTTTATGATCCTTGTTTCAAGATTTATCACTTAACACAAAATTTGGGGAACCGTAAGCGATACCATCCTATATAGTGATTAATTTAAGTAATGAATGTTAGCGAGTAAGTGGAAGTATATTTTTAGTTTGTCTGACTTAATAAGGCCCAGCCGTAGCTGCTACCTTGACAAAATGGAAGGTATTACCTATCGTAATGACCCAACCGGGCCATACTGGCTGGTAGAATACATTGCTGTCAGCCCCCCCATTTAGAGGCTCGATAGTAAATTGCAGCTCGTTCTGGAGCACGTGTTTAGACTCGTATTATGATCTAGTAAGAGCACGCGTTTGTCTGCGGCTTACTGGACAGAGGAAATACAGCAAGGAAATCTCTTAAAGTTCTACTTAACGCTTAAAAGCTAAGAGAATATTTCGAGAACTACTCAAACTTATCAAGGAGACCGGTATAAGAAATACGACTACTCGAAAAGGATTGGATTATTATTCGTTCTCAATCCATAAGATTGGATCAATGGACAGAGAACTTTAGGGAGCAGTTCATCTGGCCTTCAGCCACACTTTGGTTACCCACGATGTCCAGTCAACCTGAATGGCAAGTAGATGTAAGTCCTCCAACTCTTAGGGAGATTGAAATGACCATAGGCAATCTAAAGCGAGGGAATGCAGCAGGTCCTGATACATTGACCCTTTAAAATTCTAAGAATGGTGGTCCAGTTTTATAAGTGAAATTGACTGAGATCTTAGCTAGAATCTGCAAACTGTATTTAACCCCATCTGAATGGCCACCCGAGTGAGCAACGCTGTTATTAGGAATCGGGTGCTAGGTAAGAATGGCAGATCAATAGATGAAGTAATGAAACTTCATAATTTGAGGTGGTTGGGACATGTGCTGCATATGCCTAACCACCGACTACCTCGTCGAACTTTGTTTTGTAGTGTAGGAATAGGTTGGAAGAAAGTTAAGGGTGGCCAAACAAAAACATGGCAGAAATCCATGAAGTCATTGACAAGTGGACTTAGCCATGTCGGTTGTTGTCGACTACCTGGTTGGGGTCCGCGAGATGATAATAATCGATAGTTAGATATTCTGAATGACATGGCTGAAAACCGTTTGCAATGGCGCAGGTGCATTTATTCTTTGTGTTCTCTCAAATCCTAATCTTCTGGATTCTTCAACACCTCCAGTTTTGACTTTCTAAACTTTTCTGACTGAATCATACTTCTTGAATAATATCTTCTAATCCTAACCTCTCCGAATACTTCTAACACCTTTACTACCTCTTCTACTATTGGATTTGAATTGACAGTTACATCTCTGTGCTGATGTGGTATGGCGACATGAACTGATGTACTCACGTACGAAGTTCTACGTTGCAACTGACTGACTGACTGAATGGCCTAAATCACTTATTGTCCCTGCCTAAAAGAAAACGAAATTGTCATGTTAAAATCACAGAGGAACCAGCTCACCTAATGTAGTGTGTAAAATATTAGCTTCAATAATACCTTGGTATATATATATATATATATATATATATATATATATATATATATTTATCAGTTCAGTCCAATGTACGTTGAAAAATAATAGGATTTCATCACAGTTGTTTTCTCAGCACCAATTATACCTGTTGGAAGTTTTAAGCATATAAAGCGCTGTCAAAGTCTTAAATTGTTTGACATTTTTTTGAGTAGTAACATGTCACATATTAGGTACAAAAATCTTTGTTTTGTACATTTGAAAGTTTTTAAAATACCTGTCAGTTTTCTTTATCCTGAGATATTTTTGATATTCGAAGGTTCGTCCTTCACTGGACTCTTCCTAAAAGTTTGGCCGCCTACTATCAGGAATCAGGCAGAGCTGGAAGAGATGGATTGCAAGCTTCTTGTCGGATTTATTATTTTAAGAAAGAACGTGATACTGTAGTTTTTCTAACAAACCAAGAACCAAACGTAAGTAAATAATTTTTATTATATATTATTTTTAGAGTGGTTCTAAAAAGTCACTTGATAACAATCAATGTCGAAAAAATGATATTAATACCATGGTAAAATATGTTGAGTCGGCAAAGTGAGTTCAGTTAATTTCCCTTCTGTTGTTTTGTTGACTGTTATACGTTGCTCCTAATTATCTGTTTATTTATCACTTCAGTAATCACGAGTTAGTATTACTTAAATTATTGTTAGAAGTGGATAATTCGGTTTATCAGTTAATTTGTTCTCCAGTCATATATTTTCCACACTTTTACATATGCAACATGATGACGTTTGAATTACCACCTGGTTAAAATCAAAAGTCATCGTTTTGTCAGAAGAAAAGTGTTGTAGAGATTGTTGAGTTTCATTAAAAGCATAATGATCTAACACTAATCAGTTCAAAATGTCATTGAAAGTATATTCAACTATTTTACAGTTTTAATAGGATATAAGGACATTTCATTGCTTCAAGGAATCTGGTGATGTGGCCGTCTTTCTTGTCGGACACAAACGAAGACAGACTGAACGGACGTTTATACCTGTTAACACTGATGAGTAAGGCGTATCCGCAACGTTAGTGCGAAAAATACTGCTTTGTTACATTTGATTCTGTTGTATTCAGCTCTGGTTACAGGGAAATAATACCGTGGCATTCTTGCCGCGATGTGTATCGTGTATATATATATATATATATATATATATATATATTAGTCGAAAGGACTGAAGTGAACGAACTAATTGTTTAAGTGAATGTCCATTAGGCAGTAGAGGAATCGAATGCAAAATATTTTAAAATTAAACAGTATGAATATCAAGTACACATCAGATAAATACTTCATTAACAAATCTTTCAGCAAACGGCGTCAACTGAATATCAATCGTAAACAAAAGATATGTAAAAATGTGTTTCATTAGTGCACTGACTATCATCCTGTTAAGATTAGACTGGATTCAGAGAATTATAACTACTTAGGGCTGACACTATTGTTCGCATTTAGATCTGTCTAAATGGAGTAAGTGTCCAAACTACTGACTAGAATCTCATTCTTTTCCTATTTAGTTCATCAATATTTAGTTGATTTCCTATTTACATATTTAATTAAAGCTGTAGACATCAACAAATTGGAATTTATTTCAAAGATGAGCAATCTCCATGTGGGAATCATTGTGATGTTTGTGTCAGTGCATCACAAGTATCTATGAATTTGGCATTATTTCGTGCTCTTGAATTTAGTAAGTATTCATTTTTAATTTGAGTTGAATATGATTGGTGTATTTAAACCGCTTTAAAAATTTTAAAACTGAGCGTCCATATACAATCCTAGAAGGTGTTAAGGATAGTAATGTTGTAGTGAAGGAGAACATAGGTGAGGGCAACCGAATTGTATTTAACTCAAATTACAGAGTTAATTGGTAAAATAGGAAACCATATCGTAAATCTTTAATTTGCAAAATATCAATCCATCATATCGAACTGGACTGTTCCTGTTGCAAAACATCAATCCATTGTCTGACATTTCACTGATCATGCGTTTCATACAAATCCCATTGTATTCCTGCTCTTCCTTTCTTGATCTTCCCCCATCTTCTGCTGCCAGACATTACGTTTTTACTCGCGTCATATACTACTTATAAGTAGCGCGCACCACGATGTCACTACTTGATAAATGTTGATAAATAGGTTACGCTTTTTATGCGTCTATTTCTACAAAACTTTGTGTCACAACTTCACTAGGTAACTGCAAACATCTAGCAAATTAACATCAGTTGCGTTGTCATTCAATATTAGAACGATAGAATTAGTTGTTTCGCTTTATTTGCTTGTTTTTACAGAATCAATCCATACATTTTCTGATTAAACCGAACATAAAATTCTCAGACTCCTCCATTGATTTTGTTAGTTCTTAATAATATGATCAACATTATCACAATTGCAAATGTGACCAACGAAAAATTGCGATATCTCACACAAATATCATCGCTGTTCTCTTAATTTTATCAGTAATCGGTTGCAGAGTGTGATTATTTGTCTTAATGACTGGTTAGTATTCGCTAATCAAGCAATTTTAAGAATCAGAAACCAGGGTCAGTGCGTGCTGTAGTTGGTCGTTTTATTGAACTGAACATCATACTTTTTATCGATTTGCATTCATATGCGACACTATCAAGCTAGATAATAAATTCAGTGAAACACCATAAATAGTTCCAAAATATACAGATAACCCAATTTGTTTTAATTCTGTATATTAATAATTTATTCTGCACTCTGACATTATCAGTAATCATCACTGAATGTTTATTTTTCACTTTGATTTATTAGCTACTAAAATTGGTCACCAGAATGATGACAGTACTGAAAATAATGGTGATATGGATAAGTTGTATGATGGTAATGAAGGTGATGATGATACAGAAAATTTTTCAATTGATCAACAACGTGAAGAGTATGATAAATTAGAAAGGCAAAAGTTAATCACAAGTGAATTTAATAAACGTCGACGGAATACAGATAAACCTATGCAAGTTAGTGAAATTCCATGGCTTTACTTAAGTGATTAGTTAAAATGTTTGCTAGCATTAACATTTATACCATCTTTAATAAATTTATTTCGATAGCATGATATGAATATTGTTATCCATTGATCTATTGGATAAGAATTATCTAATGGAATAATGCAAGTGCTAATATGACCAAGACCGTAATCATTTTTATTGTGAAATTAATTCTATAAATGTAATTTATCATGAGAATTTGAAGTTTATGTGAACTTTATATTCTGATGTAAAAAATAATCATAAAAAACAAAACTTCTCAGTGATGATTTACACACTCTCAAACTATTCAAATATTCAATCAATCATAATGCAGGATATAGCGTAGATGTGTATCAGACCTAGTAACTTGCACTTTTTTAAGGCAGAGTGATGAGATTAAAAAAGATACATAAAAAATGAATTGAATTGATGGTAGAAAAAGTTAAACATAATGAATATAATTTGAATACCAGTCACTGGAAAAAAAGAAATAAAATATCATCAAATTTCAAACAAAATTCCGTAAAAGAAAAAGGAAAAAATTCATTCTATTGTGTTGTGATCTTTTCTGAGTTGTGTTGCTGATCATCTACAATCACTGATTCCAACAATCAAGCAGACCGTAACCAGGTAGTCTGTAATTATCAGAGCGATTGAAACCAAACAGTCTGTGATTTCATGCCTTATTTTACTTTGGTTGTCCTTAGCTTTCTTTCAGCTTACTCTTGCTTAAGACATCAATGCACATCACTGTCGATAGTGACTAGGTACACGTAATAGATGTCCAAACCATCTCGGTCATAGACTTACCAACTGATTTGCCATATTTTCTTAGTAACTTATCCTTAACTTCAGCATTGCTCATTTGGTCGTTCTGCGATATGTGAAAAGTGATCCAAATTCATCTAATATTAAGTATTCACAGTTCACTCATGTCTTCTACTTTCATGAATCTTGTTTCATGGTCAGAGAGTGATATAGTGTAGACTGGCTGCTCAGTATATTCGCTCTGTGATTGACAGATGGAAACATCTCTATAATCTGATTTGATAAATATTCTCAACTTGATCAACCTATTGGAAAAGATACTTTAGACCATAGTTCATCTCATATTTTTGACTACAGTTTATTTATTCACTTCACGTAACCTTGTTTTCGTCTACATTTAGTCACCATGGGTTTCAGCTCCTAATACAACTGAAGTTCTAAGTCCAGATAATCGCAATGTCGCCGGAATTACTGGACGGTGTCGTGACCAAACACTTCAGTTGCTTATCAGTGCAATGAAAAAATTATTCCCAGAACATGAAGCATTATTAAATCATTTATGTGCAAATGCAGAGTATGCATTGTTTAAAGAATCAAAAGTAAGCTCTTCTATTAATAATTACAATCATATGCTTCGTTCTGTAGTTGATATAGAGTAATATGACACATTTATTATTTAAGGTAAGCATGTTAATCCTAGACATTCTGATTACATGATAATCGTTAACCTTATTGAATTTTTATAGCAATATCGGATCTTTCTCATAAATATTTACTACCGGTCAGTCAGTTACAACGTCGAACTTCTTACGTACGTACATCAGTTCAAATTGCCATACCACATTAGCACACAGATGTAATTGTCAATTCAAATCCCATAATCATAGAGGCAGTAGAAGTATTAGCGATAATGGTAACTGATGCGCAGCAGACTCGTCCTTTGGTAGCAGACACATATTTCTCCTACGCCATAAATGACGCAAGTTGGTTAAAGCTAGTTAAGCCTTCTGTATCCGTGCAGAGATTTCGTCAGATAGTTGGCCATCAGCACTGACGAGACTCGCAACATAAGTGAGGCGATCAGCACGTTCAACTACTTCACTCCCTATCACTAGTTCAGGTGCCGACGCAAACCAATTGTGAAGCAATATTTTACATTTTGAGAGAAAAAGCCGCATCCCGAAACATGCTCGCATTCATACTTAAGGTGGTCAGAAGACTCTGCATTTTGTCAGCGTCTTCACCGAACAGAACCTTGTCATCGGCATATTCTAAGTCAACGAGCGAATCTTCTGGTGAAAGTTCAACGCTCGAAAAGTCAGATGAAAGTATCATATCCGCAAGCATATCAACGATAAAGTTTAACAAAAATCGAAAAAGTAGACATCCCTGACGCACACCACTTGAAGTAATCGATTCCGATGACAGTTCGCCACAAGCCCTAAATTGGTCAGTAGTATTCGAGTAGAGAACCTGTATAGATTTAATGTAATTGTTTGGTACGCCTTTAATGGCCTATGTTCTAGGACCTATCGAAGTGTGAATATCCAGTTTATAAATCCACGACCAGGTGTGAAACCACTCTGATTTTCTCGAGTCTGTTCTTCACGCGCTCTAGTTAGACGTCGAAGTAGTATTGAAGCTAATATTTTAGGCAGTATATTAGATAAACTGATTCCGCTGTGATTGTCATAAGATGACTTTTGTCTTCTCTCATAGACCGGGACAATCAGTGATTGAGACTAGTCAGATGGGATTACATCCACTGCCCAGATTTTACTTAAGATCTCAATCAATCTAACTGCTAAACCTGGGCTACCACCAATATACATATATTTTTACGATTGGCTTCTAATTAGTGTGTTAAAATTTTCGTTTAATAACGTGTTGGGTTGTATATATACGTATTGGAAACTATAAATGTTTGTTGTCAATAATCCCACTACCTATTATCAGTATATATAATAGTTATATGATATCTATATTACCGAAATGTTTCGTATGTTTGTCTGAGTTTTTTTTAAATTTAAATAATTTGTTAAAACGAATCATACGGGAAATTGAAAATCAATGTATTGTTTTATTAGTTAATGTTTTCTTCTATGTCGTATAACATATCTTTTAATTCAATCTTTACTATCTAATTGACAAAATATAAACAAATTGATTAAAACTCACCTATAATTGTTATTGAACACTAAAAATGTGAAATAATGTCATTTTTAAAATGTACTTATCTTACTATGCAATAACGATAAGGTTAATTAAGTGTTCATTTCTCCAGTCGTCCGACTAGACACAAATATACACACTACCTGTACGCGAGTTCAGTCTACTACATATGTAATAAAACTAAAAATGAACAGGAATTTGTAATCAATGCCCGAATATAGGTAGATACAACTCATAGGTATATATATCTGTGCTTCGATTTTATCAGCCAAAACCTTGAATAAGCGCATCATCGGCTTCATCCAATACTGCGCCTTGTTTATCATCTGTCAACATTGTTCTTCAAGCTGACCATCGATGACATTCTGGAAACAGTTGCTGTGGAAATGGGTGGTAGTGGTGTGGTTCTGTTAACTGGAGGAAGACCTTTTCGATCTTGAGTATATGGATGATGTTGTCTTACTGTACGATTATATTTAAGTGATGAAAATTGCACTTGTTAATCAGTGTCTTCAAGTTTGGCATTTAATTTCAACTGTTCAAGTTCACAGAACTTTTACAAGACTGACATGAGTCCATGTCAGCTCTCAAAATTTGCGGTTAGCCCTTAGATGTAGTACAAAAAGTCCGTGCACCTGGTTAGTTTTATATGCTGGTGGTTGCATAATTTATAATTTCATTGTACGTATAACGAGAAAAAGAGCGATTTAAACCAGTCTAGACAATTTTTAATGTCGTTACGAAGTTATTCCGGCTGTAATAAGTATGGTCTAAAACGTGTCGTTGAGAGCAGTTTTGTACTGTTCTTCTAAAACCTTGCCATTCTGAGTTGAGGATTTTCGGTAAATGTCTGTTTAATCATCATTGTCTCCCTAGGATTACTGATATCCAGTGACGACATTTATTTCATTGTTTAATCAGTTAGAAGGTGAAGCTTTAAGTTGTGCAAAACTTAACAACTTGGAAATATAATGATTAATCCACTTTGTTTGTGGTTTTATTAAGTGTAAAATAATTAACCTACGTGACCAATAAAAATTTTGTAGTACATACAAAACATTTACAGGAAATGTTCCACCGGTCTCAATTTGTGGTGTAGTGCATGAAAAAACAGATTATTCAAGTGATTTATATTGCTTTGATATGATTTGTCCCCTACGTATTCACTTTGTATTGACCAGTGTTCTGTTTTTATATTCTTTTTAAATTTTATCTGGATTCATTACAACGACATAAAAGGACTTGATGTTATCGAATCAACACGATCAAAACTACATTACATTTTGTATTTAATAAAGAAACTGTAGAACAACTGTAGGATACTAACTGAAATCGCTCAACTGATGTTGATTCGCACGTATCAGTAAAGTAACTGATAATCCTCTGGAAATAAAACCTATATTGTTTGTCACCATAAGTAAACACATCTAGTTTACAATTAGAGTTTATACCCTGACCTTGGTTAACATTTGTTAATCGGAATTACCCTATTTCTGTCAATCCGTCCTAAAATAGTTGTTTTCCTGGACCTTAAGGCGGCATTCGACTCAGTGGACCGTGAGGTTCTGTGGTAGTGTCTGTCATTGAAAGGTGTACCAAAGAAGTACATTAACCTCATACAATCTCTCTACTCGAACACCACTGGTCGAGTGAGGGCTTATGGCGAACTGTCATCGGAATTCTTTTCTCCAAGTGGGGTCCGTCAGGGATGTCCACTCTCTCCATTCTTGTTTAGTTTTGTCATAGACATGCTGCTAGATATAACTTTTCAGGAGTAGACGTTCTACCAGGTGGCTCGCTTATTGACTTAGAGTATGCCGATGACATAGTCCTACTCAGTGAAGACGCTGACAAAGTGCAGAGTCTTCTGGCCACCCTAAGCAACAATGCAAGCATGTTCGGGATGCGGTTTTCCCCCTCGAAATGCAAAATGTTGCTTCAAGATTGGGTTGCATCGGTACCTGAACTAGTGATAAGGAGTGAAGTATTCGAGCGTGTAGACCACTTCACTTATCTTGGGAGTCTCATCAGTGCTGATGGCCTGGTGACTGATAAAATCTCAGCTCGAATACAGAAGGCTCGATTGGCTTTTGCCAAGCTGCGTCACTTATGGCGTAGGCGAGATATCCGTTTGCCGACTAAGGGACGTGTACTGCGCAGTGGTTCGCTCCGTCTTACTTTATGGCTGTGAAACATGGCCAGTCAGAGTAGAGGATATTCGTAGGTTAATGGTTTTCGATCATAGATGTCTTCGAAGCATTGCTCGTATATCCTGGGGCACCCGAGTGAGCAACGCTGTTATTAGGAAACGGGTGCTAGGTAAGAATGGCAGATCAATAGATGAAGTGCTGAAACTTCATCAGTTGAAGTGGTTGGGACATGTCTTGCGTATGCCTAACCACCGACTGCCTCGACGAGCTTTGTTTTGTAGTGTAGGAATAGGTTGGAAGAAAGTTAGGGGCGGCCAAACCAAAACATGGCAGAAATCCATGAAGTCATTGACAAGTGGACTGAGCCATGTCGGGAGTTGTTGACTATCTGGTTGGGGTCCGCGAGATGATAATAATCGATGGTTAGAGACCTTGAATGACATGGCTGAAAACCGTTTGCAATGGCGCAGGTGCATTTATTCTTTGTGTTCTCTCAAATCCTAATCTTCTGGATTCTTCAACCCCTCTAGTTTTGACTTTCTATACTTTTCTCACTGAATCATATTTCTTGAATATCTTCTCATCCTAACCTCTCCGATTACTTCTGATACCTTTACTACCTATTCTACTATTGGATTTGAATTGACGAATACTTCTCTGTGCTGATGTGGTATGGCAACATGAACTGATGTACTTACGTACGAAGTTCTACGTTGCATCTGACTGACTGACTGATTTCTGTTAATCGAGAGGTATTGTATGGTCACTGTAATACGTTTCAGATAGTTTGCCAAAAAATTAGTTTAAGTGTGAGATGAGCTAAAAATTTCTATGAGCTTACAGTTCATAGACGACCTTTGGGTGACCTTGAGAATATTCACTTCACTAGGGTTAAAAGAGGGTTATAAAGTCATCTGAAGAATTAAGAATAGGATTAAAAGCTGGATAAAAACGTTAGGAATTAGAGTTGGGGGGTGGGGGTTATGAAATGAAATCAGCTATAATGTCGAAATGTTATATAATCATTTGAATAAATAAATTTCGCACCAAAATCTAAAACTTACTATCTCCAAATGACTCTCTTGCGATAAGGCGGATGCATTTCTTTATACCACGAAAAACACGATTACTTATGTAAACACAACTCTATCATTCCCAGGAAATATTTTGTTTTAAACCAAGAATTCACTTTACAATCTCCAGTTACTGATCATAGTTTCCAGCTCAGTAATTCATTATGTCTTCTTAAAGCCAAATTCGCATAATACTAAATTCAATCACTCTTTTAAGTTAAAGTATTTATAAGATTATGATTTAATAGACATTTTGTAAGGCGGCTGTTTGTAGCAGTTTATTACAATTATTAATTTCGATTCAACAAAATAGCACTTATTAAATCATGTAAACAAAAATGATCACGTTTAGGCGTTATAGTTCAATACGAATTGATAGAAACAAGATTCACTGTTATACTAACAGTAGTTAGTAAAGACATCAGCAAAATATATGTAACCACCAGTCATCTACTTTACAATCATCAGTAATCAATTACAAACAAGTTATGTTTATTTGTATGTATGCATAAAAATTAGCAATTTTAATCAACTATCACAAAGTAGTTGAATTAGCTACCAGATATATACAAAGTTATAAACTGCCTGTATATTATCATTTGTACATAAGAAAGGTATAGAAAAATGTCATATATGCTAACTAATGTTAGACTAAAAAGATAGACTAATCATTTGTACATAAATGATTAAACGCAGATGGAATATTGTAAGCTTCTCAGTATATAGTGTTTTTTTAAGGCTAACTAAATGGAAACATGCTTCTGAACTTTTCTTGTGAAAAGTATTTTCTAGTTAAACACACAAAGCTTTTATTCACTAAACTATCATTGAAGTGAGAAATGTCCCCTTCCCGTTGATTGATTTTTAATATTCCTTGTAAATGATCATATATTTCTGTATTATTAAAAATAAGTAGTTATGATGTTTTTCTACTAGTATTATACATGATAACACAATCAATCATTGTGTATAATAATAATAATCGTGTCAGGTGCAAGAGTTGTGGATGCTCCCTGTTGATGAGTCCTATACCAGGACGAAACGGCCGTCCAGTGCTCCCAGGTTTCTAATTGTAGTCTAACAATAATTATTAATTGATGATTTGAATGTGCAAGAAACATTAATCTCCATAACTCTAATGGAAAATAATAATAATAATAATAGTTTGAACCGGTTGACAGCAATCGAACAGTCGGTGGATCACTGATATCCATTATTTGTTGGACGTGTGCTTGTTTACTTGTCTTTTCTTATTGTTAGAATATTTCTAACAGCTTCTCTGAATAACAATTGTTTTGTTTGATATTTTACTGTTCATATGATTCCTTTTATTCATATTTATGTTTCGAGTAACAATAACTCTATCTTAAAAATATTGAGCCTGCAAGTTACACTCATTGTGCATTGTATTCCTGCTATTTTATATTGTCACTATTAGTAATGATAATTATGATAACAATAACGATACTGACTGCATGTCATATTTGAAGCAATAGAGATGAAAACCTATGTAAAGAGTTCAGCGTTCACATTTGTCTTTCACCTGTCGTAACTTTCTAGGTTTACGTTGTAATCATACAGTCTATTTTTTAAAACTTTCAAATACCACCATATTTTAATTGTCTTAGTTATAATTGAATTTATTCTAACTGTGGTGGCCAATTTCTACGTGTTCTTAGTCTTCGTAATTAGTTCGTCCAGACAATCGTCACTGAATAGTGTCTGACGGTTTATAAATCAGAAGGTGAATTCGAAGTATTGAATACGTTTATTTTGGAACACCACAAATAGGATAGCAGACCGGGCAGGCACACTAGCGAGTGAATGTGCGAATGAATTAATAAGATTAAAATGTTCGTATATATACATAGGAAGATATCTGAATCATCGAGATATTTAAGAGATTAACATTAAAGCGAATAGGGTGAATATGCGCGTAGGCGGTAAGCAATCCTCAGTCGTATAAGCTCATACAAATCAGACAATAATAAAAGCCAATGGTACCTATAAGTTATTGTTATACAAATGGCTTGGTTAAATGAATTAATCGAAAGGCTTGACTAAATTAAATGTAAGCGAATGCAAATAAATGTGGAGGCACTACATAACCAGTTAAACTAAACACTCTAAATTAGTTCCTGTAAAAAAAAATCGCAGTGATGTAACTGATGGTAGTTTTTACAAATTCCATAAAAATAGTTTTCTCGAATTCGACAATCATTTGCTCATAGTATCTTCATTATTGATAATACTGTGGCTAGTAGTAGTATTATTAATTGAATGTGCATATATGTTATAATAAATATTTCAAATTCTTTCATTAGTATACAGTTTCGCTATCTTGATAATCAGTATAAGATAGTTTCGTCTTTGATTTACAATTAATTGAGCACCACTTCAGAAATAATAATCATAAATGTCAGCTCATATTTAGATACTGAATGATTATAGAGTCGAATATTTTTTGGCATTATGTTAGTCAAACTGATTCCTTTATGGTTTTATCTTTTCTGTAAACTTTTGGGATTAGTAAGATGGAATTTCTTTTAGCTCTTAGATTATGTTCCGTAAACTAGTCAGTTTAACTGATGGTGTCAGACTACCATCATTCAAGACACCAAGTGTCACCCGCTAAGGGCCTTATGCTGCTCTTCGCTCTAATTTATTTATAGCTTCTTCGAATTCTTTGAGAACTATTCTTACATTGACCTATTCAGACTATTTGTTAACAGTGGGTAACTGTAGATTAGCAGCGACGACCGTTATGCCTTATTTTCTGACTTTTTAAAGGATGACAGGAAGCTTTTTGTAATGATTATCTTGTAGCGAAGTTTCTTTGTGGTTAAGGCATTCGATTTCCAACGTCAGGTTGCGTATTTTTATACATATTCACCTGCCTCAGTCCAAGTAGCTAAGCAGCAGCACTATCCCTCTCATATAAAGTGTGTGATATGAAGCAGGGTACACGGATCTACACTTGGTGAATCACATCAAAAATTAACTGTAACCGTTTCTGTTAGTATAAAGTTAGGTAAACACTACAAAAAGAAAGCTTTTAGGGTTGATTTCTGACAACTTATTTCCGATGTGGAAGTGAAGCATCTCTGGAGACATAAATTATCCTCATTAAATGCTCAGGTGGTTGATTGTAGTGGAGTTTTCGTTCTGTGAGCTGGATATTTAAGTTGTAGAGCATTCAGTGTTCTTCTGAACAACATCATCAGCACAGTACTTCAAATAGAAATGAAGTATTCGAATTGAGTTGTTTTTCACTCGTAATAATAAAAATCACAAAAATTATCCTGTTTTAATTACATTTTAGCTCTTTATTATATTCACGAGTAACTTCACTTTACATTTATTCATTCAGGTTGCTGCTATGTATCGTACACGTATGGCAAGATTGATCACCTTTGTACGTCGACCAAATATTACTAAAGAATCTATATGGAATGCTGTTAAGAGTAAAGCTGATATTCTTTTGACGAAAACAACTGAAAAGATTCAATCCACTGTAAGTTATGCTTGTTAGGTATAAACCAATATATACCAATAATAATTGTTATAATTACTGATGATGAATACCAATCAATGCATATGTCTGATTTTTAATACCTAATGAATTATTCCTTTCATTTTTGCATTCATCTAATTGGATAAAATTTTCTACACTATACTATTATATCAGTTTGACTAAATTAATTGTTTGTGAATAATTTCAATTAAAAAAATGATTTTGTTAGTTACTGTGTTTAAAAACTCAAGGTAATTGAACGACTTCTATTGGATACAGGGCATTTTTCAAATATGCACCAAGAACTGTTAATTGTTTCTGTGAAATTAAATCACAGAGTTTAACTCGATTATTTTTGTCCTCTTCACTCATCTGATGAGATATTGAATAAACTGTTATATATTAGTTACTTTATCATCATTATTTAAAAGGTCGGTTATAAAATCTCTATTATGACTCTTCAAAATAACATTAATATTGTCAGTATTTAAAATTACTTCTCAAAGAGAACCATCTAAAATCTCCTTACAAAATGTAAGAAGTGTATTGAACTGTAGATACCTAAACTTAAAGTAACCTACCTGAATTCTAAAATCATTGTAGAAGAAAAAAAGTCTACTGTTTGTAATATTGTTAGTCTTTGTTTGTACATGCTCTATAACTAATTAATTGTTATGCTCCTCACTAGGTAGGTATGCTTGAAACTGTTAGTCGATAAACAAGAACGAAACAATGAACCAGCGTCCAGGTAGGCTACTCTGATCCTTGACCCAAAAGACCTAACGAAAAGTCTTGATATAGCGTAGATAGTGTATTCTACAAACACCCAGCCTGCACACAATGAATCCAAGCACACAAATCGCGTTTATTTATACACCATAGAGACGTCCTTGGGAGAGTCACAAAAATAGCACACTAGAATAACACAGTAATCAATCACAGCAAAGGCTTTTCCTGGTTGGAAATGTGATCTCAAGGTCAACTGATAAGCCGATTAATAAAATCCAAAATAAAGACATTTATCAAGCGAGTTCTCGGGGAACTAACATCCCCAGCATTAATATAGTTTAGAAATCTCACTAGTTAAATAATAAATACAATTATATTGGGATCAGAATATTATACAAGTTTGATCTATAAATTCCCTTATTGTCAAATATTATTATACATTAAGTCTTTCAATGTATATTTTATTTCTGTAACTCATTGTCATTAAAATGTATTTACTAATTTTCAGGTCGTATTATTACGTTTATTATTGATAAATTATACACTATTGACTCATCTTTAAAAATTGAACCTTTAATTTTTAAGCTTTACAATGAATTATAGTTCAGCCTTTAAAACGTTTAATCTACTAGTCATTTAGTTCAATTTACTAACAGGTTTTTTTTGCGCTGTTGTCATTGTGAGACTTTTGGTTGTCGGTGTTATTGTTCTTCTTCAGATCAGTCAAGTATGTTATATAAATGTATGTATGTCTTATAAATCAAATGTATCGAATATCATAGTGTAATTCGTTATTACGTGTGTTTTTTTAAATTGCTATTCATTTGTAAACTATGAAGGATAATAAAAATTCAGTAGTAGAAGAAAAAGCTAAAGTCTCATCAAACCAATTTCATCATAAATTGAAACGATCATCTTCACCCGAATCAGACAAATTCAATGCTCAATATTCAACGCCCATTGGTAAAAAATTGAAATTGGAGTCTGAATTCACAAATTTCAATTCTCATTGCAAAAGTAAAACGCTTTCACCAATTGTTAAATCGGTATGTTTTGCTGTGTTTTGCATAGTGATGTTTTGTTTGAACGTTGTGGTGTGTATTAAGGATATGTTTAAATTATATTGTATCTGATTGATGATTACCTACTGACTTACTTACGCCTGTTACCCCCAATGGAGTATAGGCCGCCGACCAGTATTCTCCAACCTACTCTGTCTTGGGTCTCCCTTTTCAGTTCTGTCTCCATTCCTCGGCGTAATGTTTTCTGTGGCCTTCTTCTTTTCCTTTTATCTTGAGGGTTCCAAGTGAGAACTTGTCCTGCCACGTAGTTGAGTGCTTTCCTTAATGTGTGGCTTATCCACTTGCAGCGCTTCTTCGTCATTTCTTACTCCACTGGAATCTGGTTTGTTCTCCCCCACAGTAGGTTGTTGCTGATGATGTCTGGCCAACGGATCCTAAGTATTTTGCGTAGACAACTGATAATAAATACTTGTATATTTTGGATGCTGGTTGGCGGCCTATGCTCCGTTGGGGGGTAACAGGCGTAAGTAAGTAAGTAAGTACCAGCGGAGATCCATTCCTTCTTATGGTACCTCTTATGGCTCAGAAACTCCTTACATGTTGGAGTAATTGTCTCCTTGATCCTATTCCAATTGTTCTCCATGGCAGTTTCCTTTCCTTTCCCAATTCCGCAGCAGCTTGGCAGACTCTCTTGGTCTCTCACATTGTTCGAACAAGCCGTATATCTAGAAGGATGGTCCCTCTGGTTGTGAGTAGGGGAATCGGCATCGTGACTTCCGGAGGAATTCGGCTTTCATTATGAGACGTCATAACTCTTCTGAAAGAAGAGTTTCAGATTAAACTCTTAACACATCCAAAACTGTGATTTACGCCATCATTTTTTCATGAAAATTAACTTCAAACGTGTTTTTTCTTCGACATATTTCATGGTGTTTATACATTTTTTTAGCATAACAGAAACTATTCGTTAAATATTTTCTATTCAGGACTCTGTGATAAACAATTATGGTGTTTGTGAAAATGACGATAGTGATTTCATGGATTTCAGTGATGATGAAGATGAGAGAAAACCTACCATAAACTTGAAAGATAAGTCCATGAAAAAAGAACAACCTTTAGATTACTTTTGGACAAAACAACAACAGTCTGATAACAGAACTAAATGGAGCAGTAAGCCAAATAAAAATGTAAATAACCAATCGTATACGACTGAGGTTGACCCAGATATCAAAGGATGTGACCGAATGTTATTGCAAAATAAAGATGTATGTTTTTGTCAATCACAGTATATATCATAATTATTTTATTTTTTAATTATTTTAATTTTTTGGATAAATCCCTTGTTTCACACTATATTCTTGAGCTAGATTTTAGTCTCTTTTTTTAATTTCTCTTGCATTTATCAAATATATTTCATCACATAGTTGAAAAATGTATCGTTCATATTAGTTGATTATGCTTTAATGTAAGCATATAAATTCTTTTTTTTAGTAGAAGAAATTTAGAAAAACAAGTGTGTTTATTTAAGACTCGTAAATACGAATAAAATTTAGCGGAAATGATTCTTGTTGCCGGAGAAAACATGTCTGTGTATGTGAATATTGCCATATATAATATATAAATATACATCTCAGTAATTTACACTTTTGATTTTTAATTACAACCTAATTGTCTCAACAATCAAATCTTTGCTACGTAAACTATTTGAACCAGTTAGAGTGAAGTGATAGTGTAGTTAGCTAATCGAATCTGTGTTCGAAATCTAAGCTAACATATCCACCCTAATATTTTGTGTTCATTTAAAAGTTACCATTAGAGTAAACAGATTTTATAAACTATGTAATGCATATATTGATATCGAAAGAGTTTATTGTTAACTGGAATCCAGATAAATGTTTCAGCAAACATTTGATCTCTTTTTTTGTTATAAATCTTTATTTAAAAACCAATTTTACTAGCGTAAGAAAAAATTTTTTTTTGAAACTTAGAATAATAATAATAATAATAATTAGTCATTGATTTCTCTGATATTTATTGTTAACTGTGTCATCAACGCTGATTTCATGACTTTATCATAAAAGGTAAAAATATACGTGGTTCTGTCTTTAATACTCTATAGTTAAATATTATACTCAATTATTTTATCTTTTAGTATTGTATAGTTTTTTTAAGTTTTAATATTGCCAAAATTATTGTTGACAAATTTTAATGATACTAATATTTCATTCTCAAGTCATTTTTACTTTGACCTGTTTTTAAACAAAATAATATACTTCTCAAGAGTTCACCAGACCTAAGTGATGATGATGAAGATGAGGATGAGAATGATGAAAACAATGGAAAAGACTTAGAACGACAACTACAAATCGATACAGAAATAAGAGGAGACAATGGATTATCCAATTGCAATGAGACAAATAAACATACAGGTATTGTAAAGTCTGATGAGGCAGCATACAATGTCACTGACATTGCTAATATTGACTGTAGTACGAACAATGCGGAATCTCATAACTCTATACCAGAAACAGAACTTCATTCTGAACCTAAGAAACGTCTAGTTTACTTTTGGGAACAATCTAATAAAACTAACAGTCGATCAGTTCCTGTAAATACTACTGTCATTACTACTAATACTGTTAGTAATATCATTCCTTCTGTATCGGTCATATCTACTCCTAGTTCCAATCACATTACTATTACTGGTAGTACAACTACTGGTACTAATAACACCTGTAGTAATGTACATGATGTCATCAATCCATTGCCGACTCACATTCAAGAAGAAATGACTAAAGTCCCAGTTGCAGAACAAATTCATCATAAACATAGACCGGTGAATCCTCGTTCAATCGTTTCAATTCCAACAAAAACACGGCATACTGATCTAAAAGAGGAAAATGTGAGTTCTATCATTTTCCGGTCATGTATTTTTTTTTGTTTAAGTAACGATTTATTCCTAGCTGTCTTGTTTTGGTTATATGATTCCAGTTTTATGATGATCTTAAATGATTTTCTGTGTCCTCTTTTGATTGTATATTGTCAACTATAAGTGGTTTATGTAACAAATAAGTTTTAAAAATTTTATTTATACTCAAAAATTTATTTATTCAGTAAAATATAATCTATTTAATTAACATACGTAACATATCGCTCACATTTCTTACACCTTGTGGAATTTGTTATTTTTATGCTCCATAACAATTGATGAATAATGTTAAACATAAAAAAGCTATTCTTATGTTTAGAATGAAATATGAGTATACTGTCGAACTGTTGACCTTGTGAAAATTTTACATTGCTACGGTTGAAGTCTTGGTGATGGATTGATGCTAGATGACTTTTTGTATTCGTTTATACATGTTACAATCACTAAATAATCAGTGTTAATGTTAGAAAATATACATTTAATGTAAAATAAAACAAACAGTGGTTAAATCACATGTTATTTTCACGAAATCACTCTCTTCTTTTAGATAGTTCACCTTTAAACAAATTACAACTAATTGTTTGTAATGAATCTGATGTTGACCGGATCAATGAGTAATAGAAATCTGTTTCATTATTAACTAAGGATTATAAATAAAGGATTAGATCTCTGCCAATGAAATATTCGTGTTTCTTAACACCAATGTGACATACATGTATTATAATTTACTGTAAATAGATACCACAAATTTTTCTTTTATATTTTATGCTCCATCTGAGATTGGCTTGCGTCGGCGCTGGAATTTGCGACAGGGAGTGACCTCTCTGGTATAGGTATAGTATTAATTTCTTAAGCAGAAATATCTCTCTTAGACTGGATCCAAGTAAACAGTCGCTTGTGTGCTATCTGACTAAATAGGACAGCAAGGACTCTGAAAGATAGGGACATTCGCCGTTGCCTGTTCGTTCTCTCTGCCTACGCTCCCACTGACTGCAGCTCAGATGAGGTAAAAGATGAGTTCTGAAGAAGCTTTCAGATCTCCTTCAAAAGTTAGGCGCTGTTATGCTGCAATAGTTGCTAGTGACTTCAATGCCCCATTAGGTAAACTAAACGAAAACAAAATTCACCTGGTCGGATCTCATGGTGTAGCGACCCAAAGAACAGACAATGGCGACCGTATGCTGAAACTATGTTAACCACCTATTTCTAGCAAATACACAAGGAAAAACACGTTTTCACGTGGCCACCCCTGAAATCAACTTGACGATTGACCCAACAAGACCACATTTCTATCAGACACGGGTGAACAGATTTGATAGAAGACTACCGCTCATTCTGGAGCACATGTTCAGATTCATATCATGCTCTAATGCGAGTGCGTATATCTGCTTATGTCTCACTGGAGATAGGAAAGACACTGCAATGAAACCTCTTAGGGTTCTTCTTAATGATAGCAGGTCTAAGAGTATATTTCAGGAACAATAAGAAAAACAATTAGACAGCCGTGTAAGTGATTCCCATCCTGCGGCAGCTTGGAATGATGTCCAAAAAGCTGTGGAAACAGCAGTGATATCTGCTAGTAAGATAAACCATAACGTCAGGGAGAAGCAGTGAAACTCAGTAGCATCTACTGAACTGATAGATGCTCGGAAACACATCCAGTCTGGCCTTGAACACAATGAGGAGCGGAGTCAGCTTGAGCGCAAGCTGACAAGCCTACGCTATGATCGCGAACAGTGGTGAGTAGTGAAAGCAAGAGCTATGGAAAAGTCAGTGATGATAGGTAATAGCAGACAACCATTCAGGATTACCAAGGAAACTGGTATTAGGAATCCGATTGTTTGTGGGACTATCTCGGAAAAGAATGGAACTATTATACATTCCCAATACAAGAGATTGGATGGATGGGATCAGTTCAACTGGCCTTCAGCCACGCTTCGGTTGGCCACGATCTCCAGTCAACCTAAGTGGCAAATCGATGTATTTCCTCCGACTCTTAATGTATTTGAACAAGCTATAGGAAATATGAAGCGAGGGAGAGCAGCAAGCCCTGATAAGTCAACCCCTGAGATTTCTAAGGACGGTGGCGCAGTTTTAACATTACGATTGACTGAGATCTTTAGTAGAATTTGGGAGCTGAACTTAATCCCATCGAACTTGTCTCAATAACTGATTTTCCCAGTCTATGAGAGCGGACAAAAGTCCTCTTGTGACAGTCACTGAGCGATGAGTTTAATTAATTTAGTGCCTAAAGATATTGCCTTTAACATTACTTCGATACCTAACTAGAGTTCAAGAAGAGCAGACTCAAGAAAACCAGGTTGGTTTTAGACCTGTACGTGGCTGCATAGATCAGATATTCACACTTCGTCTGGTCCTTGGACATAGACACACGTTCGGACATCCTATAATAGAAGTAAATTGTCATTTGAGGTGGTTAGGACGTGTTACGTCAGTTCAACTACCGCCTATCTTGATGGAAGCTGTTGTCTGGTGTGGAACTAGGCTGGATAAAGTTACAACCGACCAGACGGAACATGGCATTACCCTAAACAGTGCGCCCCTCAAAATATGGCGTAACCTAATTGATCTTGTAAAAAACTGTTCATCATTCTTCAAATTAAGGTAAGATACTATTTCTGACTTGTAGAAAGAAGAATCGTTAACTTAAAAAAACAATTCTGTTCGGTTCTATAATTTTATTGTTTCTTTTTTTTTATATGTAGAATGCTATCTCTTCTGAAATGAATTCATCTACTGCTAAATTGGCTAAACAAGTAGTAGCTTCTCTGTCACGGCATTTTGCTAAAGGCTTGTTCAATAACAAAGTAAATTGATTTTTTCTTGGTAATGATTTGAAATTTTTTCTAAGATTTATATTCAAGCTTAAGTATGATCCCCTGCTAGCATAGCGATTATTTCACATAACAAGTGATTGATTTACGGTTTATTTCCTTCCTGAAGATTGGTGAGACCACAGTGGGCAGATTGTATAAGTTTTATTAAGTGAGTATACACGAAATGCCGAACTTTCTTATTAATCTAAGTAACAGTATGAAAATATTTTACATCATAAAGACTCGTCTTTCGAATCAAAAATGTTACTTTAACACTGATTAGATTGAGCATAAGAAGTTCAGTGACTGATAACATTGATTACTTTGTTTTATGTTGAAAGACTTTCAATTATAGCGAATCTAGTGTTTATAACATTCGTTAATTTATTTTATGTCACGTTACAATCATGAGTCATGTCAAGTACACGATTTTCAGTATTAGTAATCTCTGAATCATGTCTATTTATTTGTTTCATTTCATAACGTGCTATATATATGCGCTTCTCTAAATGACACTTCATTATTAGATGACTAAGATTTAGTTTAAGAAGGGATCTGCTGTTGGTGGAATTCGACTTGTCATTCGTCTAATTTCTTTTCATGATCCTTTGTGTAGCATTGAAATTCCGTGGGTAATTTGTTAACTAATCTAATTTCTACTGTTCATTGGAACTGGACTGATTCAAATCACTTACTATGCATCGATTCCACTAGGGTTACAAATGTGTCTAGTTGATGAGTGTAAACTGATGTAAATTTTCTTTTGGTTATTTCTTATCGATTTCTCTTAGGTGTATAGTACATAAATAAAAATATACTTTCATCTTAGTGAAATAATGCATAATTGAACTTTCATTTTATCATACTTATAATGTTGATACAAAACCATGCATTCGAGAACAATTCAATCATTCAGTTAGTACACTCATGTAGACAGGCGAATGCAACAGCTGTGCAAAAATCATACATAATCATCAATCGGTTCCCATTTGTCAACATTCTCATTAACTTATAAAACTATCTTGAATTAAGAAGAATGATTTAGAGTAAATGAAAAACACATAAGTGTATACAGGATAAATATGTGTACAAGGATTGAATAATCCGATTTTGAAAAAGCAACGGAAAAAGACATTCTGTTATGGTCACTTGTAGTTTTTTAAACACTGTGTCTAGGAAACCCAAAGCTCTTTATACAACCACAAATCTTTCAGCTAGTAATCAAGTGTTTGAAATGAATGAACCTAGAAATGAATATTAATCGCAGTGTATTTACTTACTTACGCCTGTTACCCCCAATGGAGCATAGGCCGCCCACCAGTTTTCTCCAACCAACTCTGTCCTGGGCTTCTCTCTCCAGTTCTGTCCAATTTTTTGTTCATTCCTCTCATATCTTTCTCTGTTTCTCGGTGTAATGTGTTCCTTGGCCTTTTTTCCTCTTTTCCTTTTGCCTTGAGGCTCCCATGTGAGGGCTTGTCTCGTGACGCAGTTAGGTGCTTTTCGTAGTGTGTGTCCTATCCACTTCCACCGCTTCTTCCTGATTTCCTCCTCCACCGGAATTTGGTTTGTTCTCTCCCACAGTTCGTTGTTGCTGATGGTGTCTGGCCAACGAATACGAAGTATTTTGCGTAGACAACTGTTAATAAACACTTGTATCTGGATGATGGCTTTGGTAGTTCTCCATGTTTCCGCTCCATACAGTAGAACGTCTTGACATTTGTATTGAAAATCCTGATTTTGGTTTTGTTTGAAAGTTGTTTGGAGTTCCAGATATTTTTCAACTGTAGAAATGCAGCCCTTGCTTTGCCAATCCGTGCCCTCAGTGTATTTAGTTACATTAATTTATTTTTGTTGAGTTAAAGATAATTTTTCTTCACCATATAGATAAATGAAGTTTACTTACTGTTAGTTCATTAAAATAGACTTTGAATTGACGATATATTAGAATGTGTCGATCGAGTACATGTAGCTACTTAAACACAACCAGATATTGTTCCAGTTATAGTAAGTGGTTGTCCATGACATCAGTGATAACGTAAAACTAATCACTGTACATAGTTTACGATGTCATTATCAATAAGGCTGAGTTATTATTGCTTTCAAAGACGCCGTATACACTAATCCACAAAGTTTTTGCTGTCGACTGTCACTAACCTTGATTCCTACGCTAATATTTGAAGCATACTGTTAGAATGTGTAGCGTACGAGGTGTGAATGTATTACGCGCTAATTGCTCCAAACCGAAAGTTGAATAGAGAAGGCAAGAAGAGAAGAGAAAGTCTATTCGGCTACAGAATAATACGCATAAAACACATTTACGTATATATATATATACATATATATATCTTCATCACAAACATTAATTACTTGTACTCTGGGACCCGAATACACCTATACATATTTTTTGTTAGTTACGACAACCGAATACAAGTTTCGGAATAAATCTGCGATTGAAACTATCAAGACGAATTCGAGCCCAAATCACACTTTACGGTATTTTAAGACGAGATTTTTCAAAATACATTTAATTTTTTTTTGGCGAAATAACAACACATAAATTACCACTCCTGTTTAAACGGTATTTATACAACGTTTGAAGGCATGTAGTAATCATAAAACTTATCAATCATCCTAAGTAGCTAATTTGAAGAAGAGGGTCACATTAAACAATGTTTCATGTTTTTACATTTACAACATTAAAAATAATGTATACATTGATAATAGTAACTTGATATTTTTCAATTATTCAATAGTAATAATTTTCAGTCGTGTATTCAGTGCAGGACGAGTTATGCATTCGATATCTTTTTATTTCTGTAGGATGCATTCAAATTGGTCGCCAAAAAATTAACTCGTAAGCTACTCACACATCATGAAGTCGCTATATTCAGTAAGATTCTATTATTATTCTTTTCATTTATTCTTTGAGTATGTTAAAAAATTATTACTGTGTACATTTGTATAAATAGTTATCATCGTGAAATGATTGAATAAGCTGACAGTTGAAAAATGCACATTATTTTTCCACAGAAATTTTAATTGAATTTCAAAGAAATTTCGGACAATTGTTACTGTTTTAAAACATTAGAGCTTGTCAGAACAAATTCTACTTTATAATTATTTCTTAATTCAAATGATTGTGTCAAACTGGTTATTAGTTCATTAGTTAAATTAGTTGGTTAACAATTATAAACATGATAGGGACACTATGCTAACCATATTAAAATATCTAAGATCAGTTTATCTTGCTTATAAGTTGACTAAGTGACCCACCTTACTGCTTAATCTAGTGATGATGTTCTAGTAAGTTATACCACCTTAGAACATCAATTTCAGTGAATCCTATACGTAGTACTATTGTCTGTTCAAGTGTTTACTCGGTTAAATAGTCAAAGGAGCGATACGTTCACGACATGGCATTGTATTGAGTCAGAACTGTTTGTCATATCACAGATTCCTAGATCAATATCAATATATTTCGAACAAATCAGTTATTGAAACAAGAGACAAACTGGGTATAATTTTCGTATGTACTACTCAAAACGCGGAATATAAGTAGTGTGCAGTGGCGTATTGCCCTGAAGTTAATGCCAAGACGAACGGTGTTGAGTTCGGATTTAAGGCGCGATAAAAATTTTTTGAAGACTAAAAGACATGTGAGGTAAGATATTCGATTGTTTCTAAATGAATGTTCGAAGATACGGTGTTGACAGACATTTTGGCTAATAAACTATGTATTCGAATAAATCACTTATCCCAACGGATCTTACTGTCTTCGTTCTTTACACCACCTCATAACTAGTAGAATGTAATCTCTTAAAATGAACAGAATCTTTCTTAGTATTCGAAATGCCCTCTTAAAAATTTATTACCCAACTAATTTCCAAATGACTGTTTTTCTGTGTAATACTGTCGTTTCGTTTCGGTTTAGCGCACTTATTGATACCTGTATTAATCCCGTCCAAAAGAAGACTTATAGAATGATGATCTTTTAATTTTTAACTTGTCACAAATTTGTTTAAATAATAATCAGATGAAAGTATTTTCTATTTATTCAGTGACCTGTGTTTCTTTGTTATTCGCTTTTCCCTACACAAATTTTTTTAGCTAAATCCAGATTAGATCAATTGGTCGATCAATTATTAATACACTTTGTAGAGACTAAAACTCAAGTTCAGTCTCCAGATGATATTGATTGGAGTCGATTAGCTGGGATATTTTTAAGGCTGCCGTGATAAGGACTCAATAGATAAGATTGTAAAGTGACTTGAAAAACTATTGTTTTTATAATAAAATTCTTGTTTTTCTTTGGGAATAACACCTTATAGATCAAATACATTTGCACATATATATGTACACAAACATATTGGGACAAGCATTAATCAGTTTTAGACGAGACATCTATACCACAGACCACTTTGTTCATTTGAATTTTTTGTCAACTTAGATTATAATCCCTTCAGTTAATTGATTATCTCCTCTCATCTTGTATACACTTAAAAATACACACACATATGATTTGTATCCCTCTTCTTTCTCTTTGATACACTTTTTTGTTTTGAATGAGAAACGATCCTCGTTTACTTTATTAAAAAAAAACTATTGATTTGACCAGTCGATATAAGTAGATCTATTTTTAATTTAAAATAATCACATAAAGCTAACATGAGAGTTTCTATATCGATTTACATTCATAAAATACAGGAAACAAAAATCTGAATAAATTAATCTATGGAGGAAGTATTATCTTATCATTATCTTTACCTTTATTCACAGAACACTCTTTCCTGGAATAAAATAATGTTCTAAAGAAGTGTTTCTTCCTTCTACAAAGAGCTTCATCTGGTCAAATCTTGCAAATAAGGCAACTGATAATACAGTGTCTTCATATACTTGAATATAGGCATTAGTCAATAAAATGTTTGAATGGGATATGTTAGAAACGTAGTTGTTTAACTTTGATTATAACTTATTTAGCAAGGGTTTAAAAACTGGTTGACCACTGATTAGTGATAGATTTTATGTGTGATTGTTTTATCAATCAAGTTGCAAAATTGCCACTAGTATAGATAGCTTTCAGCCGCGGCCTGAATAACTGAGTGGTAACGTCTCATACTATGAAGCTAATTGACACGAACCGAAAACACGCAGACATTGGAAATATGTCTTGCTGACGAGTGGCAACTAGCACAAAACCTAGGCTCGGATTTTCCTGCAGACCATACCAAGTAGAGATTTATGTATTCAGGATTTAGTCTCAATGTTCATGTGAAAGCTTCTAATTCTGTTATCCTTCTTATCAAATTAAAGTAGGTAGATCAGGGTACTTACCTGAAGCCTAATGGATGAAACATGACTCTCAACCACAAAGACTAAACTGCTGAAGTTAGATGATATTATCCAGCCACAGTTAAGACATAAGGTTGAATGCGGTAAGAAGGACTTTCTGTATATTTTATATGAAGAGTAGTATTAGCTAGTTTGTTTTCAGAAAACGATGGAATGAGTGTCAACAACATACAATCAGCTTTAGGGTTGACAAAACAAGCTTCTAGTCCTTTGTGGAGAATTGCTCATAGCTCACTTCTTACTGAAGTTTATACTGATGACTTTATGTAAGGCGACACTGGAAGCGTTGTGATAGCACAATTTCAACAATACCATAGTTCTCGGCGACATATCTCCACCGTCTTACCATTATTGACCGACTGAATCCCAACTATGAATCGTTCGTCTGTCACTAAGCTAAAAATGCTAATCAGAGCAAAGCGTAGGATGTGAATGCTTTTTAGTTGTTTCCTTAGGTCGCAACTCGGAGGCAGTAAAAGATGAGTCCAATCAACAACCAAATGACTTTCCCTACAGCATTTCCAAAAAGATTTCTGTTACAACTGGAAACTTGAATACGCGTATCGGTTGTTTTCTGTGTACTTAGCTTGTTAATTTGACTAGCGTGACATATAAACGTTCGTGATTAGTAGCGTCAACTCGGTGGAGCATTTTTTATTGTCAAGCCATCCATATTATCAGAGAAATAGGAGTATTTAATACTACTTTGACATAACATGATGTTATGTCAGAAAGATAAGTAAAGATACCGGAATGTCACTGTTTAATTTCTCTATAGGGCTTTGTACATTTAATGTAAAAAAAAAATAATGAGTGGCGTACAATAATGATTTTCTAGAATTATGTATACAAAAGAAATGCAACTGCATATTTACAATATTTTCTTTTAGTTGGTAGGTGTGGTTAAAAAAATAAAATAGATTAGAACGTCATTTCAAACGATTTTTTAAGTAAAACAAAATTTGATTAGCTGCTTCTCGACATGTTCCACTTATCCAAGCAATTTTTATCACCATCGGTCCATGATTCTCTTCAGTAAGAATCATTTCATCGTCATCATCACTATCACTTATATCACTTTTAAGCTTTACATTTGTCTCTCCACATTTAGTGCTATCACTAGGCATTACTTCATCACTGTCATTTATTCCGTGTGGAAATAACGAAGATGATGATTTTGAACGTACATCTTTATTAAATGAATCAATATTTAGATACTCAACAAATACATTGGCCTGAATCACATGTGAGCAAGTAGATGGTAATTCATTAATTGAAGAATTGTTAATCTTGTTGACGGAAGCATTCTCACATTCATCATCTCCATCAAACCAAGCATCTTCACCTTCATCACAGATTTCATCGTTAAGTGATGCTCGCGTTCGTTTTGGTGGGTTTATTAATTCCGATTCTGTTTCTGTAGTTGCTTGTGTGATTATTGATTGCGATGAATGATTCACTTTATCGGAATTACAAGCATGTATACGCTTTGAACAACTGTTTGAACTGAATGTGTTTGTGTTTACATCAATTTCTATGGACTCTTTTTCATTGGATACAGAATCACTATTAGTTGGATTCTCACCGTTTAACGTATCCGATTGTTTAGACATTGAAAGACGTTGAGCTTCTCGTCTTTTACGCCTAGTATGTGTCCATGTATTTACTGTTGCTGTAATATTTAAATGCAGACCACCTATTTCAGCACGATTTTTTTGATCTAATACTTTCATCTAAAAAAGAAAAAAATTAGATTATATTGAGATTGATAAAAAGTTCACCACGTTGACACTGTCAATGTATAACAACGAATGCGATTAACGAAAATAGGAAATTAACTAGGACAGACTACAGATACACTGAGTAGTTCAATACTAGAAACTATAAAGGTTCCAGATAATCTCTCACAAAATTCAAATAGCACAACACTACGTTGTTTTAATAAGCTTCGCGAGTGTATTCGATGAATGACATTTGATTAGCACTAGAAACCACAGAAAAACAGTTAGAACTACGTTTAATTGAGTATAGACCAATCCAGTCTAAGGGTCTCTTCTGTTTTTGAAAATAAGGCTATAGCTACACCAGTGGGACTATAGGAAACGACAGATCGATCTTGAGATGCACAACACGTAAATCATGACATGGTGACGTTACATGAATGACCGTACTAGGACCTGGAAAGGAAGTCAGCAACAACGTAGAACTTCGTACGTACGTATATCAGTTCAAGTTGTCATACCACATTAGCACAGACACGCAACTGTCAGTTCAAATCCCATAGTAGTTGAGGTAGTACAAATATCAGCGGTAATGAAAAGGATTAGGAATTGAAGAAAGTATTCAAGAAATAAAACCTAATGACATAAATTTAAAAATAAAAAAATAAAGGAAATGAGAAATGCAGATCAGAATTTGAGAGAACACAAAGAGTGGATGCACCTGCACCATTGCAAAGGGTTTTTGAGCCATAAGTTCAAAGCCTCCAACCATCGGTTACTATTATCTCACGGGTCCCGACCAAGTAGTCGACACCTACCAACGTGACTCAGTCCACTTATCACTGACTTCATGGATTTCTGCTATGTTTTAGTCTGGCCGCCCCTAGCTTTCTCCCAGCCTACACCTTAAAATGTTGCTCATCAAGGCATTCCGTAGTTGGGTATAAGTAACACAAGTCTCAACCACCTCAACTGATTAGGATTCACTGCTTCGTCAACTGATCTGCCACCCTTACTTCGTAAACGGTTGCTAACCTCGGCATTGTCTACTCGATTGTCCCAGCGTCTTCAGCAGATAGAACTGTATCATCGGCATATTCTAGGTCAACTAGCGTGTCCCCTGGTAGAGGGTCTACCCCTGAAAAGTCATACAATGATAAAGTATGTCTATGACAAAGTTAAACAAGAATGGAAAGAGTGGACAGCTCTGACGGACACTATTTGAAGTAAAGAATTCCTATGACAGTTCGCCATAAGCTAATATATGTTATGGTAACTTGAAGTGATGTACGTACGTACGAAGTTCTACGTTGGAGCTGATTGACTAAGTATGATGGTGGTTATCACTTACCAGCTGCCCACACCGTAAAAGGATGTTTATTTTTGAAGAACCTAGAAAGAAATCTGGGTGACTCTTAGTCCTAGTGATCTGGAAGCGTGACCACAGAGTTCAAGGAACAACACTTTGTGGTCGGTCACTCACGGCTGCTTCATTCGAATTTTGTGAAATGTTAACTCCACTCTTCAAAATACTTTAGTACTGGAGTTATAAATCTGTGGAATGAGGTTAGAAGTGACATTTTTACAGTCGACCTTTTCTATCTCCTTCTTTGTGTTGTGAAACCACAGAATCCAAGCAGATGCTGGTTGTCCAAGAGAAAACCCTTACTGCTATCTCACCGGTCTACAGTCAGCAGTATGGCTTCGCCTTTAGACCTTAATTTGCTGCTTTCAGTCCCACCTGGCATGGTAGAATCTACAGGAACATATGTTACAGCGAGTATATCTTGTTTCGGTCATCACGATAGGTAAGCCCTTCCACAACATCAAGGTAACAGCCGCGGTCAGGGGGAAGGAAGCCGTGTTAGTGGTATAGCTACTTGAAGTCGGTCACGTATGGTTCTTTTGTCGGAAGCGACGCTTTTACTGTTGACTTTATTTACTCCTCCTTCCTTTGTGTGAAGGCAGTACTGCTAAAGATGCTGGTTGTCTGAAGTAAACATCTTACTGCTGTGACACCCTAAAGTTGTGCAGACTTAAATCAGATAGTTCACGCCTACTATCATGTCCCAGGCCAAAAATCCATGAAATTGTGAACTGATCGCCCGTAATTTACTTCCGTCTTACCCTTATACTAGCCAAAGTTGCGCGCTGATGTGGACAATGGCTGGGCATACATATGTCCGAGCTAAATAAAGATTCACATCTCAATGGAACACCCTAGCATAAAACAGGGAAAACTGTTGCATAATATGCTAACTCCTTTGTTTGTAAGCGGATACTTCACCAAAGTCACAGATGCAAGTTGGCAAAAGCCAAGTGAGGTTTCTGAATTTATTCCAAGATTTCAGCACTCATCAGCCGATCACGGTTGTTGAGGCTTATAAGATACTTGAAGTAGTTGACAGACCCAACTACATCACTTGCTTTTATTATTCCAGACGTTGACATAAATCGATTCCAAAGTGAAACACTGCGAATAGATTCTAAGACATTCAAAACATTTTTTCATGGTTGCTGAAAGTGATTGAAAATCTTTGATTTATGGACTTAAATTACGCTGACAAAATACATCTCCAGGAAAAGTTAGATGAAAATACGTATTCTTTAAAGTAAACTTGTGTCGAAATTAAATAAAAAAAAAAGTGAATGGTGGACAACTCTGACCAACATTACTAGAATATTGGTTCAAACGGAAAGGAACGATTCGAGGTTTTAAATAATTTGACAAAAGGAGTATGTTGTGATGAAATGAATTTATTTTAGAATAAAGCAAAGCAAATCAAAAGACGAGTAGAACTCCAAAAAATAAATAAGTTTAAAAAAACATATTAAATTATTAAATCATTTCTTGAAAACTTACACCTAATTGTTTAAATTCATTTCTTAACCAATTCAAAAGAGCATCAACTGTATTTTCAGAAAGACAAGTTACTGGATCTGGTAATTGCAGTGTTAATGGAGGACGTTCTAATTTACGAAGTCGACGAAAATCAGATTCCTTAAAGTAAAATTTATTTTTGAAAAAAACACCAAATATTTTACAATGATTTAAAATAAAATTCAAATACATAACAATAAGAAATTATTTTCAAGAATATGACTACTAATTGATCTTTAACAAAGTAATATAGTAGTGGTTACTGAACAAGGATCAAAGCGAATGAACTTTAACATAGAAAGTAAGTATTTATTCGAGTGCTATTCAAGTCATTAAATCATGAGAAACAAATAACCCCAAGCTGAAGTTAGCACACAGCAGCATATTTCTTGAAGTGATACTAGTTTTTTTCTGTACAGTATATTCTGTGGCATGTACAGAGGCAGAGAAGTAGTATCCACATATAGCCTACAACTGTACATATCAACTTACTATACAAGTAACAAATCAGGTACACTTGAAAGGTACGAAGGTGGACATCTTTACAATTTATCAGACACGTTACAATAGTATCTGTAGTTTGACTGTGCAACACATGCTAAATTCACAATACAGCTGCATCCTGAAAAATCAATAAACAGTACAGTTATATTCCATAGTTATCCATGGTGATCATACTGACTAGGAAGCTTATGTCAGAAATTCGTGCTCAAAAAATGAGTTGTTAACTGTATTGATGTCAGAAGTAAAGAATGTGGATGACTCCATTCAATCCTCTTAAATATGAAGACTATTGAGTAGGTGTAATTCTAACTACCTTACTCTCAGATTTTTTCAAATTTTTTGTCATACTCCGTAGTCAAACTATGACCAATATTTCATAACTATTCATTTAAATTAATGATGTCAACTCTCTTGAAAATATTTTTAGTTTAAGCTGCAATACAATCTCAAGTATGCTATTCTGACTTACATTTAGAATTAAATGGGCTTACCGACCAATATATAAATAACTGAGGAAAATACAACAAAACAAGTAATCAACTGATTTTTCAAAAATTGTGTTGACTTTGTTGAAATTGATGAAAAGTAATAACAGGATGAGATTTCTTATTCGATTATTGATTTAAATGAAGAACTTAATGCGTAATAGTTGGTTCTGTTTTAGTAATTTATGACTATAATCAGAAAATATTTGAAGACTAAAAATTCACCATTTCTCCTCCTCTTATACGAGAACCAGCTACTCATATTGCTTAGTATTCTTCGAACACTACAACGCTCAGCTAGTCCTCAAAATCTGAACAAGGCTTGAACAAGTAGGTAATTGTATTCTAACATACCAAGTTGGATGTGGAGGAATCGTAGTAATAAAAGAATTAGTATATTTGTAATTTGTACACAAGAATTGGCGAAGAATTTGCCAATCAGCATAATTCTGCACTGGCTATACTTTAATCCAATCAATGTTCTCTCAACATCATAACATTTATTTGTAGAAAAGTCACCGAGTAAACAATGTCTGGTTACAAAACAAAAAGTTGGATAATTGATGATAAGCTTATTTAAGAAACTGGGGATTTTCATTCGTTAAATGTTAACCCACGTTAAGTCGTCGAGCAATGATAAACAAACAAAATATGATGAGAATACTGTCAAACTGTCAAAATATACGATTCAATGAACAGTACTAATTTGTTTGATACTTGTTTTTGTAGTAAGAAAAATATTTATAAAAAGAGCAACTAGATGAGATAATGGTTATTGCTTTACAAAAATTAAAGGACACTTACAGGAAATTGAAAATTAGGAAGAAATGTCCAAGCAACACCCCATCGCATTATTCGACCCTGACACATTTCGTACACAGATATTTGAGTGATTTTAAACTTGTGTAATATTCGACGAACTGAAGAAACACTTGACTTCTTACCCAACATAATAGTGAATACACTAACATTCATTCAAATGGAGAATGAAAAATAAAAAGTTACAAAAAGTAAGATTAGTGGCTAAAAAAAGTGAAATATATGAATTTTTAGAATTTCTTTAATTCAGTAAATAATTAAGTGTTTCGCAACAGCAAAATATAATGTAGCATAACTCAAAGATATAGTAAAGATTTATACATTTTAATAAGACCATGCAATAACTGATAGATTAGGCTTTCTACATTACAACATAGTGGTTGGAAGTTAACAGTTTGCACCATTGAGTTGCAACTTTCACCAAGTTCATATTTAGTCATTTAAGTCACAAGTTACAACTTGTTAATGTACCAGTGTTGTCTAATTTGAAATTCCTTTTCATCAACAACATCTGGAGGGAAATATTTCAAGAGTATCAGACGAATGGACTTCGTGGGAATTTTTATGAGTAGTAAATTAAAGACTGTAAGCTTAGTAAATAATTCCAGAATAATACGCTGCTAGCTAAAAATTTGAAGATACAGAGAGATGGATGAAATATATCATATTAGCTACCGATTCCAAAACAATTAACCAGATAAATCACATCATAAATGAAAACATCTACACATTGCCACCGAAATAATGAAATATTATAATTTTCTTGATGGTTAATACAAATACAAGCTTGTATTGATGTTGAAAAGCCCGACGAAATACTCGGAAGATAAAGTCAAACATAAATTTCATTAGATTTGATTCAATGGTTAAATAGACTATGTCTAAACTTTATTGAAATCATGAGTCAATCAATGTTAGACAACCATTGAAAGCACTGGACGGCGGTTTCGGCTTAGTATGGGATTCATCGGTAATGTGTATCCACGACCTCGCAGGCGGGAATCGGAACCAAGACGTTCTCTCTTGTGTGAGAACACTTAACCCCTTGATCACAGTTAGCGTTCAACGGAGTTAACGTCGAACTTCAATCAGTCTACGCTATTGTGCGCGAGACTGAAAGTCTCGGGTTGGATTCTTGTTTGCAGGGTCGAGGATACACATTGTTGTCCCATACTAGGACCAAAAGGCTGTCCAAGCTCCCAATGGTGGTCTAACACAGATAGATTCACGATTTAGATGAGACTCAACAATCTCCACAACCTTATGACAACAATATTTTTAAACTGAAAGTGCACATACCCCACTCGAGTTGAATAACGAATACTATCACGGATTAGACGAATACAAAAGTACACTTCACCTCCCACAGTCTGACTTTCATGCCTAGCAGCAGATGATATAGTTTTCGGTGGTGGTCTTTTAAGCGATCGACAAGTGTTAGATCCAACTGCATCTGATGTGTCACTAAAAAATGGAGGATTGGCCATTACAGCATGTAAATAAGTTGTATTTTCTGTACCACCGAAAACAACATCCAATGATGAAGTATTCTCAGTTATGTGAAATACTAGAAGGAAATTGAAATTTTTCATTAAACAATGACTGAAAACCAGCATTGGAATGAAAAAGGGCATCGAAATATTAAATTTTTCACGAAAACTAGCAAAAACTGCAGAAATTATAAGTAATTTATACCAACTCACCTAAAAAAAGAACATAGATGCTTATCTCACCTAACCATTCTATGTGTGATTATTATGGGGGAAGGTAGATACATAACAGATCAAAGACACAATACGCAATCAAAATAATGGAATCTGTAGGGAGGTGTTTTATGGAATACCTTATGTGGTCGAAACCTGTTACTCAACTTTGAATTCATAATAAATATTATTACTTTGACAAAAGTATTAAACTAGTTTATTTTTAGAAAACGTTAAGAACTTTTGAACATCGGATTGCTGTCTATAAGAAAAATGTTTACCAAAGTTACTATTATTTGAAAGACTTTCAAGAACTAGGACGAAGAGTAACCCAGATTTCTTTCCAGGTTTTTCAAAAATAAACATCCTTTTACGGTGTGGGCATCTGGTAAGTGATAACCACCGTCATACATCTCAGCTAGTCAGCTCCAACGTAGAACTTCGTGTATACGTACATCAGTTCAAGTTGTCATACCATATTAGCATATAGATACAATCGTCGATTAAAATCCCGTATTGGTAGAGGTAGTAGAAGTAAGAGCAGTAATCAAAAAGATTATAGTTCGAAGGTATCATTCAAGAAGTATAATCCAGTGTAATAAATCTAAAAACACACGAGGTCATCTCGTTGAAGATCAAATACCGATCTCCCCTCTTATTAACTTTCTCATCTTCCCGACTAACGATTCTCGCGTAACTATATCACATCACGATGCTAATGACAATGATTCGCATCCATGAAATGTTATCTCCTGTCTCCTAAAACAACACTTAACTAAATATTAAAGCTTTTATACCCTACACCTCGTACCAGAGAGAACAACAGGCCGCCTTAGGTAGGACTCTAGAATCTCACGATGTTTGTGGCGTACCCAAGTCGCGCACACAGGATTTAAGTACGTTCAATCACTTGGCCTCAAGTCGCCTAAAATAATGGACACAATTTAGGTTCTGCGTATCTGGAGACCTTACTGCTACTACCCGTGGTCAGTCAGTCAGTTACAACGTAGAACTTCGTACGTACGTACATCAGTTCAAGTCGCCATACCACATTAGCACAAAGATGCGATTGTCAGTTCAAATCCCATAAAGGTAGAGATAGTAGAAGTATTAGAGGTAATGAAAAAGATTAGGAATTGAAGAAAGTATTCAAGAAGTAAAACCTAATGACATAAATTTAAAAATAGAAAAATAAAGGAAATGAGAAATGCAGATCAAAATTTGAGAGAACACAAAGAGTGGATGCACCTGTACCATAGCAAACGATTTTGAGCCATGTCGCTCAAAGTCTCTAACCATCGGTTACTATCGTCTCGTGGACCTCAATAGAGACAGTTACCATCGCCTATTTGTCGTTCCTGCCTATGCTGCCACTGATTGAAGCCCAGATTAAGTAAAAGATAAATTTTACGGAAAGCTTTCTAACCCTCAACAAACTAAGCACTCTGATTTCATAGTGGCTGGTGACTTTAATGCTTAAGTAAGTGAATAGGCTAAACCGAAAGACACGTAGGTGGATCTTATAGTGTCGCGGCGACTGTACACTTTAACTGTGCTCAGTTAACGACCTATTTCTGGCAAACACCAACTTTAAGCATGAAGAAAGACATCTTTTGATATGGAGACCCTAAAAATCGACTCAACGCTGAACTCAAATAGACCGCATTGCTATCAGCCACCGATAGAGATGCTTGATAGAATACTGCTGTTGGTCCTGGAACATATGTTTAGATTCAGACCATGCTCTTGGATGAGTGCGTATTTATAAGCGTCTTACTGGATATAAAATAGCCACATTAAGGAAACTGCTGAGAGCTCAACCTAGTTATTGAAGAAACTAAGCATATATTTCAAGAACAACTAGAAGATAATTTAGTAAACATTTTAAATAACACCAATCGCGATTGAACCGATAGGCAAAAAACTTTAAGGAACAGTCCAACTGACCTTCAACCACACCTCAGCTAGCTACTACTTCCAGTCGACCTGGATGACAAGTTGATGTGAGTCCTCCAACTCTTAGTTAGAGTGAAATGACCATAAGCAATTTGAAGCGAGAGAAAGGATAGCAGAAACTGATGGAGATTTTTAGGGATGGTAGTCAAGTTTGAGCAGTTAGATTAACTGATATCTCAATTTGAACCTGGGAACTGGAAGTTATCCCATTTGACTGATCGTTCCAGTCTTATTAGAAAGGACAAAAGTTTGCTTGTGATAATCAATATGGAATCCGTTGAATTAATTATCCAGAATATCAGCCTTAATAATACAACGAAATTTAGCTCTGTGACAATGTCTATGATTGAAAGGTGTAACAAAGTAGTAAATCAACCTTGTTTCATCAATCCAATAATCCAGTCCAGAGTCTGGCAAAATCTTGGCACGGATACAGAAGGCTAGAATGGCTTTTGCCAACTTGTCACCCACGGCATAGGCGAAATATCCGTCTCCTAAACAAGGGACAAGTTTACTGTGCAACAGTTCTCTTCGTTAGACTTTACGGGTGTGAAATATGGTCATTATGAATAGAGAATATCAGTAGATTAGTATTATTCGGTCATAAGTGTCTTTTTGAGGCCACTGAGAAAACAATGCCTGAGTTAGGAGATTACTAGCTGGGGATGGTAAATCGATTGATGAAGTAGTGAATCATCAGCTGATATAGTTAGGACATATACTACGTTTGCCCAACCACAGCCCACCTCGATAAGAGCTATTGTCTGATGTGACAGTAGGTTAGAAGAAAGTTATAAACGGCCAAATGTAAACATAGCACTAATCCATGAAGTAATATACAATTTGACTAAGTCATGCGAATAAATACAGACTACCCGGTTAGAGCCCGTGTGATAGTCGTAACCAGTAGCTAGAGGCTGAACGAAATGGCTTAAAATCGTTTGCAGTGACAGAGTTGCCTCCGTTTCTTGTCCATGCTCAAATTCTACGTTTCTAAAATCATCATAAATTTCTTTATCCACTGATTTACTTTGCTTGAATTTTATCTCTTCAAACACTAATACTGTTACTACCTCCACTAATCTGAGGTCTGGTCTAGCCATTTCACCGATTTATGATAAATGGATATTGCAACTAAGTTGCAACCAAGTTCTACGTTCCAACCGACTGACAGACACTACAAAACTGATCAGTTATTACGTTATCCATCAAACGCCTCTGACAGTTTAGGACAAATAATGTGGTTGGTGATTGAACGCAAATATTTCTGCAACTTAATATAATCTGACTTTATCGTGTAAGCTTTTGGTTTTCATTATCTCAATCAAGCTTCCTTGGTTACAAAGGAAGGTTCACAACAAAAAGCTAGTGTTAATGAACTTAAACAAGAAATATCCGACTTACACTTAATGCTTTTGCTCAGATTGTTTTTATCAACATTTTCTTTTGCTAGACTGAAGTTTCTTACGTCACTTTCTGTGCCGAAAAATTGCCATGAGTTTTTCGCTGAGCCTAGCAACGGATAAATGCAAGATGCACCAACGCCGATATCCAAAATCTTTACACGTTCGGAGAATCTTTGAAGACCTAATATCCAAAAAGTTAACAATCAATGTCTTACCCTTTATTAGGTCCTCCAACCATAAAATATAGTTCAAACGCAGAGGAACTGTTGGTATCAAACGGTCGCCTGGAAAGTCTACGTTTAGACCGAAGTCATTCAATAACAGCGCTTTAGACAAGGCCGACAAGTGAGATGGTATTCTAAAATCAAGCGTAACCCGACCACATTCATCTTTTACGGCTACTGCATCGAAAAAATCAAACTTTGCAGCCAATTCTTTGAAATTGGGCCTTTTCTGTTTGTAGATATTTCGTTGATGCATATATTTATTTAGAGCCATGATGTGAATGTGCACAACTCTTTTTAGAGCAAGACAGGTTAGAAACAATTGTGGGGTTTCAAGGAGCAATATTTGGAATTTGGACGGTCTTAATAAACTGATGAGCTGTTTTTAGAACCTCTGAAAAGATATAAATGAAAAGTAAACAAATAGTGAGTATAAATTCTTGATATTTGATGTGTTCACTAGTGCCATATTCAATTCATCAACAGTTTTCACCACTTAAAATTACATTGAACAAAATTCGTAATGACAGCTTGTTTGACATGGAATTTCTACTTCTGTTATTTAGTTGGTTTGAATAAAAAGCGCAAAAACATAAATATTATGAAATATATTTAGATTCGTAAACCAGTTTCCTTAATTACCATCGATGGTAACCAAAATAAAAACATCATTCGAAACGTCTTGAATGTCTTTGAATGGAACCTATCCAACGATTACGATCTCATATGTTCAATTTTGTGCCACATAGTTACCAAATATCAACAAGAGTTTACGCAAAAAAACTACAGTGGATGGCAAATTGACATTCTGGCAGTTACAAGCGATGTAGGACATGAGAAGCGTACACCCTATCAACACAGACTGATGTAATCGTCAATGCAAATCCCGAAGTAGTATCTGTAGTAACAATGACAGTTGTATTAGAAAAGATTAGGAATTAACGACAAGAAAAAGTATGTGGTGAGATAAAAAGCACGATAGGAAATCTAGAGACAACAGTCAATCAGTTGGTAACAACGAAGAGATACGTACGTACATCAGTCCGGGATGCCAAATCACATTAGCATAGAGATGTAATTGTCAGTTCAAATACCATTGTAGTAGAAGTAATAAAGGTATTAGCAGTAATCGGAGAGATTAGAGTTAGGAGATATTATTCAAGAAGTAGAATGTTGTGAAATAAACTTAAAAAGATAGAGATAAAGTGATGAGGAAATAAAATGTTTAGGACTTGAGAGAACACAAAGAACGAATACACCCGCGCCATTGCATAGGTTTTTAGCCATGCAATTCAGGGTCTCTAACCATCGATTATTATCATCTCGCGGGCAAAACTCAAAAAGCGGCAATGTGTGACTTCTATTATTATTAACTAGATAAACATTGGTAATAATTATTTCATTAAGCGATCAATAAAGCAAACTAAAGATAATGCTTAAACCATATTATAAACTACGACTTCTGAAGTAGATTATGTACTAAAGTGCATGTGACTTACTGCATATGAGACTATAACTTATGGACAATTGTTAAACCATGCCTAATTGACTTCGAAAGAACTTAAAAATTGATCAGTTTCAAGAGCATGTTCTAAATTATTGAGGAATTGGGAGTTAGAAGTGTGAGGGATTAATAGTCAGCATGAAAAAACTGACACTCACCACAACGCATAAATGCTGTTAAGCGATATAGAAAGATCCGCCCCCCCCCCCATCATTTGTCTTTAAATGGTAAAACAATGATTACTTTACAATATGATCTGCTATTCAACGTTATAATTTGTTCAAGTTATTTTGTTTAGGTGCAAACGCCCCAACATCTTTAACAAGAGCTAGTACAAAACAACTGATTTAAAACCATCAGAAAAAACAGACCTAATATGTTAAAGCACACGTCAAAAGTATGTTGAAATGATCAACCATTGATAAAAATTCGCATCTAACCTGCAGGTAATTTGTGTATTGAGGCAGTGATAGTAACAGTGAAAATATTTAGACGAAAAGTAACCCAACAACTAAGTAGGTAGATAGAGTGCACGTAAATCCAACGATTAAATAAATTGAAAACAATCAGGAAAATCAAAAGTGTCCATACGAGATTAGGAGTTGGTAGCGATCATGTTTGAATATTTTTCAACTTTATCCAATATCCAATTTCTTTTCAAGAGCTAATATAAACCTATTGATTTCTTAGCGCTTGATTCTTGTTCTTTCGGTAAAGTTTCCAGGTGTTTGAAAGTGTACAAAGGATAGGGGTCCAGACACTCGACTGCCTGATTCTAGTCAGTTGGCAGTAGGGTTTCTGGATACCAGGCCGGAGATCATTGTGTTGCAATAAAGCGAATAGTTAGGGGGGAAATTCTAATTCTAATTAGATTTCAGAGCTAAAAAAATAAATGGATCATTTAGTTTAATAAATGCTAGTGAGGATTGTTCCAGGGGACCGGAGTGTAAGCATGGGAGAAAAAACAGAGATGATAAGAGGGATAGGTTAAATTGGTGATCTGAGGAGAAGGCAATAGTAACGACAATAAAGTTTCAAGGCATGCCTCATGCACAGCTTGTCCAAGAGAGAGATGATAATCCATCTGTGAGTATGTGTTTGTTTAGTCTCCTCTTAAAACTGTACACTTAGCGCGCTGCGGTGACCTCGGCTGGGAGAGCATTACAAGTTGCAGCAGCTCTTAATGAGTAAAAGTGTGCATGGACCTGAGTAAACGCTTTTTGATGTGCAATTTTTTGAGGATTGACTCGAGGGACCTGGTAGTGAAGCATAGGTAATATGCCCACGTTGGGATGATTTGACAGGCTAAGTATGTTGTACGCCATAATCAGAACACCCATGGTTCTCCTGTAATTTAGGGGGAATAATTCCTATTTCTGAAGTCTATCTTCATAAGTTTTATTTTCAAACCTATCACCTATTTGGTTGCTCGTCTCTGTAGAATCCATTTGGGAGGCTTCGTTTTCGGGAAAATCCCTCCATGTTCATATTTGTGTTATGACCTTGCTGGCTCTTTCTGTTCAATATTTTCGTACTCCGTTTAGTCCCAACTTGGGATGTTAATATTAGTATTTTGTTATAATTCCTATTTTTTGTACTTGTATTGGAGTTCATATGTTTCCTTCTAAACTGTTAATGTGTTGTTTAAATTAATACTTAATATGGCTACAGCCATTTCGAATTTGATACCTTTGCGGTAACTTCGTATTCTTGACTGGAAGGATGCATTCTTCCAGAATTGGAAACTCATTGTGTTTATTTCGGACCGGGACAGTATAATATTGTCTAGGCAATTGTCTATATTCCTTTTTTGATTAATAATAGAACCGTTCCTACCCAGAAAACTTGTGTTTTGAAACTGGACTTGGCAAGGCGCGTTTCTGAATTCTAACTGTTTCCGAAATCAAGGTTCACAGAACTGAATTTCCTATAGACTCCGCACTCCATCCAAGAGATTTATGTCTCTGTTAAGGATAGCGGGTGCGACGATGTTGTGAACCTCAAGCTGTGGTTGTGCATATGTCTTCAACAATGTTAAGAATAGTTGTCGGGTGATAGCACCAAGCTGTCTTCACAGAAAGTGAAGAGTTGAATTTTCCTTGGCTATGTCCTCTTTATAGTTCCAGCTGGCGTTGAGGCTTCTAGTGGTTGTTAAACCGAGATCGTGCTCTGAAGAGACATTTGGTAGCTGACTTTAAATGAGAGTGCAAATCGATTGCGTCATGTGAGGCAGACTGTACATGAGGTAACATTTCGGTCAGTTTAATTTTAAGCTATTTTTATTGCCTATTCCTGAATGGATGTAGGGTCCTTTTGAAGCTCAGCCGAATCATATACGCTTCTAATGATCCTCCACATCTTTGCATCGCCTGCATAGATCAGTGGGGCCGAGCTAACTGAGTCTAACAGGTCGCTAATAAATATCAGGAAAAAAAGTGGACCTCAAGTAGTCCCCTGTGAAACCCCTGATGTTGAGACTCGCCAACTAGCGTGCCATGTATTTACTTTGAAACAACGCTTTCTATTCTCAAGATAGTTTCTGAGTCGTGATAGGATTGAGTTAGTGAAATCCATTTTCACAACCTTTGCTACTAGACTTGCGTGGGGTACTGTGTCCAAGGCTTTTTCAAAGTCTAGAAATATTGTCTGCACCGTGACTCCAGTGAATGCCTGCACATGTCACTTGTTGGTGAAGTATGGCTTCTGCTCACTGTTCCAAGACTATGGGTCGAATAATTTCACAACCTGGTGTCTTTCCTGGGCGTGAGGATTAGAGTTTCTTTAGTGCCGAGTTATACGGATATTCCCTAAGCCATCAGCTGGCATTGGGTTTGCGTAGTGCTCTGAACATGTGGGTGCCTGGGTTAACTGATCGGTGAATTTTGCGTTGAAGATGTCAGAGATCTCTAGGTTGGTGAGGTCTTCTCCATTCGGACCTTTGATAGATCACAAACCCTGATTCTTAGTTTTTCCTTTTGTTATGAACCTAAACATATGCTTAGAATTTGCGAGTATTTGGCAGCCAGCTTCATCTGAAAGCATCTCCTATCACTTCATACTTTTGGTATTGCACCTGTTTCTCAATGTCAAGTAAGAACTACGATCGGAATCCTCCAAGGAGACCTTCCACTTGTGACAGGCTCTTCACTTTGCCTGTAGCAAGCATTCAGTGCCGCGCCTAACCCATTTTCTTCTGTTTCTCGATGTGTGGTGTGACTGAGGTACATTGTATACGACTGCATTCTGGAGGATGTCTCTCACTGTTTGTCAGTGATCATCTACTGTCAGCCTCCACCACTCCCGTGGCCATGGAGCATGTTGAAGGTTCTGTCTCATGCGAGCGTAATCCGCTCTAGTTCAGAAAAGGTTGGGCTCGTTTTCTTCCTGCCTAATTGTTTAGTTTATGACCATGTTAAACAATACTATGCCATGGTCACTACTTGCTACTGGTGCATGGATGTGAACATCCCCGACCAGGGGCCGATCATTTGTTAATAAATAATCCGGGTTTGAGGTCTTTCCCTCCTTAGTACATCTAGTGGCACTGCATACATACTCAGTAGGTCCAGAGCTTCTAATGGCTGCCTCAAGTCTTCTGTGGAACCAACCAGTGGGAGTTGTACCCTGATTGCTGAGGTTTAGAGACGGGGTGTTGAAATCTCCATTTAAGAGTATTTAAGCAAACCCAAGGAGTGAAATTTACAGTATTGCCTCAGTCACTTAATCGTTCTGAGTTTTACTGCCTGAGAGAGGCCAGCAAATCCTTCCAGTCAAGTACTTCGTGCTACTTTTTTGGAAACAACAGCAACATTATTCTGTCACCTATCTTAGTTGGGTGTCGTATAGCGACTCGGCTTTTAGGTGTCTGTTTATATATATAGCCACATCGCCTGCTGTTTGGTGTACCCTATCGCTTCGGAAGAATTTAAACTCACTTCATCGTCTACGATATCAGGGGATAGTCATGTTTCAGTTAGCATTCTGATCTTCAGGTCCATCCGAGAGTACATATTCCCTTAGTCCCCTTAGTCCTCTTACCTTGCGAAGCAACAACCATTGTACAATTTTCAACGAAGTTGTTTGAACCGAGTTAGCTAGACTGTACAGTGCATTCAGTCGGCTAGACTACCATTTTTGTGTCTTGTGCCGGAAGTTGTTGATCTAGGTCAACTGTCACTTTCGTGCTTTTCTTTTGGCCTACCTGATGTTGTCTCACTGATCTGGGTCGGCATTCGCAACACCCTAAGTGGCTAGAGAGGTCGGCCTTCGACCTATAACTCGACTGAAGAGCTCTGATTAGGTCCTTCGGATTCCTGAGTTCGACAGCCATAAAAATGGTGACTTAATTATTGCACATCGTACACGTTGTAGAATCTATTTGGAAGGTTTTGTTTTTGGGAAAATCCCTCCATATATATATATATATATATATATATATATATATATTTATATATATTTGTGTTATGATATGATTGACGCTTCTGTTGGATATTTTGGTACTTTATTTGATCCCATTTGAGGTTTAATCATTGTATCTTGTTATTATTTCTATATCTTGTTCCAGTTTGGGTAAGTCGTGAACTATCAAACTAGTCGGCTCTTTTGTGCCTGGTGATACACGCAACCTTAGGATCCTTGAGACCCAGAATTTCTAATGCCAGGTCCTATACGAAAACATCTTCGAAGACATCATTCGAGACTTCATAACTGTAGTGACTTCTCCTTATTAGTAACCGAAATGTGTGTCGAGGCAGAGATGATACGTACTGCAATGTGAATGGCACATGAACAGCTTATTGTTCAGATGAATAATGAATCTTCTGCACTTATTAAACTCCTTCGCATTAAACTTAAATGCTCTAAAGTGAAATGAAGGAGCATATTTATTGAGGATAACAAAGTGTATGAGGACCCTAAACGTATCGCAGAGCTGTTTAGCGAACATTTTTGTGCGACATAAACAAACGAAAACTCAACAAATGAATCAAATCTGACCCGAATTCCTTCCTGTGAAATCGCCAGTGTTGCCTTCAGTGTACAAAAAATCAACGATACTAGTAGAGAATCAAAAGCTTTCATGATCAATACAAGCTTATTTGTACCATAGGAAGAGTTAGCCTCGTGAAAGTAGTTAGTTGAATTTTTGCAACCACATACCTCTTATTCAAAGAGTTTCCAGGAAATACTGATGGGTGTAACAGCTAATCAAGGATCCTTGGCTTTTGGAATTCTTTTGGGTTCTGTGAAACTGTTATCGTCGTCATTATTGCCATATAGGAATATTTAAACAAGCTCGCATCCAGACCAGTTGTCTGCGTTATTTCAGCACATTTTGAAAATGGAAAAGACCTTTTACTTGAGAGCTTGGTAGTACATTGTCTATCACGTTGACGAGGACACAGACAGGTAAGATGGCTGAGTGAGAGAATCAATCATTCAAGACATACTTCAACACGTGGATACTTCTGGCTGATTTGTAAGAGAATAACGAGTTGTGTTAAAGAGGCGCACAACAAATTAATCTATCAAATTTTCCTTCTTCTTCCGCGGCACCACTACTTGTTCACTCAAGACAACTTCAAGTGATCTAAAATTAGAGAGCAAACATCAGGATATGCTTTTTGTCTTTTTAGTTGGAATTATTCTTAACACGAGTGTTTAGTCAGCAGAATCGATGATTACCTCTTTAGTGAGAAGCTTCAAGAGGAGATATACATGAATCACCATATGTAACTTGAAACAATTGCAACTAATGCATGTCTCCAAACTTGCCGTTCATATAGTCCATTTTTTCTCTCTTATTATCACTTATCCGTCTCTTCAAATTATCCGCTAATTTAGTTGCTTAGAACGCTTATTTATTTAATTCTTGAAACATTCGTCTTCTCATAAGCACTGGAATTTCTTTTTGCTATTTTCTATAATGCAATATAGTGCAGTAAAATTACGCGAAAGGAAAATTTACATATAAATACCGAATTGACTAGAAGTACTGTACTTGGCTGGCTAGGTTACTACCCACTGAAAATAACCGAGTGCCTGAAACTTCACCAAAACAACAAGAAGCGTATGAAAAGTGACTAAATGATTTATACTAGCTGAAGATAAAGATATTGGATCTACTGGTAGGTCATTCCACAAACTAAGGCCTTTAGTTTCAAGAGAATTTTCATTTAACCTAATAAGAAGCTGCTTGAACTCATTACCGAGTTTGTTTATCTTCTCTATGCTAGCTCATAATTTCTGAAGGTCATTTATTCTAGAGCGCAATATTATGAAGTGTTTCGGAGTTTTCCAGTAGTTGAATGAAATTCTCATTTACTAATAAAACATGCCTATACAACTTGAAAGAAAGACTTCTTCAAACTTGGAACGTCTGGATAGACCCTTTTTAAGAGGTGTTTATCCCATTGGTGAACATCCTGACGGAATTTCTCCTCTGGAGGCTGTAAATTTGTATCGTGACAACCTTACCTTACATGAAAGGAAAGAAATTTTACGCTATGAGAAAGTATGTCTTTTTGTTTTGCAAGGATCAATATTTTTTGAATATTTAATAATAAATTATTACACGGCGTAAATATAGTGTATTGTTAAGAATTACTTCAGTTACATATTAGTACACTATGATATTCCAGGCTTTTTAAACATATCATGTTATTTAAGAGTGTGTCACTTTTATAACTGCACTGTTATTTTCATAAGACAACTTATTTTATATCTGAAAAAGTTCGTTTCGAAGCTCCAGCGAAATGGTTGTAAAACAATGACTGGTCCTACCATATGCAACTATGTCCTACATAACCAGCACATATTTTTATTTCAAAAGGCACTCTCAGTGACATCTGAGAAAAAAGAGTGTTTTTTATTCATCAGTGGATTTGTATGTAATGTTAATTATAATTAGAACAATTTTTCGTCTTACATTTTCCACATTTTCGAATTACGAAATTTACATCGTTACTGCCCCACATAAGGATACCAATTTGCTCATGCACTCAAAACTCTATTGATGACTCAATCGGTGTCTCTAATCGTTCTCAAAAGTGGATGAAAACTAGTACAAAAATGGCACAGAAAATATATCACTTTAGATAGATACCGGCAAAATCACACGAATGACTAACTGTGTAAATGATTCAGCTGGTATATGCCACTTTATATCAGGCTCATGATGTCAGTATATAGGAATACGGGTAGATATGACTGTGCAAATTAACGTGCCACTTTTGATGGCAGAAGAACTGTTTTGAAAGTCGTTGTTACAAAACTTTTTGCTATGTCATTCAAACTTACCTGCTGCAATATTCAAAATTTTTTAAATTTTATGCACAAGTTTCACAATGTAGCTGATCAGAAGGTTTCTGGACTGCATAACTTCATCATTTACAACGAAAATAGTTTACACAGCAAAATAACTTCACTATAAGTCATTCTAAACATTCTTCTTAAAGAAAATAAAGAGTAATATGTAATTGTATGATGGGCTCACTAAAAAACATTTACTATCAATTTCACTTAACTGCATCCTAATTTTTATTGTATTTCTTTCATTGCTGATTTTTAAGGGTTGGCATAGAAATAAGACAAAGGAGATAGCAGAGTTTACCCCTCGTTAGAGCTGCCTTGGTCTGTTTTGCTCTTAAAGCTATTTTACTAATACAATAAATGTGAGAATTTCACTTGGTCAACAAATTTCATTTAAGTCATCTTATATATTAGAAATGTAAAATATTTTTGCGAATTTTGAGTATCCATCATACCACACACTTGTGTAGCCCAATCGAGCTCAATAATATTATTTCAATTTTCCTGTAGATCCAACATAATTCACCTCACTTTATGGATTAAACAGGAGTTGTACAATCGAGTACGCTCAAAAATATTTCGATAAAAAGCATGGGCGGTTTAGCATTGAGTTTTGCTGTATTAGAGGTAGCAGATAAGTGATTTTAGGTGTGTAACTTAACAGTCTTCACAACAACGTAATGCAATTACCTAGTCTCCATGAGGAATCTTCTTCGATTTTAAGAAAATTACTTTTAAATTGAGGTCCCTGCTGAAAAAGTCTTCCAAGTCGCAAACGAAAATCGTTTAACAACTAATCTTTATGCTGCCGTCCAAAGAGTTCATTTGTATACTGTAACTGCTTCAGTCCATGCAGCTGATTGCTAATAGTGACTCAAATTTTACGTATAAAACAAGAAAAATATTATAGTAGTAGTCCACGACTTTCGAGTATATTAATACTATCCATTATAATGGACAATAAAGTTTAAATATAGCTCAAAGTATAGTCTATAAGCGAACAAACACTTAATTATTCAACTCAAATGCTACACAAATATAGGTTAATATCTGCAGACATTATAATCTAGTGCACTGTATCAGCAAAGTTATAATGAAAATGTGGCCCATACAATACATAATAACCGTACGTTTGGAAGAAAGTCACTAGGGCGAGTCATACATTTGAAAAAAGCACCAAATGTGCATATAAAACCGGCTCACAATTTCACTTTAAGACAAAAGATTACTTAACAGTATTAGTATTCACTTACATACTATGTATAATTCACATATCATGCTTCTCTACTATCCTTATATCTTTAGTGATTATTCAAATTGTAATAAGTTATCGAAACTGGAAGTTAACTTCTTGACATATCTAATATGCGAAATTTTAAGTTGGCCATAAATTGGCATTTTATAGTTGAAAATCATCTAATAATAGAAAAGGTTTTAGTTCTTATAAATTACTTGAAATTTAGCTAACGATATTCAAGGATATGGAGGAAAAGACGCTTGAAGTTTTATTGAAATAATTGTAACTGTAATATGATAACCTATCAACACGTTTGAAATTAAGGTCGTTTCTTTTTCAAAACACTTTATTATACCTTCTGGTCAACTCGTTTTGAAGAGAAAATTGCACTATAAAATTGACATTATCGCTTGATTCAACTGAAAAATTAGCTTGGATTTGCAATATACATCATTATAAAAATGAAATAGTTTAATGAATTAACCACAACTAGCAAGATTATCACTTAATGATGCGTTGCAAATTTGTACATTAGCAATACATTTAAAATTTGAACATGTTTTAGATTGGAAATAAATTTAAGATTAAGAAGGAAATAAATATATAAAAAATTATTCTCATATGGCTTATTATCTTCTGGAAGCACAAAATCTGAATTCGTATTCATGTGAAAATATTGAAGTAAATGTTTTTATCTGTAAATTGGCAGAACAGATTTTATGACCAACCATTTTAGTTTTTCTTTTTAATAGTGTATTTATCATCTTTGTCAAATCTTAAATCGTATTAAACTATTTTTTAATAAACATTTAAAGAATCATATAATTTATTAAAATAGTAGATATAAGTTCAAGAAACTATTATTCTAGTCAAAAAGCTGATAGCTATTTGTAAGGAAATGCTTAAAGATGGAAATAATGATTTCAAAAAGATTATACAACAGATGTTATTTACTTGACTTTTGAAGTTTTAAAATGAACTTTGTCACTATCCATATTTGCTAGATTTATTTGAATAACAACAGATTTCTGATAAAATAATATAATTTAAACAAAATAAGTTAAATTAACGAATCGATAGTAATAGTTAGCTAATACTAACTTTATGTTTTAATAAGTTCATAGACTTAATATTTACAGTGTTTAAATGAACTGAAACCTCAATATAAATTGATCATAAAAATTAGGTTTACTGAGACTACAGGAAATAAGTCTATCAGATAATATTAAAATGTTTTATTCCAACATACATCAATTTATAGAAATTTGTTTGTTCAAATGAAAATAACTAAATAAAGAAGATAATTAAATCTTGAATAAACAAATCGAATCTCTGTCATATGAGTTTTTACTTTCTCTGATCATATTTTAATTATGAAGACCATAAAATTTGTTATTTGGTGACTCATTAATGAATTTGCAACAAACAAACAAAAAAACAAACAGACAAATTGAAGTGATCATTAAAGTTCGTAATGAAAAATTGCTTATAATGTAGAACAATAACTAACAAACAGAATAATATGACTTCATTTGAGAACAGATCAAATTCTCAGATGATTAAAATTCTCAGTAAAAAGTGATTTTTAAGTCATCATATCTGCTATTAACTGAATGGTGAATTGAACAAAAGTTTTGTTTTTGATAATCAATGAAAAATGAAAGTTTTTTAGGTGAAGAAACAAGAAATTACATAATCTTACAACAAACATCAAACAAAAGGAACGAAGTGTGATAAATATTGTTTATTTGAACACTGTTGACATTACAGTTTATCACAGTCAAGATGTAAGAGATTACTGACTCACTCAACATGTGTCAGTGTGACTAGATGTCAATATTGAAACGATCCGCTAAAAGAACTGATTAATTATAGCCCATTGCATTTGACTGTGACTATCTACACTCAGTAGCTGCTTGATTGAAGCGATCGTTAGCCGAAGAGAAAGGTAGTGTGTACGAGTGTTGATATAAACATCAGCATTGGAATGCTAGTGTATGCAGCTAACGAGCTCCAAATAGGACGAAATGTAAATTCCAGTTTTCACCACTAGCCGATAACTAGTCAAACATACTAAAAAGTGAAGTATAATACTGAAAACACTTGGATAATGTTATTTTTGTTTTGACTGAAAATTATTTGTCTGGATAAGTTCTCTTTACGTGTTTTGTAATAAAAAATTCTGTGAGACATATTGTCAACACAGCACCAAAAACAACCTTTTTTCTCTCTTGAATTCACATACTAATGAATGAAATTGAAGTCGCTTGGTCCATTTTTCTTAAGGATTTTAATGATGAGTGCCGATAAAACTGTATAGTATACATTTCATCCTGTTCCATGAGTCGTACATGAGAATTAGTGTATTTGAGAGAAAAAAAATTTCTTAGAGTGAAACATCAGTCACTTCAAAAGAATAAATTTGATGAAATCGACTTTGTAATAAGTGCATATATGATATATAACCCTAATTGTCTTTAAGGTAGTCAGTTCCTTTAATTATTCATTATTAATCAATATGTTTTTTATGATATAGGTTATATTATATTGAATATTTTTTTGTTGCAACTATAAGCATTAGCTAAGTAAGGTTAACTTGAATAAAGTTGAATATTTCATTCTACTTTAGTTTGATTTACACAGTTCTCAGTTTCGTTTCCTATGACTGAAAAATTTCAAGCCCACAAACGATTTCACTCTTTAAGGAATATGAGTGTGAATGATGAATATTATTGCAAACATTGAAAGTATATCATCTAAAACTCATCCAGTAATACAAATTATATTGCTGTTACTTCCTCACAACGGATTTTTTTTATTTTCTAACAATTTCCTCAAATATTCTACTTCAGCTCCTATTTGATTAAAGTAAATGTCTAGTTATATTTATCAAGGTTTTATAGATAGTACATTTCGCTCGAAATCTATCAAACTCATCATTATTTTTGATCTACTCTAAGAATTGACTTGATCATACATAAAATTAGTGATGCAGAAATTATCGTCAACCTAACTGCATTCACTGGAACTCGATTTTACATTCTACCTTAAACGAATCTGAAATTATTTTAAACGCTATTTATCTTAGATTTGTGTTTAAAGTGTGAACGAATATTTTTTTAAATCATTTTAAAATAAATATTATATGGTCAACAGATAACTATTTTCAGTAACAAGAAATAACAATGAACTTTAAGGTCGTATTACTTAGTTTATGTACATGTTTAAAGCGATCGATAGTCTCTCATCAACCTTGATGATTGATGCATATAATTGATCTTTAATAAAATGATTTATTTCATAATATAAATTAAAATTTTCAAATAGGTTATTGAAATTTTATCACCGATTTCAAATTAAATATGCGCAATTGTTCGTAGAAAAGACGAAACTGAAATAATTCTGATGTAACAATTTAATGATTGACAAAAATTCTTGAATCAACTATATGTAGATTGATGATTATCCTTACCGTGAGTTAGTAGGAACGTTTTTAAGTTTTTTTTTGTTATTTTATTTCAGGTTTGGAGTGGAATACTTTTCAATTAGTCATTTAATTAATTCAAGGGACTTTTTGATCCTACTGACGGTTGTTTTCAACATAAACTGATAGGTTTTTTAAGACGAATACAAAAATCAATATAATAAGTGTATCTTCAGAATTAATGTAAACTTGTAAAACAACGTAAACCGTTTGAGTGAATTCAGTATTAAGACATAAATATCCACTTTTCAGTAATCAGCATATCAGTTATGATTTACTGCCTTAAAATGACCAGTAGAGTGTAAATTGAACTTATACACAAATAAACTGCCATTAAATTAGTTAAAAGAAAACTGAGAAGCCTACTTAACGCAGTTAGTTACAGAAAATTTTTATAGATTTTAAAGTAATTTATATACATATTTGATTTTTAAATTCAAAAAAAGTTCGTTTCATTTATTATGTCATCTGCATATTGAATAAACAGCAATTGTATTCAGCACTCATATTAATATGACAGAAGTGGAGGTTTGACGTCTATATCCTTTAGCTTTTAATAGAAAATTTAGAAAGTTTGGGACTCTGGACAGTTATATTGATCCTTAGAAGAATTGTAACCTATAGCTCCTCAATCCATAAACTCATATTCAATAACTAAGATTTATCATAGTTATTATTATTATTTGATTATTTAAATTTAGTCGCATTTTTTTAGAAATTTCAAATAATACCATGAAACATTATGTTTGAAACGAAACCTAGTTAATCAACATTTACTAACTAAATTTTTTGCAAATATGTTTTCAATATTATCTATAAATTTTCAGATAATATTTGTTAGGGGATAACTTGAATTAGATATGTGTTGTGAATTAGAGAGTATTGGCCAGTTATTTCATTCTAGTATGAAATTCTTCAATAGTATATACTGACTACTTCACTAATTCGATTATTTATTCATTATTTTATAACCGTAAGTTTCTTTAAATGTTCGTTAAAAACAATAATGTATGATTGAATCACTATGCTTAAGCTAAACTTCAACAGTATTCTAGTCATATTTATTATTTCTCATAACTTAAGAAATTTTATGATCAAACTGATATTCAGTATAACACTTTTGTGGTACTTGTTTAGTTCGAGCAATTCTAATAATAATAATAATAATAACAATAATAATAATAATAGTCAGAAAGTTATGTTTATTACGTATAAACTGGTGGCCTAATGAGAATCTAAGCATTTGGTTAAGATTCACTAGGTTCCAGGATTAAACTCATCACATTTAATACGATTAAAATGGATGAATAATTATTTACTAAACTCGTCATTTTTATCTCTTCTAAAAACAACCCTATAACTAATAAATTCCATTGAATTCAACTCATAAATTCCAATTATTCACTTGTAAATTTCACAATCATTATAGATTTAATTTTAATCAAAACACAAGCAAATATTATGTTGTTGTTGTTGTTGTTCTTGAATTTGTTTGAGAGAAAATAGAAACGAGTGGAAATTACTAGTTTCAGCTAATTGGTTAAAAAAAACTTTAGCAGCTGATGTAAAAGTTTTATAATTCTTATCATATGCCACTTCCTTTCACTATCTATTCACCTTTAAGTGAAGTTTTGTTGAATAGAGTGTAATATGTGTGTACAGGCATATGTGCGTACAAGTGTAAGTACTTGTGTACGAGTATGGATATATATGTATATATGTATTGACAAAGAAATTCATTTATTTACATCTCTTATACAAAAAGTGTGTGGCGTATGTACATGTATGTTTGCAGCAGTAATAACAGTAGTGGTAGTAATACTAGTATTAATAGTCATTTTTAGTGTACTAATAAATTACAATAACACACTAAAATGAAACAAATATATGCGTAAAAGATAAATGTCACAATCTGTCCAAAAATTAGCAGATTAGCATTTAATCCCATATGTATTTGTAGCTATATATGTTCACAGGAATCATAATCTACATGTGTTATATATATATATATATATATATATATATATATATATTATTGTACAAAAAGTGCGTTTCGGTTGTTATAATAAAAAGCAACTTCATGTTCACGGGAAATTTTAATTTCATCAACTCTTAGTCAATTCCTATAAGCCTCTAAGTAAACTAGCATGGATTTCATTGACAAGTGATAGTAATAACAGTATTCCAATGGTGTACGATTGTGTAGATGTAGATGGAGAGCAAGGTATTAAGTTATTTAGAGCTTATTACGACTTATTTGAGTTGTATGCTGAAATTCAATTCATTAGTTTTGAACTGACTTGAATGGTTTGTTTACTCAATAAATTAGTGTTAAAAACAAGTAAATCTATAACTCAGTAACTTCATTATGTTTTCTATCTGAAGCAGTTTTAATCTGTCAATTTAGTAAGTGACGTGCATACATTAAGTTAATTATTAATTAATGTCGAGTACTACCTCTTTTAGTTAATACGAATCTAATTATAGACCGGATTAATAAATCATATATTACTCAGAATGTTTAGATGTAGTTTTTGTCTCATTTCCAGTGCATAATAAATCTTCATATGTGGTCTCTGCCTTCTTCCTTATCTTCAGATAAATCAGTATTTTGTTTAGTCATAACAATTGGTCTCAACTCCAAAGTAGTTTATGTATTGTTTAGAGTGCTACTTATGTGGTTGTTGAAAGACGTTTTGAAACGTTAACACATTGTATTTAGACTATTGAACTGTACATACAACCGAAAACTAAAGAGTGGAAAAATGAAAATGAAATCAATATACCAGTAATGCTTAAGCTTCTACAGCCAACTTATTGTCACGGTATTTTGCTCTCAATAAAAATATTCTTTTAGTAAACAAGTATGAAGAAGGTATACTTTGTTCAAAACTTACACCTTCGATAAAAAGATCATATTTTTAATGAATAATTCATTTATTTTGTCAATCAAACTTTATTGTTACACAATCATGTCTAAAGATACATACGTATCTTCGTCGAGATTAACTCCATTCATGAATATCAGAGACTTTGTTTGTAACTTTTTTCCATTCATGTTAATTGACTTAATTAGGACTATAAAATTATTTAAGATGTTACATATCAGTGACGACAAAAAATGTCTACTTTTCAATACCAAATAAAATCTATTCATTCCTTTTTTTAATGTTTAATCTACTTTCATTAGATTTTTTTCAGCAAACACTGTTAAATTATGTCTATGGATGATTGTAATTTTTTTAATGTTTGCCAAAGAGATGATTAGCTATCAGTTGACATTATTATTATACTTTCAATAATCTACTGTAACTTTTCATACTTTGTATTGATTTGAATTGAACAACCATTGATTTCATTGTCACTGAACCATATACATTATTTCCTGTATAATAGTATTGTGTTGCTTTTTTTTATCCGAATCAAATCTATTGATCTCCCTGTCTTTCTCTTTCTATCTCTACATACGTTAGCTCTTTGTATGTGAACATCTTGATATTGTCAAACAATTTATTTGTTTTTTTTTTTGATGATTTTTCTCTCTTCACAATGATGATCAACAAAGTTCACTTCCGTTCAAATGAACAAAAGCAAATGACAGAATAATTCCATTGAGCAAAAAATTATGATTAAAATGTTAAGGGATAATATAAGTGATGAATATATTTATAGTTCAGTTTTGTATGATATTTAGTCGAAATACTGAATATCTCAAATGTAATCTAATAACTTCAATCAAAAATATAGAACCATTCAGAGTCTCGATACTTACACAGTTATAAATCAAGTTTTTAGCTTTAAGCCTTCATCAACTTTTTTCATATAAGTGCAATCATTATGATTTGTACCAAATGAAGTTCAATTTTTAAATGATTCTCTTCTTACAAATAGTTTAATCATTTAACTAATTTCTTATATCTTTTTCTTCCACTGACAATTACCCATTCGTGAAGTGAACACAACTATCTATAATTTATGTAATAAATACTGCTGTTATTCTTTTCCTTTTTAAACTAAATCCGTTTAAATTATTATTTCATACTTGTATATTCTAAGGTTATTCTTGAATATTAAACCTTGTCCTCAAACTGTCCCTGAATCAAATAAATCGAAGGCATTTAATGAGAATTACACTTTCATGTTGATTGTCAACTATTAGCACAAAGTTTATACATGATGAATTGATAGATCAATAATGTTCGATAATAGAAAAATAATTTTATTATAAGGAAAATAGATTGGTAAAGATTATTCACTTTCAGAAAACAGTTTTACACAATAAAATTGACCTTCAGTTGTATCATAAAATAATTGCAATTTTTTAAATGTTAACTTAATAGTTAAAAAGTAACGTGCTCCTTATTAAAACTGAAATTACTAAAATGTACCATGTGGATTTTCATGAGTTTTTTACTGATAAAATGTTATCTATGAAGATAATAAAAATTGTGTAATACTCGATGAGTCAAAATAATAAATAATTGATCAAGTCTGTTTTTATAATTAAAGTAAACTTGTTTTGGTGAAACTATTGTTAGACCACCATTAGAAACCTGGAAGCACTGGACGGCCGTTTCGTTCTGGTATGGGTCTCTTCAGCAGTGCGCATCCATTTGTGGTCTAACAATGATTGGTTGATGATTTCAAATGTGTAAAAACACAAACCTCCAAAACTCTGCCCCGAAACTCTTGTTACAGGATTCTTCTTCACCACTGACAATTTTTCATCTTAAAAGATAGATGGATATTATTCGCTGTTAGCATTGTCAACTCAAACACTCATAGTCATTCTGATGGGAGAATTAATTGATTGTGTAGATCAATGAATATTTTCTTTCAGTGTTTAGTAGTAAATTGGAAATCAATGAATTATAGGAAAATACCTATTTTTATCTTATTTATTCTTGAAATAAGTTAAATGTACAATGTAGTTTAATGTTTATTAGATTTATACTTTTTTTTTTACAAAAGTTTGGTCAATCTTGACAGCTGATTATTTCCTTTAATCATACATTATCATTATGTAAGACGTTGATAATATGTTTTTTTAGAAAATATAAGTAAGGCTGATAGAAAAAAAGTTATTTATCATAAAGAAAGAGTTTTATTAAAAGTAATGAAAACTTCCTAGTATGAGAGAGTAAGTTAGAATGAATTAGAACTTGATACTGTTATAAAAGTATACTTGATTTTAATGTATTTGATAAACTTTGACACAATTGAAATTAAACTGATCTGAATAAAAAAGCATTTTCAATAGAAATTATCTATGATACTTAGTAATTCATAATTGTTTTCGAGACGTATATCATTTAGATGATCTTCTGAAGGTTTAATTTACTTTGAATGATAATTCTTATCTATGAAACTACTAAAGGTCCTAGCTAAATAGCTTTGGCTTGGATTGCGCTAGTGTTTGATTAGAAGTTAGGACGTGAACAGATTTGTACTAAATAACCAGAGATATTAAACTGTAACTGCATTGTAATGACTTCAGTTGAAAATTTTGCAATTAGGGCATTATAAAGTATTACACTGATTACATTATCTTAAAATTCTGATCACGTGAGTTTAGGGAATCACAAGCTTAGGTGAGACAGAAATTCCATGATACCAAACGTTTAATGGTTCTTTGTTTGACATTGGTCTGTGACGTAAAATTTCTTTATTATTGAACAGAATTGTTGAAATAAACAGAAATAATTCAAAAATAGTTGATATTCATCATCATAATTAATTTGTTTTCCATAAACAATTCCACACATTATGTGTGTGCTTAAGTTTACAATATGTCAAATTGAATTGAATTGTAACTTAATTTAGCATCATCATTAATATTATCATAACTTTTGAAATTGTTTACTGATGGATTACTGATGATTGTATGCTATTTTTTCCTTTCAAAATGATGACTACTGATCTCTTTATTTAATTGAAAACATATAAAATCTGAAAATTTCAGTAGAAAAATGTATCAGAATATACACATCACCATATTTAAGCTAAAGTAAACTATGTTGTCTGTTTTCTTCATGATTATTACTATTGATTTTGTATGCTGTTATGTCTTGACAAAATACTGAACCTAAAATGTGTTTCTTTTTTCAAATGATCACTTACATGACTCTGATCTGAAGATCTCACCCAGTAAACACAATGGAAGCATGTTAGAGGACTCAATTACATGGTAGCCAATGACAAAAGTGTGGACAACATTCATTACCACATGATCGTAAAGTTCATATCTACGACTCCTTTTTTAATTAATTTTTCAATTCTTTAATGTCCAGATGAAATATCTAACAACTTAGTTTAAGTCACGTTTGCCATCTTAGTTTTGTAAAACTTTCTTAGCATGCAAAGACAGTGAGTAAGGTCAACATCAACTGTTATTGGTAGTCCAATGTTTTAAATCATCCATTTGCTAACCATTTAATCATACCTTCAAACTAGATATCCGATATTAACTATAACTTATGACTTATCACATGAATCCTTATATGTTTATTTGGAATGAAGCCACGAATTAACCGTGTATCATTTTCAATATAAAAGGGTTAGATAGAGTCACTGTGAGATAGTAAATTATTGTAAATAGTGTAAGGTCATGTGAATATAATTCACCAGAATAAAAATGCTACGATGAAGTAACTGTTCTAGCAGCAATGAAAAAAAACTAAGTGTGTTAAGAAAGATAGACGTACGATTAGAAATGTTTTACAAGATCGAGTTAGTGTGAACATAATAAAATGAGTTAGTGAAAGAACCCACAACATGTAGCTTTAGAGTGTGATAAACATATGGTGAATTAGATACGTAGGTCTGATTTCCTCGAGCTGATCTAGATGACTTCTGCTGTTTATAGGAGATGTGATCTGATTATTTCATGTTGATCAGCTAGGGAGTTGATATAAAATCAAACAGGCTTCATATGTAGTTTAGCTCATTTATTAACAGATGGAATATGTAATAATTTTACCTGAAAAATACCTTGAGACTTTATCATAAATTTTGTATAAAGTGGAAATAACAACTGGGTATAAATAAACAATCTGCTTTCCTAATTAAACCAATAAATATTTTTTTAAAGAACCTACACTCCATTTATCTTTCCTCGTCATAGCTTATTTGTTACAAAACTTTACTATAATCAATACTTCAATTTCCCGATGTTTTATTCACATTCTCATGAAAATGTATTTGCCAAAAGGAATGACATAGTACGTTTGCCAAAACTTTAGCCAGAGAAATGAATTAACCATTTTTTTCCGTTCTTTATCACTCATTATAAACAAAACGAATGACTCATCACTTTATCTATTTAAAGTGAATAATATGCGGGGAGAACTTCACTTGGAGACATTCTACAGCTATCGAGGATCTCAAGCCTGAATAAAAGAGAGGGGTTTGGCAGTCAAATCCCGTAAAAAACAAACTTGCTAAGAAACCGATAAATGGAGAATTTCATTGATAACATTTATACTCTACGCTAGAAATTGGAAGGTTTTCATCTAGAAGAGTTATGACAAATCATGGTGAAAACCAAAAGTGTTTGGAAGTCACAAAGCCAATGCCCCTTCTGACAACCAGAACAACAATTAATATCGGTACATGGAATGTTCGCACTATGTGGGAGACTGGAAAAACTACTAAAATTGCTGGAGGAACGATAATAATCAATTCTATGGGAGGCTGCAGTCGATCGCAATGAAATGCCTATAAAGGATCTGGTTGTCTTGATGCGAGACCTGGTCGCCAAGGTTGGATGGACATTGCTGTATATGAATAAATCATGGGTCGACATGAACTGGGAGAAAGAAATGAAACTGGTGGTAGATTCGCAAACCTGTATGCCTTCAACAAACCGGTTATAAGCGACATCATATTCCCACACAAACGACTACACAAAGCCGGATGAATTTCATCTGATAACACAACACAGAACCTAAGCACCTTTCTACATATACTATCCCACCAGTAGTCCAAGAAATCAGCATGACTATAATACAAATCAGGAGTGGCAAAGCAACAGGGCCAGGCAGCATATCAACTGATGCACCAAAGTCAGACATTGAAGTAACTTCGAATCTTCAATGCAAAAGGAAAATAGGAAGACTACACGACGCATTGCACCTAGAATAGAAAGTAAATATTTAGAGAGTAAATAGCACTTGTGAACAGCTAAAAAACGAGTCTAAGATAGAGTTCGTCGGAGAATTCTGAACAGTGGCCTATGTTCCACAAAGAGTAGCAGGTGTAAGTAAGTAATATGGAGCAAAAACAGATTTAGGTGAAATGAAACATCCAAATAAGTTTTACGCAATAAAGTCATCCTAATTTGTCGACTTTCTCTGGTGTTTTACATGTTGATGTATAAATGTTTATGCTTCCATGTCATAACAGTAATATATATACACAGTAACTAAGTAATCTGTGTTTCAATTGCAAGGTCAAGGGTCAAAAAATATGCACCAAACTTAGTAATGTATTCAATGTAAAACAGAATGTATGGAAAATCAATCATATAAACCGTAAATTGAATACAGAAAATTGTGTAAATTTGTACCGAACGATGTATCTTTATTATTGCAGTAATGCTGTTACTATTCTCAAACTAGTCTCTAATGCAAACTAGGAAAATACAACAATCTTTACAAACACTCCCAACTAGTGAAGAATAATTATCCAACTAAAAGAAACTATTTTAAGTGAAAAATTTTAAGCATACAGATATATTATGCTTTTGCAACAGTTGACTCATTGATAAGAATTCATAAGAATAAATATCTAAAAGTTTATATTTGACAAGTACGGAATAAATCAATTTTACCATCTATTATGGTAGTATTAAACTTCTACTACTACTAATTGAACTACTACTACTAATACTACTATATATATATATATATATATATATATATATATATATATATATATATATATATATATATATATATATATATATATATATATATATATACTTCATGAGAAATGAAAATGAACTAATCAATAAATACAGTGATTTATCTAGTAATTTTCAGTTAGAATGAAATTCAAATTTTTGAATTCAATTATATCTGTCATTGCTACTTTCAATGGGTATAAGCTATGAAGCGATGAAATTCAATCAATATTCAATAATTCTCAGACAGTAGAAATTTCATTTTCAAAAATAGGCTATAGATTTCTTCATGCTGACACTAACCGTTAATATATATATTCATACAATAGGCTACTGAATCAAAAATGTAGTCTTGATCAATATTTTGGAAAAGCTGATGAAAGAATATGGCGATTATGAATGTTTCATATTAATGTTATCACTCACTATTAATTAGCATAGATTGTTGCGTAATTCTCATCTTGATATGTTATTTTAAATGTCTTGTAAGTTTATTTGAATGTTTAAAAAACAAACATGTACAAATCAAGAAATTTGTACATCTATAAATTAAATATCTTTTGTAATCTCCTATATTATTCTGTAGAACTTAAAAAAAGAATAAAAATCTTTTTCGAAATTTATAAATTTTAATCTAAAAATATTTTCTATTGAATTTATGTCTTCATATAGTCAGTAATAAGTAAGTTTAGTTCTTCTATCCTCTTATTGTGATTATATAAATACTAGGAATATATAAACATATAATTATTGAGTTGTGTAGAATTGAAAACATATTTGATGTATAGTGTTGATAATCAGTGTTGAAAGTAACTCTCTTCGATAGGATTTTTGTGTATAATAAACAACGAATCTACAGAAAAAAGGTGATTATTTATAAACATCACAAGAAAGAAAGCACTATTCGTATACCTAAATAAAAAAGGAATTTTTCAATAATTATTTTCCGACATTTTATTTTGTTTGTACTTTCATTGTCTATCATCAGAGAGAAAAAAAAAAGCATAACAATGATGTCAGCAATCCTATTTTTACCACTAAATTTAATTATCCCCTATTTGAATTTAATCAATAGTTGCGTCATAAAGTTATTGGTTTATATATATATTTTTTAAAATAAATAAACAAGTTAATTACGGACATAGGCACAAGGAAAACTGATCAGTCCGTGATATCAATAATTAATTAAAGCTGACACGATCATTTATACTTTCTTACATAGATTATACATAAATATTTAATGATTTTTTACCTGTTTATCAATCGATTTGTCTGACTATATTTCAGCTCATTTGTGGTATGTAACGTGTTTGTTGATTTAAGTGCACATGTTTTTTATGTAGAGACATGAATACATTTATAAATGTTTATCAGTATGTTCATGTACGTGTACACACATAGCTGACAATAGGTTTAAGTTCATAATACAATACTAAATAATGCTGAAACATCAGCCATTACTTGATGATATAGCACGAACTAGTAGTAAGTATGTCGTGTTATGGTTACCAATGATACAAAATAACCATGTTCACTGGATACTTTGATCGCATTCAATTTTCAATCAAAATCTCAGTGATAGATTTCCTTCATTGACCATCAGTATTAAATCGATAGACGCATTGTTTATGTTGATAAAGTGATTCATATTTTGGTGACTGACTATTTTATAGCGACAAAGAGGACAGTGGCAATAATACTTTACAAAGTTTATTAACCTTATTACTACAAAACAGTATTTTTATCCACTTCTTGGTTTTTTTTAATTGTCTACAAAAATTTGTAAATTTTTACTGACGATTACTATGTGGTCATTAGTGATTAGCTTCAAGAAGAAATTTCCAGGCTCTAATGAAAGGTCATGACCAGTAAAGCTAGACCGTGTTGACTTTGAGACAGTTGCTCACCAAAGGCAATCAAATATGAATTGATCGAAGTTAGACATTACCATTGTTAGATACTGGGCCAATGATCAAAATGTTTAGCGGTCAGTTGCGAGACCGGAAATTCTAAGTTGGATTCCTTCTTCTCGGCTCCGTAGATATACACTGCTGATGAGGAGGCCACAGTTTGATACTTCCAGGTTTGTACTGGCAGTCTATGGTAGATTGAGGCGCGATTTCAATAAAGTATCAGTCAGCTGATTTCATGCATATTTACATCGAGATACATAAGTCAGAGTGTAATAACTACTTCTTAGAACAGTTTTCCTGATGTTTATGTGTATATTTATGTTATTATGTCCACATCCATCTAGAGATTAACAGTTAAGTCTGGTACTGTGAAATGGTTTGTTTATTGTTCAATGTAATATCAGTGAATATTACTGTGTATACGAAATAAAATATTCCTTATTTTAAAAAATGTTGAAAAATAACAAATAAACCCACTGGTATTGAATTTTCACACTCATCGTTTGTTATTGAGGATCGTAGGTGTACATTAACGAGTGTATCTGAACAGAAAATAAGGACTAGATTTCATCAGTGCATGTTTATGTGCAATTAGTACGTAATTCGGACTATCAAAGTTTTACAACCCATATAACAGAGTTGTAGATGCACACTATTAATTGGTTCCATACTAAGATAAAGCTTGTTTTAATACCTCTTGGCCTCGATTGGTTGTCTAGCTAAGATCAGTTCATGATTTTAATAAAAATATAGTTTAATCAGTCAGTTATTGATATTTACTCTTACACCGAGGCATAAAAAAAACAAATATCAGTAAAGTAACCAATCACATTATAATTAGTGTAAACATATTTTGTCTAGTAAACAGTTTCAATTTAGACATAGTGAAAAATCTTTTGTTAAAGTTAACTTTGCTTAAGAATGAAATCAGAGACAAGCGTTTCATCCATGAATGATTTATTCATAACAATCTTCATTTCATTTTTGTTTAGAATTCTATGCAATTCTTAAATAAACTAGTAGCCTCAAACAGTAAAACAAAGATTCCTTGGAATCTGAATACTAAACAGTGGAGTTTGATTGAACAGTTTCAACGAACGGGTTCTTATTTATGATATCTTTTCTATTAATTAAACATTAATATGAATAACGATTATTTGGGTTAATTTTATGACATGACAATTTATAAAACATTAGTAAGTAAGAAGAATCCTCTTAGCCGATAATAAGGCACTCAAAAATATAACTAAATAATCATGTTAACAGAAATAATGGCTTTTTGTGTGCATAGATTTTTGTAAAAAGGTAATTATTGATTTTTTGTGCACATACAGGTATACACCCAGCCTAGAACTCAAACAGTGAAACAGAAAAAGGCACATACAATATCAACGTGAAATTTGATCTTTAAAGTGTATCGTAAATAAAAATGTTTTATTGAAAAAATAAATTGATTAATAACATTAAAATTGTTTGACGATATTTGTCGTAAGATTCCGAAATAGTTAATTATTGATTTTGTGAAAAGATCTTTCTTATACGAACCAGTTACTCTTATTGCCTGATATTATTTGAACACTACTAGTCCCCAAAGTACGGACAAGGCTTGAACAGGGAGGTAATTATATTCTAACAGACCAAGTATAATACAAATGAATTGCAGTAATACAAAGTTAGCAACTATGTAATTTTTACATAGTAATAATATTCACTAATCTTCTTTAGCTATCTACTAGCGCTGATTAGCTAAGGATAAACAGAAGAGCGTACTCCAATGTAATCGAGCGTTGGATATGCTCCAAATTAACCTATGTCCTGCTAACAGATCACCAAGTTATTTCAGCCAGACCACCATTGGAAATCCGGAAACAATGAACAGAACTCTCATTTTAGTGAAGGACTCCTCGGCAGTATGCGTCCACGGTCTCACACATGTGAATTAATTCCATATCCTTCGGTTTCATGTCAGAACGCTTAACCTCTCCAGCACGTAGTCGGCATCTGACAGCGCTAATGCCAACTTTCTTTAAATACACGACATTGCACAACTATCATCCGTTGCCTGAGACTAGTAACCGTCTCATACTCATTATACAGATTGGACTCGTCATCCATACGCCTAGATGATAAGTCTTATACAAGAATAAAAAGGCTGTTTAATTTATCCAAGCTTCCAGTGGTATTTTAAACTGAAAATTTTAAACTTCCCACAAATCCCCTACATAAATAATTATCGGTAAAATTGGAGTAAACTAAGTAAATAAATTGGTAAAAAAGAATAGTCTGAACTTATGCAAGTGTTTTTTGCATTTCTATTATCATGCGTATTAATAAGATGCATAGGCTTCCCAAATTTCGTTTGTACCGTGAAACGTTCGTCTTGACCTTCTAGTCGGATATAATACTTTATGTATGCTTACAAATTTTAGTCATAAATGAGTACGGTAATCATCGTCAGTCTGATAATCTATTACTTTTTATAAAAGTTTTAACAAATATTTGTTATATATATATATATATATATATATATATATATATATTTATATATATATATTATATATATAGGAAGTCTTAATATAATGAATTTGAACAGAACAAAACTTCTAGTGTTTCTATACATGAGTGTGTTCACGTGTGTATGTGCTTATACCAGGTATTAATGTTACTGCATTTATGAAAGAATTTAGTAATTTCATCGATTTAGCTGACCTTGAGAATTTATTTTCGTTTAATATGTCGATTATCTTTAGTGATAGACTGAGGTTTTTTGAAGGACGATTGAAATAAAAGTAGGATTGGACAACTATTTCTTGGTGATTTTCATTTTTGATCATCTAATATTACTGATTAGTTTCTGTTTCACATCACAGTCTAAATGAACTTTCCATTTCGTAAAGAAAACTTGGATTTTTATTTACATAATCTTTTTTAACTTCTGACAGCTGCCTGGAAGAGATCTTTCTCTCTCTTATCAGTGACTTTTGCCTTATCCTCTTTGGCTGGGAAACACTTAAATACGTTTAACTATTATGAGTTTTACACAATGAATTACATGTAAAAGGATAACTGGAATCACAAATTCGTCTTTTGAAGTGATAATGAATTCTTCCTTGTAAACTGTGGCTTCTTCTGTTTTCCATATCGTATTTTCTATCAAACATAGCTGAAGTATTTCAGTTACATTGCTTCATCTGCTGTTAATTAGGTTTATGCTAATAATGGTAAAACTCTCTAGATTCTAACTTAGGAGGCTGAGATACTTCAGTTACTCAAGTCTTATCTTTATTTATTATTCTCAATTATATATATATATATATATATATATATATATATATATATATATATATATATATATATATATATATATATACTAACTGACAGTTTTGACGCCATTAAGTTTAGTTGAACAAAAAACACACTCAGTGTTCCCTAATTTTTCAGTTATCGTTTTCAAGAATATTTTATTACCTAACGGTATTTTTAGTGATTTGAAATGCATTTACAATTGCGTCATGTTGATGTTTTGCCTTGTGAATCTTATACAAATATATAAACGCATACGTATACACCTGCTGCGTGTTCAATCATCAGCCTGTTCAAGGAAGTGATTATCTTTAAAATGTTATTAATACTAAACTAATTGAAATAAGTTACTGGTAAAACTGAACTTGAACTTGAACTAGGTTGTGACTATCGTTCATAACAAATGGTTTCCCTAATTAGAAGTAATGTCACTATTCCTTGTTACAACTTAAGAATGATCGAAAAGCAAAGAAAGTATCTATCAGTTAAAAAATATATTAGTGTCATATAAAATCATTTAGTAAATATATTGCATAGTTTTATGCTGATTCATTGCTTTTCCTCTCCTAAGTGCTGACGAAATCAAAACACAGTGTACACGATGTCAGGTCATAGATTAGTGATCATATTTGAAATTGATCAATAATATTCGATCAACATTACGGAACTGGCAAACGTCACGTTTATCAATCACTGAGTGATGAATAGAAATATCTCAGTTCTAGAGGTGGTCAGACAATACCTAAATAACCTAGACTTAAAGTACTATGATACTGAAGTGCCTTTGATATACACCTTAAAACCAGCATCGATTCCCTCAACATTATAGAAATCGATATTCATGAGTCCAAAACCTGGGTACATAAGACTTTTCAATAACTATACATCCATTATTTTGTTCACCTCAACCAATAGTCAATTTCTTATCGATGAAAATCATTGTTTAAAATATAAACATTTTTCTTCCATATGATGCGTACTTCTAAACGAGAAGTGTCATTAGATACAATTACATAAATGTCAGAAATGATCTTACAAAATCATATACATATATGAGTTTTTTATGACTGCGTTGTTAAAGCACACATCTAGAAATAAGCAAACTTTAATTTAAACATTGGTATATATATATGAAAACATTTTTCAAAAAGTTACTTCCTTTTATTTTCAAACATAAAAACAAATCAATAACTTGCAATTATGTTCTGATTGTCAGTTAACTAGGGTAAAATTAGTCAGTTATTTGTTTTAAACAATAGTGATGTAAATATTTCAACAAATTTCATAGCACCCTAGTTGTTTGGTTATTTGTTTATTTTTATTTTACTTAAATATGTTTGTGAAAAGGATTATTAAACATGATTCACTTCAATCATTCAATTATTCAATCATTTTATCATTACTAGTTCCAAGGGGTATTACATGAACATTGATCAAACTCGAAAACATAATCATAATGAGATTCGGGTAGGGTGATTTTGGGAAGTTATGACAATTGGGATTGGTTATGAGTGATTTGAAAATTTATCAAAGCAAAACTTATAAACTTACTAGTCGACAATCACACATATATGTGTACGTTAACCATTTACATTAGAGTTTCATAATTTTTCGATAAACTTATTATAATCTGAATTAAAGTTTATAATCACACAAATATTTTAATAAAATCATGGTTGCCTTGAACACTGACATTAAGAAGAAAGCCCAGTCCAATTTGTCGTAAAATAATCCATATAATTCCAACCTTTGAGTACAATTATCTCTATTAATTAAAGAATGGTTAATTTTTGGTGTTATATTATGAAGACTATTAAGTTACACATCTGAAATTATGAATCAATCAATGTCAGACCACCATCAGAAACCTGAAAGCACTGGACGGCCGTCTCTTCCTGGCATGGGACTCTAATGGTGGTCTGACACTGATCGATTCATGATTTCAAATGTGAACCTTAACAATCTTCACAACCCGCAATGCAATTACCTGTACTCACTAGTGACAAAATCAGGAATCTCCGAGTTCTAGAGGGAAGTCGTGACAAGTGAAGTTCAACCTGTTCGGGTGTATACAATAACTACCGAAGACTGTGTATGAGGTTGTTCAACTCCGTGATTTGATCGGGGTTAGATATCAACAAAGTTAGATACCGTTTCAGTGGTCTAGAAGTTAGGCGTTCGTACGCAAGACCGAAGGTCTTGGATTCGAATCCTGCGAGGTGCAGGAGTCGTGGATGCACACTGCCACTGATGAGTCCCATACCAGGACGAAACGGCCGTCCAGTGCTTCCAGATTTCTAATGGTGATCTAACACTGATCGATTTATGATTTCAAATACTATGAAGAAACAGTTTCTCTGTCGTCATTAATACTGTTTAGCTATTTGCATGGGAAAATCGTTTATATACAGAATTATTCTTGACTAAAGAAGTTTTCTCGAATATAAAGAAGAAAATGTTTTTGTCAGTTGTTTACCCTGTTATCATAATGATTCATCATCTCCATAAGCCATAACATTGTTAGCATACATCGTTTGGCAGAAAAAGTACATTCTTTGTTAAGATGATAATAATCATTATTATCAAAATATCATAAACATTATCTAATCTGATTCATAATGTAAACTTGTTTATTAAATTACGTGCCATAAACTAATTAAAAAATTTCGAAAAAAAGCTATATCTTTTTTAAACATTGTAAGGACACGAAAATTGATTTTGCGTTCATTTTGTATAAATTATTTATATATTTGCAGATGTGAAAATGTTTCAGGGTATTCTTCTACTTGACACTTTGTTTATAAGATGCACAGTGACTTATTTAATTCGTGCACGTGTATGCTTGCAAATTCTCATCTATCAAATTGAATGTTCAAGTAACGTGTTAAATTTAAGTTCTGAATATTTCGAGTTCTATGTGACTAGAACTTGATTTCTGATATTATCATTGCCTAGGTCTAATTTTTAGTGCTCATGCAGTTGATATTCGAACAGACCCAACATAAACAGTTTTAGACATTTTTCAGATATACCCTGGTTTTTACAAGGTACTTTACTGAATATTGATTTCAAAACAAGTGGAATATGTAAGTTACTTTATTTTGAGAGCTGTTAGATGACTACTGGAAATAATGAAACCTTGGATAATTGTTTTTACTTCATATATTAATTATGTCACTAGCTGAAGACTATGCCAGAGGTCGAACTCTGGACCTTAAGGCTCTACATTAAGTCAACTTACTTCCGACAATCAGCTTAGCATCAGGTGCTGCTCGCAATTTCATATAAAAAAAAATTCAGATACAATGAGTAATATTGTATAAACACTTGTATTTTATTATATAATTCAAAAATAAAACTGGAATCTCTTGATTTTTGATTAAGTAGTCACAACCTGATTGAATATTCTTGCTGTTTAAATACATTATCATCATTTACAATGATAAATTTAAACGCGCTCAACACTTTGTTCCGTGAATATTGAATGCAATGTCACAAATAAAACGAACATATAAAACTAGTTGTAAACCATTTTGATTACTATTCACAAAAACGTGTTAATCAATAAAATTATGTACTGTAGTCTACATGTACACTTTAAAAAATGAAATTAATAGAATAGTTTTGCCTACAAAAGTAGAAAATATAGATTATTAGAACAGAAAATCGTTTTTTCATTACATTAACATTTATGCCTGTGTGAAAAGACTTGACTGAATATTCATAGTAAAAAGCTAATATTACTATTCAAATTAACAAGAACGTAACTGAGACACCTTGGGGAAAAATATTTACTACACAAAGAATGAATAATAGTTTTTTTTATTCAACTACAAATTCTAACCAATAAATGCACTAGCGTTAAAATGTCTGTTTGAGTATTCGATGATTTCGAATAAAAGAGTTCTACATTATCACATAGAAATATTAGCCCATTAAAAGTAATTTGCCATCTTCTACTAAAATCAAATGAACAATAATTTTTAGTCTTAAATGAGTTCTGAAGACTATGTCCACTACTCATAAAAATAAGTTTCTCAGTTTGATACATTTTGGTAACTAAAAGAAAGTTACCAGTTTTTATTAGCTATCATCAATAATGAAATTTAACTATGCTCAAAGTAAGGTCGATATAAACGATCGAAATAAACGATGATCTTGATAACTATGAAATTGTTAATGACTTAAACGTACAGTCTTCATCACAAAGCCGTTAACTCCTTTATTCGATTTTTGGAGATGTTGTAGGCCATCACTTCTGTTCAGTACCCTCTGATATTCTTTAGTCAGTAATAACTTCAAACTGAGCAACAATTTATCGCATTAATCAGCTCAATTTATATTTCTCACAAAAAATCGACAATATACACTAGACGAAAGTAAGATTAAAAAAAGTGTTATACCAAATAACTCTTCCATTCTTCCATGAATGTTTAGTGAATGTTCATAGAATCAATAGTCAATTTGTCGAAAATGTCAACGTTTTATTGATCAGTTTTCAACAGCTAACAGTTAGTAAATAATGTCAGTATTTTGTAGAATTTTCTTATTGGTTTTATTGGTTTTTGAATTCGATCTTCTGGATGTCAATTTAAATTGTAATAGAAAAAAATTTAAAAAAATATATAATAACTGTTAAGTTAGTCAATGATTATATATATTTTTTCTTATATAACTAATATTTGACAAGGAAGAAATAAAATTTTCAAGGAGATCAATTCTACAAGTACAATATATATACATATACTGCTGTAAAAGAAGTGTAGTATTTTCCGTACTTATTATTACACTTATTAATAATAAGTTATATTATACTGCTGGGTGATGAGGTCAAAGTTTGTAGTTAGCTCAAAACACACCGTAATGTTATCTCACCTGAACCATTTTGATAACACCTACTCCATGAACTTAGTATTCAACACGAGATAAACAGTAAGGAATATCCATCATGATATTGTATGATTTATTCATATCATGAAGATAATTGAATGCTTGATTAAAATTAGCATTATTTACTAGGGTCACTGATACTCGTTGACCTGAAATCCAAATATTTATTAACAAATAATGTACTAATCTTTAAAAGTTTCTTATCACAACATTGTAAACTACTTGAACTTACTACAATCAGCTGATACAATTAGTCTGTTCTTTTCTCTTTTAATTCTGTTGAAATTAGACATTAGTGAAAATAAATCGATTATTTTATTAAATTTAGTGTTTAGTGAATAGAAACTATTGGTATTGGACATTTATAATAAAAAGTTCCTGAATATAAAATGATCATTTACTCATTTGTTTATGAATTGTTGTTCACTAATTACAGAAAATAACCCAAAATGTCATTTAGACTGTGATTAGCTGTATAGAACGTACAACGTTATGTCCTCAGAGATCATAGTATAAAACAAGTTAGATGTTAATACATGAAACGATTGGATACCATAAATTAACTTCAAAATGATGCAATATCCGTTTAATGTTTAGTGACTGAAAAATGTACAGTGAAAATACATGAAAATATCCATTACCATGTATTGAGTTGAATGATGTGACAAGAAATTGTGTGATCACTAAAATTCATTCTTGTTATAGATTAGGAGTAAACTACTGTAAATGTTAAGGTGTTCGAATCGTCTTTTTGTCAATATTCAAAATTAAATTCAGTCAAGTTTTCACTAAGATATTTGAACATTGAGCACATGTTCTGAACACAGATTTCCTTACAGGTTTTCAGTAAAATTTAGTTAATGACAAGCAATCAAATGCATGACTTGGAGTTGGTTCTCTCTGGGAATCGTCAGCCTTGAGTACATGCATTATTGTGCTAATATTCACTCGAGAATTTAAGTCCAGCATCTATCTCTAAAAATGTCAGTGAGCTATCTACCCGGTCAGTTAAACTAAGTCACCATTTATTTAATAGAAATAATGTTTAGCCATTGATGTTAGTAGATAGTAGTTGATTTATACAGAAAACTAACAAAAGCTAAGAGTGTAAACTATTGGATTAAGAATTTAAAAATCTCATAATTGTAAAAAGAATTTGTAAAGAACAAGAAATCAAAACACCTTTTTTTCTGATATTCTGAACATAATGAAGAAATTTTCATTTTTTGACATTTTTCTCCGTACTCAATTGTAAACTGTGCTTGCTACCAAAAAGTTAATTGCATTTATCATTGAGACTTTTTGTAAAAACTAATGACTAGAAGTTGAATGGATTGAAATTATAACATTGCTGAGTTGGCATTCATTTAATTTCCTATACTATGTACTCAACTCTTAAAAGCCAAATAAGTTACTGACTGTTTACTATAATGAATTTTTGATTCCAAAAATTTAAGTTTGTAACAATTTCTTTTTGTGATATACAAGATTTAAGTAATGTTTTGTGAACCGCATAGTTTCAGTTTTATTCAGCTTTCATTATGATTTCAACTACTTGTTTTTTCGTGAATAAAACTCAGTTTTTGTTAAATAGATTTTTGTTTAGAGTATTTATTTTGTTATTAAATTAAATGTTTTGGATAAACTGGATAGCTTCTTGGAAGGTTTATGGAGAAATGTAACCTGCAGTCGGTAATATTTAGGGAATATTGTTAATTAACTAAATTTCGAAACGGTAACAAACAGATACTAGCTGAAGGCGACCGGACAACAAAGGCTCTTGACTGCATTTAGTTTGACTCCTGGAAATCTTTTGAATGTGTCGTGAGTTGGCAAAGTTAATCCATAAACGAAATAAATCGATATACGGTCAAACGTTTATTTTAATAAAGATAAATAATTAAGATTATGCCACACTGAGTACTTCAGTAACATTCACACTCCAGTAACATCATATCATGACCTTGAATGAAAGAAATAATCACGAAAAAGGTCAAAGTGATTACTTGGTTATTAAATTTCCGATTCTATTGATAAAAAGTAAATTTTCAACAATACTGCTGGCTTCATATCAGCTTCTTCGTTGTCCTTGATTCTTCTCAAACCACGAAATGGGTTTCTTGTATTATTCAGGATTCTATGAAAAGCTGTCAGTAATATTTACTCATCTCCAGTCTTACGAGTAAACTCATTGGTTATGCACTAAAAGAAAGCTGACCTAGAAATATAAATTGTTTTATTGTATTGGTAAATTGAGCAGATTAATAATACGTGGAATCATCACTAACAATAACTCCAATCTCATTTGTAAAACATTTTGCTGACTGATATATATGTTATTTAGTTAATTAACGTAAATTTTTTCAAATGCGTGTAGACGTGTTATTTAAATAGTCACTTTTAAGTCGGATTCTAAAGCCATCTAACAACAAACAGTCTACGTAAATTATAATTTTAGTAAAAACAAAAAAAAGAACATTTAACATAAAAGATATGGCTAGTAAATCAATGATTTATCAATTAATAAGAATTCTATTGAAAATGTTAAACCACAAATGAATTGATATGAAACAACACATACATGAACTATGCCTAATGACAGAAAATAGTATAATCTGTAAATGGTTTCAGTTAGTTAGATATATATATAAATAGTACATTGTCTATTCCACGTAATCATGTATGATGTAAATTGTAAACATTTTTACTGCATACAAGACAAAATAAACAAACAAACTGTAATTATGTTAAATACACTTGATTTGTTCATTGTTCAGTTTCTTTTTTTTTTTTTAAGAAAAAAAATAATAAAACATAAATGGTAACAATTAAAAAGCAAATAAACAATTTTTGGTAATAATTAAACAAAAACCAATGCAAATGGGTCGATTGAATAGCGTTTTATTTTTATCACTCAGCAAATACACTTGACTAAGTATCATGTCAATAAAGAGTAAACATAACAACCTACGCCTACTCATATACATGCATATATATATACATATATATATGCATAAAAACAAAACTATTTATATTAAACTAGTGTGGTTCATGTGATACGTATTATTTTGTTGTACAATAAATCTTTGTCGCTTCATCAATATTGTACAATTATGTATACACAGTAAAAATGCAGTTTGTATGAATTTTTTTTCTCTCAAGTAATAATTGATGGTTAATTTTCTTTTTTTTTTTACGAAATCAACAAATCATCTGTCTTATCTTTTTTTTTACAAAACACTGTTATTTACATTGCATGAATACCTACGTTTTGTTTTAAAGAAAAAGAAGTAATTGTTAATGACTAAAGCTGAAGTTAATTGAAGCGAATATTGTTTTAAAATGATTTGAAGAGTATTTTCTTTTTAATGGTATAAACTATGTGAGGAAATTCATAATTCATTTTCACACTATTATTAAGCATTGAATAAAAAGAATTGAATATGTTGACAAAGAATTCAAAGAAACAGCAGTAGATGGAATTTAGTGAAATGATCTGTGGTGTTGTTGTTGTTGTTCTTACTGGTGAACTAGTGTGGTTGATCAGTAAAAAAAGAAAGCAGCTAGATAGAAAGTATAGAGAATTCGATATTCATAACCGTAAATGGTTGTTTCATACTTGCTGGCTTATTCTGATTTGAGAAATTATATTTTGTGAATAGAGCGATGGTAATTAGTATCTAATCTGCTGATCAATCAGTCAATCAGTCAGTCAGTCTATTTCACCCGTTTTACCTATTCATTAGTTCAGTAATAAAAAGCCAAAATCTTTACACTGGATGTAGTAGGATAATAAAATTAGTGAGTTGAAATTAAATAACTTAGAACAATGAGAGTAGTATTAATAAAAGCAATAAGAAAGAATGACACAGTACAATATAACTAATAAAAACTGAATGAAACATTGGAAATAGAATATTCAATTAATTTAATATCAGTATGACTATTTTGTAACCATATCACAGTCATATGACTGTGTAGCAAGCTAATTCATTCTATCAGCTACAAAGTAGAACTTCGTACGTACTTACTTACATCACTTCAAGTTGCCATACCACGTTCACACACAGAGATCGACTTGTTGATTTAAATCCCATAGTAGTAGAGGTAGTAGAAGTATCAGTGGTAATCGAAAAGGCTAGGGATCAGTGATATCATTTGAGAGGTATGTCCTAGTGGGATCAATCTAAAAAAAGAAAAAAACGATCATAAGGTATTCAGAAGATTAAAATTTCAGAGAACACAAAAAATGAATGAATCTTCACCACTGCAACCGATTTTGAGCCATGTCATTCAAGATATCTGAACATCGGTTATGATCACCTCCTTGACCCCAACCAGCTAGTCTACATCTACCAACATGGCTCAGTTCATTTGTCAGTGACTTCATGGATTTGTGTAATGTTTTGGTTTTGCCATATCTGTTTTTCTTCCAGCCTATCGCTACATCAGGCACTGTCGCTTGACGAGGTAGTCGTTGGAAGGGAATTCGTGATACATGTCCCGATTATCTTTAGACAATTGAACTGCTATTCATTCAGTGTAGCGTAGCTGTCTATGAATTATACCGTTGCGTAGTACACTGACAAATATTTAAAATTCATCTTATTACATGTTTGCTATCATTAATCAATATCTATTAATCTAATTAACTTTTTTGATTGATTTGCTGAACAAACATTTACTTACACCTTTATCTTAGGCTTTTTTAAGTGTGAAAAAATATGAAAAAATGTGTTATTTTTGTGATGCTGCATTTTTGTTGTCTCTCAATCAAATCACTTACTAATTTGAATAAGTTTTGTTAAAATTTGAAAAAAAACAAACTTCTAATGTATATTTACCAATAAAATAATTATATTCACACATTTGGAGTAACTTTTAAATTAAAATCGTGAAGATTTGTGACTGAAGTGAATGATCAAGGTGCATGTTTTGTGCTACAAACTGGATTATTTAATAGTGAGATCTTCGTTATTCATTCTAAACAGTAGCATCAGTATAAAAGTCACAGAGAAATGAGACATCTAAATTTCTGCACCTGCGAGTGACAGTTTATCCTATAAACCTTGGTCATAATTAGTTACTGCTAACTTTAGAGCTCAATTAGAATCGATTCATTAATTATGATGTAGAAGTTATCGATTAAGTATTCAAAAGAATTGAGATTATTCGACGGTGTAATTGATGAATAATGTTGTTTCTCAATAATATATGACACTTTTATATATGAAAAAACAATTAACAAACTTTAATGCATCTTAAAATCCATGACAACAATTGTTGATAAGTAATTGTACATGATACACTGGTTGGTTGACTGTTTGCTTTCTTTGACATATTGTTTTGAGCTATTCTGAAGGAGCAGGAAAACAGATAGATAGTTTACAATCAGTTATAAATTTACTGAACATTATGAAGTTCTTGACAACTGTTTTATCATAATTTGAGAATTCTGAATGGCATATTCCAATGTATCCTTCAGATACTAAATGAACAATATTCAAGTTTATTCGCGAGTCCATTACCCTAACTACTGTGTTTTAATTGGCAGGTTCTCTACCAACATTATTACTATCAAAAGATTACCACTAGCTACTTTGAATCGCCCATTATTAAACCACTGTAATAATACAACTTTTATAATCATATCAGGTGAATAGCTAACTTATGCCATCTGGGTTTTTCAACACTCAATTTTCCCTCTAATCAATCTCCGACTAAGTTCAATACTGTTAACAAATTAAATGTGCGCATAAATCCTTTATTAGCCACTTCTAAACTAATGAAATATATAACTCATTTAAGTTCAATATATATTATTTAATAAATTTAATGTTCTGGTTAACAATTATTTGAAGGCAAATATTAATTCATTTCATTTAGGTAAAAATATAATAAGGTCGTTTATGTCTAACAATAACTGATTGTTTTCAAATAATTTTATTGTTCATCTCATTAATTGCCTAGTAGTTTACACTGAACTCAGTGAGTACTTTCAAAGCCTTTTTTAAATCCATACAAAACGATTACGTATTACTACAAGTGCAAAGAATCATTTACCTTACATATAGAAAAAAATATTTAATAATTACACTAATCTTTGAGTTAGTAAACACTGAAACATGAAAGTACATCTGTTAATCAAATGAACTGAAAAAATATCAACGGACAACAAATCAATAATTCTTTGTATTACTGCATCATTTCAATCAAACTGACTTTATATATTAAACAATCACTGATATTTAATTAAAGAATATAATGTTTTTGCGATAAAATTAAATTAGATCGCAGAATAAGCTGATCTATGCAACGCGTAACATTTGTACACATCAATTCACGTTTTAGAAAATTAAACCATGATACAGCTATGGAAACTTTGTTGTTCTTGATTAATTATCTGTCCTTTTACACCTAATAGGACTAAGTACATTTATAATTAAACTTATTTGAAAAATAGGATTTTGAAAATAGGATACTGTATAACTCAAAGAAATTTTTGTCTATTCTCAATTGTAATTCTTCAATTGTAAACTGAACATTACGAAATGATTTTACCCATATAATCAATGAAAGTCAGGGACCATCGGAACATTGCTTCAACCTCGTATGCGACCTCTCAGAAGTGAGAGTATATATGACCCGAGGATCAATGACTTTAAAAATCCCTCATTCTGACATCTGACTTTTTATACCACTGAGAGGATATCAAACGGTTTGTAGGTCTAACTTTAATCATTTCGTAAAATCGCACAAAAATTTCTGAAATACGTGGGGGTGAACTGTCTAACACTCAACATAACTGAACTCAATCAATAATGGATTTCCAATAGAAATCCGATAATACCTTTTGTATGTTAATCTCTAACAAGTATTCGATTAGTTACTGTAGATATTTTTCTGTTAAATGCGGAACTAGATGTTGTACAACTTATCCACTTATCCTTAAGATATTCTGTATCAGTTGTCTAAAGATTCAGTAAACTTCTAAATAATTAGATGATATATTCCACTTTCAATGTTCAGAAGTTAAATACATGAAATATTTATAACACTCGAACAATCAAATACCATAAACAATACAGATACACTTATACGTCAATACTTTAATGAAAAACCATAAAAATCATTTACTTTAAGGAACATTCGATACAAATTAAAATAAATGTGATTAACAAATCAATCTATCGATATTTTCGAATGGATTTACATGCATGAGATACACTTTATCACTTTTTGCCAATCATCATTTCACCTGTGTTAGTGTTTTAAAACACTTGTCTTCAGTTTTTATTCCTTAATTAAAAAATCTACTCAAAAGTCATACACTATTGATGTAAACTTATTTATTATTGATGGATTTATTAAGAATTTCGTCATTACACTAGATGGTTGTCTATCAATCAACTAAAGGCCTTGATACAAAAAAAAAATGAGAATGATCAAAAATAAAACAACTGCTGCCATTTACATCCAACCAACATTTTTCATAGTTTATAAATCTACCAACACTAATAATTAGTTGTAGTTGTATGTTTTCAATGAATCATAACAAAAATGTGAATCAGTTGAAACAAATGTAATAATAATAATAATAATGTTTCACAAATTGTGTACTGTTATATTACAGCCGGTTTGCTAACACACTATAATGAAAATGTCCAACCCGAATGGCTATTAAATGTTATTTAAACATTCTCGCTTAGTTATATAATATAAAATCATTTGCTTGATTAAAATACAATTCGAAGTCTAAATATGACATAACAAATCGATTGATTTCATTTTGAAATAACGCATAAAATAATGTTAATTTTCTAGATCCAAGACATTAATATTACTAATTACTATAAGTGTTGTATGGAGATTTGGAAAAAAAAACAGTTAAATAAATTTGATTGGACAATGAAATATGTTAAAACAAAAAAAAATAATGTTTATTGTTTAGAAAAATTACGTACACTTGTGTTTGTTCGTTTTTTTCTGATTATTCTTTTTTATTGCTTCGTTAGTTTCACTTGTAATTGATAAAACATTTTGTTCAAGTTGAGTATTGCTTTTTTTTTCTACTACTATTGTTCATAATTAAATTAACCTTTTATTGTGTTGATCTAATCATGTAAACTATGACCACATCCTAGATTACGGAACATGCTTATATTAAGTGTGAATTAATTATGTTTAATTGACCGATTGACTTAATTAATTTATTAAATCTGTTCGAACGATGAAATGATCAGACTACCTAATTCCATATTCGTATATTGAATAACATAAGTGATATTTAAAGCTTTAAAAGTGATTATTATTCAATAAGTCAAACAGCATGATAAATGCTTGCAACTGTGTTCATACAACTACTTACATCCATTCTGTATCTGTTATACTGATCAAAAGAGTAAAATTTTACATTATCTTCTTGACTTTATCAAATCTATTTCTTTGTTGGTGTATGTCATGAACATTGTAAGTTTTTTTTTTCTGTTTGTACTAGCATTGTTCATTTTGTTATCTTAAACTGGTTAGTCTCTAAATAGAAATGTACTTAGGTAATGAATTCCACAGGACGAATATGGTTGAAAGATTTTGTGAAATTGGCTGTGACTAGCATAGTAAGTAATGTCATTTGGTTTAGCCATACATGATGAAAATGATATGAAAATTTGCTAACGAAAAAACTTGAAATCTTGAGGGAACTGGTGTTCTGTGTAGTTTACAAACGTATTTCACCCAGCCTTATAGAGTCTGAGACGCCAGCACTGAAAAAATCGATCCTCAAACGAACTTCTTTACAAATGAGATACTTACAACTGAATGGTCACTAGGCAATGACCAATGTTATGTCATCTCTAATGTTATTCGATTTCCACAGATCACTTGCTGGTGTATGCATTTTCTAGTCACGTTAGATAACGATCATTTTGCAACTTGATCGATTGATTTTGATTAACACTAAAGGCTAGATTAACATGAGATTGTTTATCTGTATTAAAGTAATTCAAAGCCATTCGGTACCAGGTTTAAACTTCTGACTACCTTCTTCAGTCTGGGCAGTTAGGAAGCACCACATACTCTCTGAAATAAAAACAAGTATGCTCCTAATTTAAATGCTTAAACTTATCGCTTAGTTTTGCTATCAACCGACTGTAAAAAGTTTTTTGGAAAATAATACTTATTATTTGAATCAACTTATTCATTCTTTTTTAATTTTCAATATCTCAATGCTATCAAAATTATTAAAAAAATAACCAACATAATCTTGAAATTAATAATCAAATAATCTGAGTAGACTTTAATGAACAAAATTATTCCAGTGTTCATTTATTTAGAGAATTCTGTCTAATGTTTTTTAAAATTCAATGTTTAACTGCTGCACATAGAATCATAGATAATGAATATTATATAAATGCATGCATCTCTCTGTTTGTTTTGCTTGCTTATAAGCTCTACATGTGCATATACAATATACACAGACAGAACTATTGAAGAAATATTTGAGTATTTAGTAAATTAAATTTGACTATAAAATTCCCATTTATAATTAATTAAACATGATAGTCTATAATCAACCATAAATTATAGAAAATTTTCATCATTAAAAATAAACTTATTTATTCCATGTCATTTCATGTATTGATTTTTCTAGGAAAAAAATCTTTGAAAACGTTTACAAACAAAACATGTACACATTCATTATTGAATCATATGAGTGATAAACTTTGATATATGTAATGATAGTTTTCTTCATGAAAAGAAAGCATAAATCAATCTGTAATGATTTAAACTAAATGATAGATTGTTCTCTAGTGGAAGTTCTATTACATAAGAATGAATACAATTTTACAACTTAATTGCTTTGAGTCATTCAGTCAACATATTGATATGAATTTAAAATTATAAAGATATTCTTTTATGCATATGAATAAGGTTTGTGTTGAAATTAATGATAATTATATTATTTGAGTAAAAGAACAATTCATTCTAAAGTTTGATAACATCTATCCATCTTTTGATTGTTGAATTAAATGTTCTCAGTCTAAATATAACGATGAATCTAATGCTTCCTCAAAGTTTATTGCTAGCATGAACTAATAACCAACGTAGCGACATTATGAAGTGGATAGTAATACCATGTAATTAGGAATAGCATTTGACAGTCAGTCAGTTCAAAAAACATATTCTCATTTATGATAGAAAAAAATTCAAATTGACCAAATTATAAACTGAATTTTGAACAAAACCATCCGGTAGTTTTCTTGATATGTTAGCTAGGTGAAAGAAAAACAAACCAATTATCTTCATTGCTAGATTGCTAAATGTTTTTATCTGTAAACTGAAATCCACTGTAAGCTGTCTTGTTTTTGACATTTATTTTAGATCGATGGTACACAAAATTGGTAAGGAGTCTTCAATGAACATAAAATATCTGTTCGACTTTACTTAGTTCAATAGCATCAGTGTAAAATGATAAAGCTCATTTTTTTTTAAAAACTATACACTAATTGTCATTAAATCATGTAAGTATGCAGCACCTATAAACACAATAAAAAGGTTTTAATTGAAGTCAACAGATTACTCTTTATATCTGTAACGAAAATATATACTAAAATTATGTCTTTAATTGAGAACATCGATCTTGTAATATTGTTTCGTAGTGAAAAAAAAAAGTTATATTATGCATTGACTAAAACAACATCGATTAATTTTTTTTCTGTCGTTCATTTTAATATGCATTTATGTGTGTTGAGTAAATGAAATCATGCTATAAATACTTTCTAAAAAAATCATTTCAAAAATAAGACAGTATTATTATATATATGATAACAGTGTCTGTGAACGTAAATGCTTTTCATAGGACAACTTAAAGTTCTAAAGACATTTTTATAGCTGTGAATTATAATAAATAACATTTTGTATCAAAAATGAAAGTTTTAAAGTTAAACATGCGTAGATATAAAACGTATATGCTGGTTTTATTTTATTGCAGGCAATCTAATGAGTATTAAATTGTAGAGAAACCACTTAGTACACCGTATAAGTTCATAAACTCTAAAGTTTGAATTAATGTATACACAAGATGGTTGAAGAAAAAGTATCTTCAAGTTTTACTATTCGTTTTTAAAATAGAACACCATCCTGCCGACTATTCCAGTCAATATGATGCTTTTGAATAATTGAAGTCTATGATCAACCAGTAGTTAATTAAAACTTTCTTCAATCTTAACTAACGTGCAGTTACAAAAAAATAAAGTTTCTTTTCATGTTGAACAAGTTATTAACCAAGTCAGTATATGTACATATATACATATAGTCCTTCATTCAATCCTACGCTGTCCATTACTACTGATTATCCAACTAAAATTACACTGTATTATTCTGTATTTCAATCCGCTATTTACTTTCTATAATATTTTATATTTTATACCACCTATAAAACAGTATTTTCCATAAACAAATACAAGCCAATTGAAACTTTATCAAGCTGAGCTAAATTACATATATAAATAATCTAACCAACTAAAATTGATTTATGAGTAAATAAAACAAAAATTTTGAAGAAATTTTCAATTATTTTCTAATGACATTTCTAAAACTAGATCAGGAACTATTTTTTAAAACTTATCATCAACTTACTTGAAACTATTATTGAATTAAACAATTTAGTGTATTTTTGTTTTCTGTTTGCAAAAATAAAAATTACAATGAACAGTTTGGTACATTTTATTTTTGACTAATGAAAATTTAACAACTAAGTTGCATGATCAAATTTAAAAAAAAAAAGAGAGAAGATTGGAATGTAGTGAAATTATAGGTGGTTTATTTAAAAACAAAAAAAGGTATATTTGCTGCATAGAAAAAAAAAATATTTCATTTATTTCCAAACTCCATCACATGACATTTTAGAAAAATTTTCCTACCAAAAATAATAAATAAATCAATGTAATACAAACAGAAATTGGGAAACTTCTGATCGATCCCATCTGTTGTTGTTGTTGTTGTTTTTTCTTGTTCTTTTCATTTATATAAAAAGTACTCTTCTTATCTTAAATAATATTAGATTCTTGTAATTAGCATTTATTCAATCATAGATAAATTATACCAGTAAATGCTTGAATGAAAACATTGACTCGATATTTATATGTGGTTTAATAGAAAAGTATTCTTCACTTTTTATCTTGATTGAATGAACAAATTAATTAATTATTATTATTAGTAGTAGTAGTATCAACCAGATACATAGTTGTTTTGTGTATAACAGGAAATAATAATAGAAGAGAATTTAGTTTATACTAACTAAAATATCACTGTAATTGATATGTTATTCATCATGTGGAATGAATGTTGCACGTACACAAATGATTTCACTGTTTGGCTGTATAAAGATATTATTTTTGTGTATAAATATGATGTTTATGCAAAAATGAAGGTAATCAAAAAGAGTATGGAACACACAACTATTCATAGTCATGATGTAACGTAGCAAACAAGGACTAGTGGATAAATGAAATATTTATGCTATAGTATGAAAAGAAAAAGACTTATCTCTCTTGTGTACTACAATGTTGATAGTATAAGATCTATGTACATTTTAATTTAGCATATATTATTCGACAAAACATGTAAGATTAATTATTGGTTCGGATTATACTAAACACAGTTCAACAGAATATATGATAAAGTTTGAATTCCACTCGATTCTCAAACTAGTGGTTGCGGAACTGCTAGTCTAATGATTAATCACTCACCACAGAAATTGAAGACCTGTAAGAAATCTTGAGTCCTCAATGTTGAAGAATTCTATATAAAGACTAAATGACTCTCCAATGCCCTATGACTCCCCACTAGTTTTTCATTAACACTACCTTTCTATTCAACTGATTCCCACAAAACTCATCCGATAACATCATCACTATTTCACTTTTATTAACTCAAAGTGATTAAAGGTGATTATCTACTACATAACTTGGTTTTATTATGTGATCTATTCGTAGCTGAATTTCTTTATCTTACATGTAAAAAACAAATAATGAAAACAAAAGGTATGAGTGTGTAATAAACTGTCTCGCCTCACAAACACTATTGTTCCAACAAATGTATAAGGGTTGTTATTTTAGTTTTTAAAAAAATATAAGAATAATAAAATGTAATACTCTTTTTATTGTCATACAATAATATTTAAAAAGGCATTAATTTTTTCACATCTATTACAACGAAAATAGAAAAATGATGATGATCTAAATCAGTCACTCTCAGATGACAGTTTATTTGAGAAAAATAAATGTATACACAATGATACTAACAATAACAACAGCACTTATACAAAATGTTTTGTTTCAGTCAACTAAATCCATAAAAAAATGATTTCAAGGTAAATAGAGTCATGTTTGAAATGGCATACTCGCTAATGTATAAATATTCACAAAAGAATATGTATATATGAATACACGCACATCACGAAGTCTACTATGTATTTTTCTAAAGGAAATAGTGTTATGCTATCTGCTATCGACTGATCGATGTTCATTTATGTTTATTTTACTAATGATAGTAACACAAATAATTTTTAATCAAAAATACCAAAGTTTAAATACCTTTCACTTTTGTGCATCAAACACGTTCTGTCATATGACCTCTAATGGATTAATGGTTATAGAAACAAGCAATATGTATGTATATACTGTGATTTATTCTTTCTGAACGAAAAAAAAATCTGAAACTTCATCATATTAAGTTTTGGACATTGTTAAGTAATCGATTAATAGAGAAATTGAACAGAAAATATTCATTTGCACTGCCATTTACACAAGCTTATGGAAAGTAATCTTACATGTTGCCAACTTTTCGCGTTAAAACATGTACAACAATAAGTGTGACTCATTGAAACTCTATAGGATCCTGGTTCTTTCTTTAAATGGAATTCCTTTGTGAAGAATTATGGTATGAGAGCAATTATTAATGTTATAAATTAAACATAGTAAAAGTTGTTGAAAATACCATGGTAATTTATCTTATTTCTACTGAAATACTCTATATTTTCAGTGAACATTTTTGAAACTTTTCAATTGTCTAGTAATCTTTCATTATATCGATTCTGCGTTATGTAAGACACATTATCACACGATCACTTGTTGTTTTATGAAAGATTATACGTCAATTTTTTTTAGATCAGTACTTGTTTTTTAGAATGTTTGAAAATATGGACAGCGTTTTCAGCTAGTGTAATATTCTTTTGGTTATGAGTCGAAAATTTTGAGAGCTATTTTCTTTAATGTACCATCTCTCCAACATTCATCAATCAGCTTTAATATTTATTAAGCAGACGGTGTAAACAGCTTTTTTTCGTAATGTTTTTCCTAAGAATGATTAGTTCATTGTTTCATGTATTCATGGTAAACAAGCATAAAAATAAGTTAATTGGCTTTTCAAGTGAACATCAAATTGGTTAGCACAGAGATTCAATTCCAATACCAAGCGCTATTTTTACTTTGACTTTATACTGAGCTTTTAAAAACTCTCATCACTCTAGGGATACTGAACATTGCAGAAACTGATAGTGCTATTATTCAAAACTTTAGGATGGGGTTGTAGCTGAAGACAGCTCTGAAGAATCCTGTGGAAAATGTGATAATAGTTGTTTATGTGATTGATCAATTAGAGGAAGAAAAAATAAATAAATTTCATCTTTGAGGATTTGTCAAAATGTATTTATTATATGAATTTACGATGGCATTTTTTTAGCTTTTGAAGGAGAATTTCTTACGATTTGCAATACTTTGGTCCATAAGCTTTAAGTTAGAAAAAAAACGACAGTATTTCTAAACTGAATAATGTTGTTTACACTGTAAATGTTTACTCTAAATATTGAACTCTTTAAATTGGCTGATAGGATTATTATTCACTTCATAGAATACTTTTGAAGGAATACTTAGATCTAATACTGATTTCGTTTTCTCGTAGTATCGATTTTACCTGATCAAAATGAATCTATTCAGTATAGTTTGTCAACAAATCTCTAGCTAAGTAAGTAATAATTCTTTTAATTGTGAAAGAACTCTTCTTTTAATGAATATTGAGCAGTGTTGAAATACGAGAAATATAGTGCATGAAGATGCTTGAACAGTTTACAAGCGGAATGTGCATTGAATCATTTAAAAAAGTTATACATTATGAAAGAGAATTAGAATCTTTTTTAGGGCAGAGTTTTGGAGGTTTGTGTTTTTACACATTTGAAATCATCAATCAATCATTGTTAGACCACTATTAAAAACCTGGAAGCACTGGACGGCCGTTTCGTCCTGGTATGGGACTCATCAGCAGTGCGCATCCACGACTCCTGCTCCTCGCAGGATTCGAACCCTTCGGTATTGTGCGCGAACGCCTAACCATTGGACCATTGATAAGAATTCTAACTTATACATTAGTTAAGTCTGTCATATTACTTTTTTATTCCATACAGATATTTTTAAAGACACATACAATGTTGTAATATATGAATTAGTCTGTAGTAAAATTATAATTCATTTCATACTTCACTAGTCTTTTGAAGCATTGATTCATTAATGACAATAATTCCTATCAATATTATTCACATAATACTGAATGTAAAAATATCTATTGTAGCATTATAATTTGATCAATTCAATAATATATTTGTATAAATCTGGTAGAAATAAAAAACGTCATTTGTAGCATGTGATTTTGTAAATAACTGAAACGATAAAAAGAGACACTAACTTCCTAGTAGGCAATGATGAATTTGATAAATGCAAACTCGATTGTTTTATCAGAAGAAAGTAATCGATTAATTTCTTTTTTGTCAGTCAGTGTAAAAAAAATTCCTTCCATTTTTTTTGTCTCAACTTGCTTTCTTTTTATATCTGACATTTTCAAATTTTTTTCCTAATGATTACAACAATTACTTTGGTAATAAAACACACCATAAAGACAATAAGTCAGCCGACATGTTCATTAGAACAATTTAAACAAGTATTCACAAGCAAACTGACAATTAGATGATTATAATAATAAAAAATATAGTTTATTCGAGAGAAAGGTGAAATTAAATTTTAATATTAAAAACAAACTACTAACAATTAAAATTGATTCACATAGATAACAATGCAGTTGTTCACCTTTCATTGGAACAACATTTTAGTTTAATTAGTTTTTCAATTTTCTCACGCATGTAAACATTCGATTAGCTAGAATTCGACAAGAAGGCAAATAAGGGACGTAGATTTAATAACTATCTGATTGATAATTTTCAGTCACAAATTTCAACAGTTATCAAATATTCTGTTTTCAATACCGGTCAAAAACAATATTGTCAACCAGTCAGTTATAAATAGTATGAGACCTACCAGATCTAAATATTTACTTCAAATTATCACATTTAATATGTTCATTGTTATGTAGACCCTAACTAAATGCAATCAGTTTGAATTATGGTGTAACTTCGCCTAATGCATACTAGAACAAATCTCTCATTGAAAATTGTTAGCATGATTGGATAGCTTGTTTCGTCTACAGTTGATTGGTGAACCATGTATTTGTATTTAATAAGTTTGCTGTTTGATCATATTTTTATGAAAAAGCCTCAACCAAATTGTTGAACAAATGTAAATCTTACCATTAAAATGGGTACACGCTCAGGAACTGTATGCTTTGAGGAACTTTGCTTCATTTCATAACCTCTATTCATTACACTTAACTGTTAAGGTTAGTAGAAACAATTACGAATGGATTTTAGCCACAAATAAACTATTTTAAAGTCCACTTTTTAAAAAATCACTACACCTAAGTTTTATAATTGTTTGATACTGCTAGATGGTATTTTGACTTACAATAAAAACTATTTTTATTTTGTTTATCAAATCTGGTAAGACTGACAAAACATTCAATATTATTTATTGAATTTTTCAGCTAAATCAATGACCGCACTCATCAATCATTTATTTACTTCACTTTTCAATCATGGCCTTTAATCACTGTAGAAATATTTGTGTGCAATAATGTGAATTCTTTGAATAATTTAATTTAAAAGCTTTGATTAATGTATTAGACAACATTACCAAAGCTTATTTAAAATATTTTACAATTTCATAAGTTCTCTGTTTAAGTGACTTTTCTGAGGGCAACCAATCATAATCAAGGTCGTTAAAACAAGCAAATGAACTAATTAGAAAGGGTCAGATTATTTGAAGATAGTAATGATGATATTGTTTGAAATGAAATGAAATGTTTTCTGATTAAAATTCCTTATCCCACATAACGCAATATCACTAAAATATCATTGAAAAATGTGTTATAACTATGTCGGAAACTTGACTCAGATTAATCGATAATAATGAAGGGCATGCAAACCTCTGTATTTATCAGTTAATTAGTGTTTATATATCTGTGTTTGATGTACACTTTTGTGTTTCTCAATAAAATATCCACATAAGTTCCTCTTTATTATTTAGTATATTCATTTATTTCATTACCTTATCTTGAGGGTTTTACTTATGTGTTTCTTATTTGGAAGAAGCTGCATGAACAACTTTTCATATAGATTAAAGAAACCATTTATTAATCAAATATTTATTTTATAATGAAGAGAAATACTACCTTTTATTATTAACCTGAAATAGAGAATATTTTTATTGAAAGTTTCTGATATTCGGAGAGAAAATTCAACATTATATTTGTTTTAAATTAATGTCTAGTGTTATGTGTTCATTAATTTTCAACCAACCGTTTCCATACTACTAAGAAAAGAAAGGAAAACACTTAGAAGATGAATTGTTTACAACTTTGCACACATGAAACAATTACTAAATCCATATGACTCATTTAAAATACTCAACTGAATCAAATACAATCACAGTTCTTGTCTTTGTGATTTTTTCACCCACTAGAGAATACATTGAGTATTCATTATTCACTCTTTTAAATCAATGATCAAGTTAGATTATTTTATAATTAATACCCCACGTAACAGATCCAAAAGCATCTCTCTAAGTATCATTGAACATTTTTCTGCTTGATGGTTACAGTAGTTCAGATTAAGGTTTGTCAATATTCTTTAAGAGACTCTTTTGGATTTACCAAGTATATTGACAATATAAAGATGTCTGAAAAAACTATGGTCTCCCTTAATGCATCCCCGTTCTTTAGTGAATATTTTGCAATCGTTAATTACATGTAGTGATATTTTGCCAGTGCATATTCATATATTCATAAAACATTATCTTCTCTAAGCAATACGTGACTAGAAATTTAGCTATTGGATAGAATCATGAAAGATTATTTGACAGATTATCAGATGAATAAATAAGTTCGAGAACTGTTTCTCAGAATTAGTAACAAAAACGTGCCAATAAATAGTCCTATAGAGAAATATATAGTTATTTTACCAGCAGACTAGCTATCCGTTGTTCTTTATGTACGAAACTAGTGATAACTTTTCATTATCTTTGGTGGTGTTATATCTTTTGAAATAAATGAATTATTACAAACTTCTGATTACCCTTCAGAATAATATCATCTTTACTTAATTCTATAATGTTTTTCTTAAAAATGCACTTAGAAATAAAAATATAACTTTTCATTAAACAATTACTCGATCAGTTCGTCACTACACAATATTTCAACAAAGTCATGTGACGAATAAGTTACATTTCGAATTTACAGTAACGTAAGTTCATGATTATTATTTACAAATTTCTTTTTCAATAGTCAACGCCATATAAATTTTTAAATGGGATATTTACGTATTTACGTCAACATTTTTAATAGTTCTTCTATGAATCAATCCGATTACCCGTGGAAATCGATCTGAAATTATTCTCTTGCAGGCTGTTTTTATAATTGTGAATATACATATATATATATATATATATATATATCCCTTGCAATCGTTCAATGTCTACTTATTTTCATCCTATTGATGTAGAAGAATTTAATCAAAATAATATCACATGATGGATGCATAAACAAACATCATTCCGTTTCAATAAAATTATTTTATGCAAAAATAACACAGGCGAATAAGCCGATTGCATTTTTTGTTTGAAAACAAATGCGATAAACGATTGTCGACTTCTCAAAAATGTTGGATTAGATATTTGTCTACACCGTAAATTATGTACCGGTCAAGTGAACTGGAAAAATTCTAGTATAGTAACCAATACACAAAATATTGTGTAATAACTGAGTACATAGTATAAATGATAGGATAACAGAGAAAACATTAAGGATTTGTAATTGTTTTTTTTCAGGAGTTACAATTTTAAAGGATTCTTTAACTTTAAATTAGTCATAGATTATTTTTCACTAAAAATTTATTTGAAACTGATGAAAGGCAACAGGAAATTATTTAATCATAATATGTAAAAATACTTAACACTGTTTCGGCCTACGACCAAACCAGGAAATATTACTGTTGATAGTCGTACAATACCATGATTTAAACATAATTAGACACACACACCGTCAGATGGCGGTTAAGTGGTCCTAAAGCTAAGCGTTTGTACACGAGACCCAAGGTTCTAGGCCCCATTCCCGCAAGCACAACCATGGATGCACAGTGTGGAGCTGTTTTCATACCACGGGACGAGATGGTCGTCCCGTGCTTGCAGGTTTTCAAATTTAATCTAACAGTGATATGTTTATAATTTCAGTAATACAAACAATGAGCTAAATTATCACTACTGCAATGGAATAATACACTTAATTTGTATCTTTTTATAAAGTATTTACCTATTGGCAGTTTATTAATACTATCAAATGACTGATTAGTAATCTTTTTTCATTGCTAATTATACTGGTTTTTTCTGATAAGACTAATATAAACTAGGACAAACCTTGAAGATTACCACAATCAATCTCCTCTTCTCTGAATCTCAATGTTAAAAACATATCCGTGCATAGAATGTCCACTTTCTCAATCATAACAATAATAATCACAAATGGCGATAGCTATTATTTATCCATGATCATCATACATGATTATTTATAGTCTGAGATAAATAGCACACAAAAACATGTCTTTATCTGTATAATATGAAAAAATAAATTCATTTTCTAAGTCTATACAAAACAATATTTTCTCTGTTTACTCACTATTGTTGTTATGATTACATTACATTACAATACATCATAACAGTTTTTGTTTCGAAAACGTTAACCACATGACATCAGTTCATAGTAAGTGTCAAGTTTTTTTGTTTTTTTTTAAAGCAATAAACAAAGGTAGCATGATATGCTTAGTGCTTGTATTGTTGTACACTGGACAATAATGTTCATTAAATTAATTCAAATGGAATCAACAATGATATTTTATTTTTAAAAAACATAACAATAATTTTATTTTGACTGTCTGTCTACATTGGTGCTTATCATGTCTGGATTGATGAAAAAGTTAAGAAAAAAACATTAAACAATGAAAATTACAATAATAATAATAATAATAATATTATTGCGATGAATAAGTGTAGGACACAAAATCAAATTGATTATTTAACATACTTAAACAATTATCATCCCTTTAATAAATTTAAACAGAACAAGAGAAACTGATACTCATCAGTTCAATTATTGGCTTGTCTATCTATTGAAAACAATTTTACAATTATAGTATTGTTTGTAATGAGTATGATTGTAATGAACCGAACTGAAAATCATTATAAAAAAAATGAACAGAATACCAAATACAAATATGAACTTTAGCTTGATTGTTATTCATACTAGGATGATAAACATCTTTTTCTCTTTCTACAGTATTCTTTTCAAATCAATAAATATATTTTAATTTGAATAATATTTCATATGTTTTGTAACTTGTTCTCCGGATGGTTTTGTACATCAACATTTTAACTGCATTTTTTAGAGATTTTTCATTTCTTGTCATTTGAACTAGTTTTTTTTCAGTTGATTGATAATCCATTAAATTGAATGATTTCATTTTACTCTGCATTGTATAGTAGTTATTAGTCCTTTTTTTGTATTTGTATATTTTGTTATTCAATGACTTGAGTTGGCGATGCACAAGAAATTAAACAATACTGTTTAGTTATTTTATTAGAATCTTGTAAAGGTATATCAACCATATATATTGATTCATTGTGCTACATGAGAACAAGTGAAGTGGTTGGACTAAGCTGATGGGAATGAATCAATTTTTATACTATAAATACGATCCCTTTCTTACTTAGGGCTTATTCTGTCTCAAATTATATTAATCACTTGGTGTTTCTTTGCCGACTTGATTTAGTGTAAACACTTCATAACTTCAAAACGGAACCGCCTGGAGCTTATTATTATTATGATAAACATTGACTGTATATAGTGGAGATTGTTTATTGTGTGAAAGTATTTGCTTAGTCATATCTGATCTCTATAAAGGTATATTGCCAAACAAAATTCAGTGGATAGGTATTGCATTCGAATTTTCAACTTCCTACGAATGAGCAACATATAACTTCACATGTTTTCCTATTCTGTGATACCACATTGTAACTTTGATTCTTTCTTCAAACTATTTATAAACTGATAACTTAAAAAAAATAGTAAATCAGAATAGGAAAATAAATTTTCTTTCGTTCTACAAATAATATGAATCTAGAATAGTGATAATATTAAGTTTTAGTGATTAACAATCTACAAATCATTTTGAAATCGAATAACTGTTGAATATTTTCTCTCTGATTTTAAGTAACAATATATTTATTGCAATTAATAAGCTTGACCAAATATTCATGAAAGAAAATGATGAAATCCTTACTAGATTATTTATGATATGCACATGTTTTAAAATGATTGGCCTATTTTATAAATTTATGAATATAATTGCAAGATTTACTCTCGACTACTTGTGAGTAGTACACATTTTATAGTGCAATAACCATACTGTTTTTTCAAATTTATTCATACATCTTTTGGTGAGGTCATAAAATTTATCAACTTAATATATATAAATAACTGTTAGCAGAATATAACGCATTGTAAAGTGCTTCTTTGAGTACATTTTTAAAAACAAGAACTCTAAGTCATACTCAACCGATAATCAAACATTTCATTAGTTACCAACAAGACTTACTGAAAATTTAGCAGTGTCTACCATCTGAGTCATCATGCACTTTCTTCTCTCCTTCCTTTATAATCTACAGATCCATGTATTTGTCTGTACTTGTTATAAACAAATGTTCAAAATTCAATCGAAAGAATTTATAGAGTGGTCAAGATTTGGCATTCAACACAAGTGAACATAAATAGATAATTTTATTGATGATTTTATAAATAATTAAATTATTTTCTTTTTTTTTGTTTTGCTACCTAAACAGATTTTCTATGTGGGTTATACAGCTGAAAAACATTCAGTATCGAATTGTTTTCAATTTCCAATGCAAAAATTAAATAATCAAACATCCCAATTTTTCAATGAAAAAGTCAATCCAAATCATCATAATAAAAACAGTCATCATGATAATAAGAATAATTCAGGCAGGTCAAATTCATTTGTGTAATCATTTGATTGTCAGTGATATCTTGGTTTGTAAATTATGTGTTATAATGATGACATTGTTCAATGGCTTTAAATCTTTTCTTGTTAACGATGCAGCTCTGGAACGAACTGTGTTTATTTCTTTAAGTATATGAAAATGCTCAACCTTCGGTATGTAAAATGTAACAGTAATTTGGACAGCTTGAGAACATATATCTTATTATCAACACTACAGAATGAATAACTATAAAAGTAATCAGGGTTTTTTGATAATATAAAAGAATGCTTATCACTGAAAATATTGAAGAAGCTTATTAGTCAGATTTTTTCAGTTAACAGTCTAAGTACTTAGTCGTGTCTGAAAGAGTTTCAGGTTCATTATTTGGATTTCTGTCCAAGGCATCTGCAACTTAATACTCAACTAGTAAATTAATTATGCAAAATGTGGCTCGGAATTTATTGAAGTTGATAACTTTTTTAAAAGTCTCTTTGCATTAAAAATCAACAGTGAAACAAATCTTGTTAGAATAATCGCATTACAGAATCTACTGAAAGAGTAGAATATTATTTGAAATAACTTTACGTTTAAAAGGTTGCTTTCGCTAAATTTGTTATGATGTCGCTGTGCTTACGCTATTAAAGAAATGACTTGTTATTGGCGAACAGAACCAGTGAAACAATAACAGAACAGCTAAGCTGTTCTTATCCACCTAGCCCAGATAACTTGGGAAAAAAGTCCGAAGTCAGCGGGAAAGATATATGATCCACAACAAGCCCCGAGCGAACGACTTAACAAGCCATCTATTCAGAAGTAATGTATACAGTAAAAAAAGCGTCCTTGGAAAAGTTACTAAATAAAAAACTAACCAATGAGGTTTAAGGTCCTTCAAAGTGGGAAACACAAATTAAAGGTAGTAAGGAGCACTTTTGGTGTAAAAGTAAGACATTCTAAATTCCATAAAAACATTACTAAATTAAGGGGTTTACCTAGCGATTTCTAGGGCTCTAGCATCCTCAACAGAGATGTAGGTATATTTGTCTAAGGAAACGTATAAAGCGTTCTGTGGCTTAACTTAGGTCTGAACTCATCAGCAGTTTGAAGATGTAAACAAAGATACCAGCCATTGTCAGCAGTGAAGTAGAAGGTAACTAATAAATTCGATAAGTATTGTTCTTCATCAAAAATTATCAGCCAAAGCTATCAACGGAAGCAAAATCCAGTTCAGAAATCAACAAACAGATCATCCTATCATTCCTAAAAGACGTTTTGGAAATTATGGTATGACAGCTGAAACCATTTGGGATAGGCGTAGCACACGAACCAACAGAATCACTTCAATCAATCCTATGTATACCGAAGGACAAAATGACAAAGGAAGAAAAACCAAATATCATCTACAAAATAAATCGCTCAGACTCTAAAAAACACTACATAGGACAAAGTGGACATCTTCAGTTTCGTTTGCCTAAACATCAGTTAGCAGTCAAGCGCTATGACATTTCTTCCGTTATATCAGTAAATACGGATAACAATGGACATACGTTCGACTGGAACAATGTTGACTGGATAGGGGGAGCACAAAGAACTCTAGAGAACTTTTAGAAGCTTGGCACTCAGGTCAATCAGCAACCAACAAAACATATCGACATTGACCCAATTTATCAACAAATCAGAAAGATCATTGGCAACATAAGATCAAGAAACAGATCAAAAACGGGGTACAATCAAAACAAAGGTGCAAACAACGACAGATTTAAGATGAACAGCAACCAATCAAGATGGAGGTTAACAGAACAAGCTACGTGTCAAACGTGGAGAAATCCGAATACTTCACTTCTGTGAGAAGTTTGAGTTGGTGATGTTGTTTAGAAGAACAATCAAACCTCCATTACTTAAACATCCAGCTCAGAGAACGAAACCACCAAAATGCATATTGTTTTTATAAGAAAATAGTGACTCAAGAAAAAAACTCAAGCTGTCACAATTTCAATTAATGTCTTGTAAGTTCAGTGTTCTACTGAGGAAAGATAGATCCCCTTAGCTTCATGTTTTTTAAGGACTTAGTGCAAGCTCAATGTTAAATCGTCAAAAAATAAATTACAGCTGGCATTTAGTATAACCTAGTGTTAAATGATTAATTCTCTACACAAATTGTCCAGTGGAAAAGATTTTAAAAGTACCAAAGTTTTTAAATTAATGAAAATAGTAAAAACATCTTTCTGTTTTATGATAATCATCCTGATAATCGTCTCTCTCTCTCTTATTTGAATTTATTTTTCTTGTACACCAGAAGACAATCAATCAATGTTTAATGATTCTGATAATTTCTATCGAATAATAAAACATGATCATATTGCTTATCGTTATGAGATTTTATCATTACTCGGGAAAGGTAGTTTTGGACAAGTTGTTTCAGCCTTTGATCATATGAAAGGATGTAAAGTTGCTTTGAAAATAATTCGAACAGAGCCACGTTTTACACGTCAGGTTAGTTTTTTTTTGCTTCTGTTAGTAAATTGTCAAAATCATAAATAAACAAACATTTTATCATTAGTGTAGATTACTACACTAATACGTTATGTAAAAACCAATTAAATTGTTTCACTGATGGAGAACTTAACTTTTTATAGCGGTAAAAAATATCTCAGTGCAGATTGATCTTATTTATGTAATATTGAAAGTACACACTCACTATTTAACTGATAAGTAAAGCATATATTGAAAGGTAATGTATAATTCTGTTATCTTGAATCATGTCATTTAAAGCGTCACAAAGTGCATTCCTAATTTTTTACAAAATGATGCTCTCCATATAATATCTGCATGCTGATGAGAAAGATACCAGATTCGTCCATTATAGTCGTTATCGTCTACCTTCTCGGCATAATCTCTTTCGATATATCGTGTCATAGTGTTCATATAGTCTTGGAACAGCTTCGCATCCCTAACAAGTCTACCTCTCAAACAGCTGAGTCTGTGTTCTGCTGATTTCTTATTATTAGATAACTTGCGTTTATCCCTCCAAGGCAGAGCTATTTGGTAGTGTCCATTTAACCTTTGCACTGAGCTTGATATAACGCAGAATGCTATACGATCTTCCACAGACATAGATGGGGTATGACTAAATGGGTCTTTGAATTCAGTTGAGTACAACTGTTCAAGCTTATCTTCTAGTTCCTCCTTAGCCAAGAGGTGGTTAAGTACACGGTTGTTATTACTGGATTCCCCGTAAGGACCGAACAGCATCCAACCCAATACAGTCCTCACAGCAGACGGTTCAATCGTCTTCCCAGTTCTCATCTCTTTCGTCTCGTGTACGCCCAGTGCATTACACCCGATCAACAGTTTAACATTCTCGTCTTCTACTCTCGGAAAACGTAGGGAGCCATCAGTGAAGAGTCCCAAGTTTTTAAAAGTTCTTCAAATGATATCACTTACCAACGGATCTGATTATGCTTATTCTGTAGGCCATGAACAAATTAGCTAGTAATAATTAACCAAATCATCTTGAAAATCCACTGCAATTAAACGTCATTCAAGTTAACAAAATAGATAAATGCATACTTTTGGAGTGTTTCAATAATATTTCTGTAAATTCTCTAAAGAAAATGTTGAAACTAATTTAACTGATTAGTTTTCTCTAGAAGCTTTCAAGTGCAATCTAGAAAATATTAAATGGTTCTTTTTGCATCTTTATTGACCAACTGCTGAAATCACTATCGATTTTAGTTTGTTAACTAACAACTTTCAGAATATCAAGTTCATCCGAAATCCCATAAATACCATCCATTGATTGAATTTTCATAATTTTCCATATTGACTTCGTATATTTTCCACTATATTTCTTTTTTCTGGTTGGAGTTCATTAGTAAAAGATCTCTGGGCAATACTAAGATACGATTAGGTACTTGATATTGACGTGTTTAAACATAAGAATTATGTCATAAAGTAATTAAACAGTGAACAACAGACAAGTTGAAATTTTTAAAACTTAAAAATAAATTATATTAACTACAATTTCAAATTGTATTATACCTTGTTAATTTTTTTTTTCTATTTAACAATTGAAACTTGCATACGTAATCATTATGACTTAGCAACACAATTGTACAATACTTAAACAAGTTAAAAACTTTGTATGTATTACATATTTTTTATGTTCATTTTATGTGCATAAAACGAAATTGATTACATGATTGTATTTAATATATGCTGCATATTTAAAAATGATTATTTCAAAAGTATGATGATGAATAATCGTTAGCTAGACTTTATTTTTGTTTCATTGCTGTCTTTAATTTCGCATTTTCAGAGAAAAAAAATAAAAAATCAGATCGATTATTTTGTTAAATTTATGTACAACGAATGTTAGCACACCTTTGTTTTTTTTTCTAATGACTATCATAGTGAGAAGGAAGAGTTTAAAATTTTACTTGTATATATATATATATATATATATATATATATATATATATATATATATATGAAAGAATAATTTACCTAGAGTCTTGGACAGAATGATTACAATGTTATTGATGTTAATTTTAATTTAACACCTTGACTTTATCACTGATTAAAACAAGCTTATATCTATTCCTATTTCAATTTCACGAGAATTTTACCGGAAACTGAATAAACATTTATTATTATTTTTGTGTCGATAAACTACTTACTTATATCCAACTTTAAAATAAAGGACTAGATTATTCACTAAATTAAAACAAAGTTTTATGATTGTATTTGTAATGACTTTCCATTAAATTAAATTTATTAGTGATTGGTATTTGGAAAAACAAAAAAAATAAGGCAGGGGTGTGATTTTTAGTTTTTGTAAATCGTCAAAGGGAATTGTATAGTTTGATTGATTTAAATTAGTTGGATTTGATATCGCATTGAATGTCAAACTTTCCCGACTAACTTTCATAATGAAAAGATGAAAAAAAGAAGGATTTGTAGCTAAATTGGCTGGATATGTTGAAATTGTGTCCTTTGACAACTTAAACTATCTAGCACAGAAAATGTGATAATACAAGAAATGTGAATATTTCACTTCATTGATTGTTGATTGGTTTCTACAGAAATAAAATACTTCTTTTTCAATATTTTCGTGAAATCATAGTGTCGTAACTAAAAAACTATCAAATCTGCTCAACCTATCATATGAAAATGAGAATAATTTAACGGTACATTGTAACTACTTATAAGTAGTTGAACTATGTTTATCACATTTAAGATAGAAGTGTATAGTTTCATCCGTTATAACTTGAAATGTAATGATAAAACTCTATTAATATCAATGTGTAACAAGTGTAGTCGGAAGTCACTGAAGGGTGGATAGGATCTAAAACCACAACACACAAGGTTAACTAAGCACTTCACACCAAGAGAGAGCATGGAGTCGTAGCCAGGGGACTTTTATTTGAAAATTACAATATGTGGGTTAAGTACAGAAAGGAATCGCTTGTTTAATAATGTCTTATGAGTCATCCTGCCCGCAAGGCTTATTCTTCGACTTCCAAAGCGTTTATGTTTGATCGTCCTACAGTACAAAGAAAACAGCACTAGTTAGCAACATCACACATAGTGATTTTAACTCGGTTACAATGAAATATTTTAAATCTAAAACTTGGCAAATGTTTCAGTTGTCTAGCTGTATAATTTTGTTAACAAATATGATCTTTTCCAAAGTATTTAAAAATTCATAGTTTCCATCAACTTATTGAATGGTAATTGAATTCAAACAAAACTTTTCTCATGTTATTGAACTAATTATTAAAACAATTAAACAACTATTTATATATCTAATTATTTCCCTTTTTATTTAACTTATCCATAGGCACGTGAAGAGATACGTATTTTAGAGACATTAAAAAATATGCGTGAATCTTGTGGTGGTGATATAAATCGATATGATTTTCCAATTATCAATTTATTTGAACATTTCACATTTCGTAAACATATTTGTATGACATTTGAGCTATTAAATATTAATTTATATGATTTGTTAAAATTAAATAAATTCACTGGTCTACCAAGAGATCGTGTTCGACGAATATGTTATCAAGTTTTAACAGCTTTACAATTTATACAAAAAGCTGGAATTATTCATTGTGATTTGAAACCGGAAAATATTCTACTTGTTTGGCCACAATTACCAGAAAGTGAAAATACTACTAATACTAGTAATCATAATCATAATAATAATACAACTCATCAACATGGTAATAATTATTATAAGAAAAGTCAACAACATCAACATCATTACACTCATAATAATAATAATATAAACAATGGATTTGATTCATTGACTAATTTACGTTCAATGTATCAACGTGGCACTGAACAAAAAGATTACGTCAAATTAATTGATTTTGGATCAAGTTGCTTTCAAGATGGTCAACCATATCCATATATTCAGTCAAGATTTTATAGAGCACCGGAAATTCTACTACGTCTAGGTTATGATCAAGCAATTGATACATGGAGTTTTGGATGTTTAGTAGCAGAATTAATCAATGGTAAAATTGAAAATAATGAATAAATAATTTATTGATTTATATAATTATTTACTATTTATTCAATAGTACTGAGTATTTATCCTCAGCTATCTGGTATGAATAGATCATTACCATGCAACTCGGTAAGCCGGATGAAATAGGCAAACCTGTTTAAACATTAAGTGTTGAAGTAAGCATTTTTGGTAGAAATGATACTCTACTAAGGAGTATTTGTCTACTAAATAAAAATAATTTACCAAAAGTATCAGGTTTAACGTATATAGGAATTGAAAACTTTTTAAATAGACTCAGATATACAATAAGCAATCAAGTTTATAAGATTGGTCATATTGTTTCTTTGATAAAGACATGTCGGTTCAACATTAGAGACAAGTTTATAAAAATTACTATTACTCAATCAAATAAAAATTTCATTGCGCTAATGAAAAAAAAAATCAATATGTTATGTAGCATTAATTTGCTACTATTGTTATTTAGCTTCCATTACCATGGAGTATTCAGATTTTCAGATGTTGATAGGAGAATTTAGAAAATTAAAATCATATCAGGGTTGGGAGGGATATTATGGATTCTGGTACATGACAGTAGGGCGCCCAAAATTAACTGAAATTACAAATGTTAGTAACTGGATTGTTGCTTAATAGTCCAGATGTAAAGGAATCCTCAAAAGTTCTGAAGGTTCTGAGGTCGACCCGAGGTCGTATCGTCGATTCACACAACTGGAGAAGCCAGAACTAAAATGAGATTTCTGCTTATCTAACCACACTACTCTTCAGACGTTTCATATTTAAAATGGTCACCTTTATAAGTTTTTAGTTTAGAGCATTTGCTCAAGATTGCATTGGTTGTAAGTAATTACGTTCTGCTGAAAAATACGGCAATTATTTAAATGTTTACAAAACTAAAATTATATACTTTTTTAGGAGTCACATTCTTTCAACATAACTTATACCTATTTCAATTACTCTTTATCAATTAAACAAATCCATTGTTTCATTGAAGAACAATTAAAAACAATTTGTTGAATGATTTCTATCAAAAATTATATTACCCAATACACTTCTAGAAAAGTCTCTTATTTAAATCGCTCAACTCAGAGAACAAGATAACATTAAATGTATCTACATGAGCAATAAATATTTTCCATCACTTCAAAATCTATTATCTGTCATTGTATGTGTAGTTTGTTTCTTTAAACCTTGTCAAGGTAATTACGAATTTCACAAACAAATTTCCACATTATTATTATTCTTATTTGAATTATGCCATTGGTTAACTTTTCAAATTTGTCTCTTTTTGTCTATTTTTGGTGGTTTTTTTTATCAGGTTTACCATTATTTCCAGGAGAAGATGAAGCTGATCAAATGGCTTGTATAATGGAAGTATTAGGTTTACCACATCCAAATCTTTTACGTTGTTCAACGGAATTAGATCGTTATTTCATTGAATTCAAATGTGATAAGCTGAAACCATCTACACTGGATTTTATGGATAAAAAAGGTGTCAGATTAAATAAAGATGTAGTCTATTTACCACGTTATTGTTCAATACGTTATTCAGACGGTGATAATCCGCCACAATTATTACCAGGACTTTCAAAACGTGGTGGACATGTTCGTGGTATACCAAATAGTTTACCATTATTACAAGCTATTACTCAATCAAGACTACGTCGTTATAAACGTAAAGATACACGTAGTGTATCGAATTTATCAACAACATTAAATACAACAAATAAAATGTCAGAAGAAGAAGAAAATTATCTGGATGAAGACAATGAATTAGTTGTCAATTTACTATCATCTTGTTTAACTTGGTTACCTGGTGAACGAATTCAATCAAATGAAGCAATTATGCATCCATGGTTTAATCATTTCTATAACAGTAAATCAACTATTGGATTTCGATCACAAATACGTGTTCGAAGTATGGAAGTATCGAAATTTGCACCAAATCATGGTAAATTAATTAATGACATTAATGAACATCGTTTAATGCAAGATTATCGTAATGGTTATGAATCATTGAATAAAGATATGTTATTGAATAAATTCAATGGATTACGTAACAGTGGGCGACATAAAGCACCACGATTAAATTCAACCAATAGTCATTTAGTCAATTTTGATACTGCACATAATAATTCTATTGTAGATGATACAGTGCAAACTAATCATGAAATTAATGTGACATCTTCTTGTTTGGTTGATGCACAAGTTAGTCCAATTCAAGAGGAAGAATTAAAAAAAACTCATCGTAACTCTCAAATTATCATTGTACAACAACAACAGCAACCATCCTACTTGGTTACTGCCTCGAACTCACCGATTACATGTCCAAAAAGTTCACCTCATTCAACACAATTTACTGATAAATCGTCTTGTTCATCTGTGAATCGACGAGTTACATTGATTTATTCAAACAACAATACCAATGATCATGGTAATGATATTTCAACAATCACATCAGCTACTCCAGTGACAGCGGTTACGGTTACTACTACTGCTAATGGCAATAGCCAAATTCTTAATAACAAGTCAAGCATAGCAGATAATAGTCAAGAGGGTCGATTACTGGCTGTGAACTTATCCTCCGATCATTTAAACTGTGATAATAATATCACTACAACCAATAATAGCAATGTCGAAAGTACATACGATGATCCTACTATTAGTCATTCAACTAACAGTAGTATAATTCGTATGAATAAAAATATTCTGAATGGCAATAATAGCAATAGTAGTAGTAACAGTAATGCCAACATCAGCGCTGTCGACTCAATGCTACAACATTCAGATTTGCATTCATCAGTTCGTCGGTCGTTGACAGAAATCAATAATTTAAACGGGACTCATTTCGAGGTTATTATGGAGAAAGCACGTCCTCTAATTCATTCCAAACCTGATACAATATACCAAAGTAAGAAACGATTAGATCGTGAACCAATCAGTAATAATGACCGGCCATTATCAGAATCCAATCATCATTTACATCGTCAAAATAGTCAACATTCGGTTACAGATTACGGTAAAACTAAAATTATCAAAGAAAATGAAAATGATAGTCCAACTTTTCTAATTACTGGTCATTGTTCTGATTCAACACCCCATCTACCTAATCTTATGTCATATAATATTAACCACACAAATAATCATACAAATAACATGAATACAACAACATGCAAAGTCACAAATTCACCAAATCGATGTTCATATTCTAATTTGCATCAATCAGTACCATTTGTATCCTCATTAACAATTGACAAATCATTGAATAATAGTATGAGTAATATTCTAAGTATATCAAAAATGAAGCCTACCAGTGATGTGACCATGATAAATACCTCAGCTAAACGATATTCCATGCCAACACGTTCAAAGTTGATTGATATACCACAAACAGAATATGAAATATCAATTACTGATCAAAATAATAACAATGATATTAACAATGATCATTACAACCATATTAATAATGATTACATTAAACAGGATATTCATTTTATTCCAGTTACATCATCACACGCAAGGAATTCAGTAGATTCAGATATTTTTCACAAATTAAATATAACATATAATAATAATAATAATAATAGCACTAGTCATATAACAAATAATGATCATCATGAAATAGTGTTTAGATGTCAACCTGACCAGTACAGTCATCCACAAAATGATGCTTATCATAATTATAAAAACAACTATCAGTATCGTCAACAACAACAACAACAACCGCCACCATCACAATCTATTCAATTACAACATCAAGAACAACCATTCAGTCGACAAACTACCAGTTGGTTGTCCAACAACAACAACAACAACAGTCGTAAAGTATTGAACTTGACAAGAAACCATGCAGATCCAAGAGCACATTCTCTCAACAGTCATGTGAATGGGATTAGTTCAATTGTTACAGGGATAAATACTGGTAGTACTTTGAATTCTACTATAACACTTCCAGAAATCGCCCCAAAACCACCAGTTCGTACAAAATTAATCATTTCAAACAATAAAATTAATGATACTACTAATAATAATAATAATAATGACTACACAAATCCAATAAGATGGCGTTCAATTAAATCATTATCATCGGAAGGTTGCGGTTATGCAAATCTATACGGCCCACAACCTTACAGTCAACCAAACACTGAATCACATAAAATTATTGTACAACGTTTACCTCAATTTATTTTGAATAGTAATAATAATGATGATAATAATGATAATAATAATAATAATGATAGTCATAATGGTTACGCAAATCAAATTCCATTTTACTATACTCAATATGAAACCTAAAACAATTAGCCCTCATAATTCTCCTTATACTTTTATAGATTGGAAGCATTCTTCACATATATATATATATATATATATATATATATATACGTCACACTCAAACATACACACATACATAATTTTATATGTATTTAGGTGACATTTCCAATGCTTTTTTAAAGGAACACAACTAGTTGACCATAGAAATTGGTTGCTTTTTTTTCTTTTTTTAAATTTAACTAGTAGTAATGACTGATCCGGTTTATCCCTCTTTCTCTCTCTCTCTCTCTCTCTCTGTCACACACACACATATATATATATATGCATTCATTTAGGCTCACTTATGTGTGTACATGGTAGTGTGTATGTGTATTTCAGTAGTACACTGACATCAGTGTACCATTCTCCCATCCGTTATGTGCCTACAAATATCTCTCTATATATATTTATTCACATGTACACTCGATTCATTAGCTGTCAACTACTACCTTCTGGTTGTGTACAACTACTCACATTTTATGCATCAGAATTAATCACAAATATCACATGTGAACTGATCAAATTGAAATCAGTTTAATAGACCAAAGTGAAGAAAATTAAAAAAAAATTAAAATAAATGGACAATAATGTCTTTCAAAAATATTTATTTGTTTTTATATTAAAAAACTATTATTATTATTATTATTATTATTATTATCTGATATTTAATTTTAACTTTCTTTTGCGCCTTCCTTATCACTTAAATCTTTCGACGTATCAGACTCCTTCACTTTGTTTCATATATAATCTCTCTTATCAAACTTACTTATTGATGGATTGAACAATACACGAAACCTTGTCACTAAAATGTCATCATCAATGAACAACCAACATTGAAGTAATTGTAAATTTTAATTAAATAATTAATTTCTTAATTAATCAAACAATAGTTGTGTCATGAATAATGGTTACTGATCATTGCTAACAGTATAATGTTTCGTTTCTTTTCATATTTAAAAAAAAGAAACATATATTTCCCTTTGTTATATATTCGTCTATTGTTAAATTTCATGCCATCTTATTTTCTAACAAGGTTATCTGACATTTATTTTAATGTGAGAGTTGGCTTTTCAGCTTTTCATCTCATTTCTTTTAATTGTTCAACTTGTTCGATTGTTGAATTTATTGTTTTTTTTACCAAAATAACACTTGAATGTTTTACACTGTTATGTTCTTTCTCAGTGAATGTATCTTTGAAATTTGTTTGTTTATCTTGAACTGTTTATCAGAATGTATCTTTTTTCTTCTTTTATAATTAATGAAATAAAATAATCGTAATGATAATAATAATGATAATTTAGAAAGAGTTGTATAGTTAATTTCTTTTCTTATGTTTATTTTCATTAAGTCGCATTTTAGCCAATGATCGAAAGAAATACTCTTCAACTCCAATGTTTTTTGATAGATCTTTTTTTTAAAGATTAACCAGTGCAACTGTCGGTTTATCGTTTTAGCGTTTGCCAGTGTCAGGTTCGTCACTAGGTACGGTTGAAACTATTACGGGTTCACTTTAGTCGATAAACGTGAACGAGACAATGAACCAGCGTCCAGGTAGGCTACCTTGATCTGAAACGGCTAAAGAGAAGTCTTGATAAGCGTAGAAAGTATATTCTACAAACACCCAACAAGCACAATGCAATCAAGCACACAAATCTCGTTTATTTATACATCATAGAAACGTCCTTGGGACAGTCACAAAAATAGCACACTAAAATACACAGCGGCCAATCACAGCCAAGGATTTTCCTGGTGGGGAATGAAATCTCAAGGTCAACTGATCAGCCCATGCTGGCAAACAGGAAATCTAAAATAAGGCGTTTATCAAGCGAGTTGGGGATCTAACATCCCCAACAGCCAATTAAGTAGTAAATTGAAAATTCACTTCATTTTCACTTATCGTGGTATGATCAACTGTTACTATTATTAATTTGTAAATGTGAAATATATGACTAAAATTTAAGTAAGTATCGAGCGATTGTATTTGATGAATGCTAGTATTTTAAACACCCGTTATTGTAATGAATTCACACTGATGAATGGGAATTCTATACTTTTATTCTCATGACTATTATCCTATTATGCCTTTGATGGTATTACACTTTTAATATGGTATTCTTGCTGAATTGATTTGTTTCGAAGTGATCAAAGATTACTGGAATGTTTGTTTACATTTTCAAAACCTATTGATTTTTCATTTCATCCTTCCCAATTTCGACATAAAGAAATGTAAGCTGTCTCATATTGTTGATATCACGCTCTCATCGCCGCATTGGCAGTGTCCTGCATAAATTCACCCTTTATCCAGTAGATATCATTCTCTTTGTAATGATAATTTTAAACACTTACTATTAGAAGATTCGGTGTTTACACTTTAGCTCAGCTTGTTCAATAGATTACTAGATATTTATTTCCTCCAATGGAATTAACACAGCTTTTTTGCCATGAAGGTTTAAATTGGGAAAAAAGTTGGAAACTTAGAAATTTGTATGATTTTCCAGTGACAAATAGTCCAAATATATACCCTACAAATCGATCGCTCTCCGTGTCTTGTAGGTGATTTTTCACTGACTAGTAAAACGTCTTCAGTCAAATCATAAAATGTTACAGATGGGTTTATATCATAATACATTGATGTTATTGAATATGTCGACTGTGTGACCAGAATCGATCTACTAAATCAACAATATCTAAACATTTCTTCTGAATTAAATCGAACAACTTGTCAATAACAATAGATGAAAAGAAGATATCATGTATAGAAATGATTTATTTATCTGTTCGCTGTAGTTATATTCAATATTCAATATCCATTAAGAAATTGTTTTTTTCAACTTATCATTATTCAATAATTTTTTACTGAATCGTTGTGTAAATTAATTAATTAAACACATAAGAACTATATGTCATATACACATGACATCTATGAAATGATCTTGGCTGGCAATAACCTTCCAATTATACATATAAACTACATCCACTAAGTTCATGATTCATTTCAAATAAACTAATTAAAAATATGAGTATTAATCTGTCAATTCTTTTGATATTTGTGTGTTGAGAAGCAAAATAATGCAAAGTTGGTTTAATAAGTGCCAAATAAATCATATTTAAATACCTAATAACATAATTTTAAAAACTATGTATTTTATCAGAATCAAAAAAAAATCTACTTCTAATTACCGCTAGTTTTATGATGATAGATAAAGGTTTGAGTAAAAAAAAATTAGTTTATTCAATAGATTAATATGTGAACAATCCAAAAACTGCATGTATCAGTGCGTTTACATCTTCTTTCCAATTGTGAAACTTGCATGTGTTTCGTTTTGTTTTAATCAATTACTTATATTTTTCAAAATTTTATTCATCTGTTGCCTTTCATAATGATATATTAGTTAGTATTTTATTTTAAGTATTTAACTATTCTAAGATAATTAACAATATTTTCTAAATTAAGCCTTGAAATAATAGATAATTGATAATCTATAAAATGAATGAATTAGAAAAATGTTTCATTTACCATACATACAATAACAGTAATAAACGTAAATCACGCAGTTAATCTGTCATTTAATAGATATCGTAAAACATGTTGTATCATCAATCCAAGCTGACATATTTTACATAGGCACAGTGAGAAAGAAATTCGATAAGGCAGTAAGAGGTGAAAAGGAATATGGTATCGTATTCAATAAAAATTTAATTTATGAGATAAAAATTTCGAATGGAACAAAAGAAAAAGAAAATCAAAACTGAAGAGTATAGAGTAGTAGCATTGAAGTTGATTTTTTTAAAAAAAGATAGATGAAATACTTCATTTTGGTTGTTAAGAAGTGTTGGGGATGTTAGATACCCGAAATTCGCTTGATAATGCCGTATTTTGGTTTTCACGCTTTGCCAGCATGGGCTGATCAGATGACCTTGAGATTTCAATTCCCACCAGCAAAATCCATGGCTGTCATTGGCTGCTGTGTATTTTAGTATGCTATTTTCTTAACTGTCTCAAGGACGTTCTTATGTTGTATAGATAAACGAGAGTTGTATGCTTGATTGTACTGTGATTGCTGGGTGCTTGTAGAATATACTTTCTACGCTTACAAAGCCTTTTCACTTCAGCCTCGGATTCAAGGTAGCCTCCCTGGAAGCTGGTAAAAGTCTCGTTCGCGTTTATCGACTAAGGTAAACTCGTAATAGCCTCAAGCATACTAAGTGACGAACTTATCAAGAAGCTCATTCAGTTCGCTGTTACCTGTTAACTAGCTTCATCCACAATGTTAAGCGGTTTATACTAGTTAACACTGACTGAATCGATCAACAGAATTTGACCAGTATCACTAATAGAGGCAATATAGCATTGTTTATCACTCAATTGTTTGATTGTACCATATTTAGTCCTAAACTTTAGGATCCAAGATTTGTTTCAAACAAAATTATTAGTACAGCGTTCAATCCTGTGTGAACTCATTACAAATGCGTTTGAAGAAAACTTGAAACTTCTGACCGAAACAATAATATTAAACAGCTGCCTGCTGAAGCTTATAAATCGGTGTAAAAGCCAGTTAACACTGAGACACCTCTTTGATACTATTGTGAAAAGCGTTTATATCTTTTTGCATCTGAGGATGAAATGAACAGTTTAATCTTAAAAGTGACTAAAAAAGCCATTGAGAAAAGATGTCACACTGCTAAATTGAGTGTGATATCGCACAAATCATTACGTCACATCTCACTTACTTACGCCTGTTACTCCCAATGGAGCATAGGCCGCCGACCATTATTCTCCAACCTACTCTGTCCTGGGCTTACCTTTCCAGTTCTATCCAATTTTTATTCATTTTTCTTATATCCGTATCCATTTCTCGGCGTAATGTTTTCCTTAGCCTTCGTCTTTTCCTTTTATCTTGAGGGTTCCAAGTGAGGGCTTGTCTTGTTAAGTAGTCGGGTGCTTTCCACAATGTGTTTCCAGCGTTCCTTCCTGCTTTCTTCCACTCCTGAGATCTGGTTTGTTCACTTCCGTAGCAGATGTTTGCTGATGCTGTCTGGCAAACGAATCTGAAGTGTTTTGCGTAGACAACTCTTCATAAATACTCATATCTGCTGGATGATGGCTTTCGTAGTGCTCCAAGTTTCCGCCGCATACAGTAGAACTGTCTTGAAATTTGTATTGAAAATTCTGATTTTAGTGTTTATTGATAGTTGTTTTGAGTTGCAGATATTTTCCAATTGTAGAAATGCAGCTCCTGCTATGCCGATCCGTGCCTTCACATCTGCATCAAATCCACGTTGCTTGTCAATGATACTGACCGAATATTTAAAGGTGCTAACGTCCTACAAGGCATCTACGTGAAGAGCAATTTGGGATACGGGACCGGGTCCTGGTCATAAAACCTTACAGATAATGTGTATTTACACATTTTGGTCGAATAGGAAACAGCATCGAAGTCTGTGACATGGACAGTTAAGTCGACCAATAGGAATCAACATTTGAAGTGACACTGATAGCTAGGACGACCATAAAATTACTTACTTACGCCTGTTACCCCCAATGGAGCATAGGACGCTCACCAGGATATTGGATTAATATCCTAACAAAATGCCCTGACAAGTATATGTGTAACGAACTAGATTATTCGAAATGTATAGCACAAATATATCATATTATACAGTTCCACTTTGTGCTTGCATTGCACCATCGAAATTCGAGGACGGAATTAATCATTTTCAATTCAGATTATTGTGATTCGACGACTTAAAAATGGAGATGAACGTTATTTCTAATCTCTTTGAGCGTCCCTTATTAACCCAACAACTAAACAGTGAAATATTCTTATCAAAGTGGTTCATTATAATTCATGAACACTTATAAAAAGGAATATCACTATGAATTAAATTTAATCGTAGAAATTGCACATGAACCCTATAATTTGACAGATAAAATATCAATCAAATCGTGAAACGGTCTACAATATGAGATGCCAATTATTCAAAAAAAAAACAAATAAAGACAAAAAAAGTGTCTCTTTTCAAATATAGTACCTCACCAACACTTGAGTCTGTAAACATTTATATCTGGTTAAACTGTTCAATCAATTTATTTTACAGATAACGTCATATGGTCAGCTTTATGCATTGTGCTTGTATGAGCATGTATGTTTATTACAGCTTACATACATATTCCTCTTTCTATCTAACACGTCAATTGTTGAAATCATCTAATGATCTGTTCACTTTCCTATATGCATTCGCTTCTTAAATCCTATTCATTAGTTCTTCTGCACTCGCCTATCTGTTCATCTTTACTTCGTATACTTGTGGCTTTGTGATCTACACTATACGGGTAATAAGCTGCAGTCAACGCTTCGTATTGTGTTCTAAACTTTATGCACCGTTGGAAGTTATCCACTAACAATTATCAAGGAAGATAATATACAAAGCGTAGGATCTATCTCTAAGATAATCCAACACAGAGAAATATCGACAAACGGTTAAATGATCGTTCTAATATACACAAAAACAAACACACGGATTCCATGACATTTTCTATTTTCATTGTGTGCATTAAGCTAGAAAAAAAGAAGCTAGAAGAAAGAAATAGTTTCATTCTTGATCAATAATTCATCGCTTCTTGCCAGCTTTACCAGTTGCTGCTTCAATTTCAGCTTGAATAGCTGCAGCTTTCTGTTTACCAAGAGGTGTTTTACGATACCATTTCTGTACAAAGAATATTGAAAATAAACGATAATATTTAGTGATTAGTTATTTGAAATGTATGAAATTTTCGAATCAAAGAGTAAATTTCCAAATAATTAAAATACATAATATGCAATTTAAGAAATCAGATTAGATTGTATACACATAAATAAAAACTTGACTGAATATTCTTAAACTTTGTTGTTCTAATAACTACTATACACTCTCAAGAAATCTTATTTTTATTAAATGGCTGCCACAACAATAATTCACAGACACTGATGACAATTTCAGTAAATCAGATTTATGTGTATTTATTCCCTTTAACTCACCTTATAAGCTTCTTCTTCATCAGCGAATACTGGATCAACTTGAGACAATGGTGTAATAAATTCTGCAGCTTTTAAACATTTCCTATTTAATTGAGCAATACGTCGTTCTGTGATCACTTGAGCACATGCTTGAGCTATTTGACCTGATGTATAACCATCAGATATTTTTGTTAATGAAGTAATATCTAAATCTTCTGTTAATATTCCTCCATGACGTACAATTTGTGTCCTCCAGATAACTAGAATTAAGTGATATGAGATTAGATAATAAAAGATATTAAAAGTTATTAAATCATATGATTGAGATGAATTCCAAAGATCAGTGAAAATTAGGAAGCTGAGAGTAATTATTTTGTTCCCATCTTTCTTGAACTTTCTGTCAGTATACAATCTTAACTACTTTGACGTAACAGATTTGTGAACTCTGAGGTTCACCAATAAGTGTGAAAGTAACAGGTCACTTTAACGATATTAATATTGGGCTAATCCATTGAATAGCATATAGCTACTGTGTAATAATTTGCTTTAGTTGAAGATCGAATTCATAGGTTGAAGATAGCTTTGAAGCATTACTTGTGTATGATGAGGACATAGAGTGAAGAACGCTGTATTTAGGCATCTAGTTCTAGCTTATTTGTTGAGTATGGATTACTAATTTACAGCCAACATCTACACTGAAATGCTACACTAGAAAATATCTAGGAGAAACCAGACCACTGAAAGTCAAACTGAACCATGTGAGGAGAAAATTTCCAGGTCAAGATGATCAATCTAATCTTAATTTAGAGATGAATACGTAGACTGGAAGCATTTCCATTAAACCAGATAGATTCTTTATCTTCCTCATAATTTTTGATTTAAATAATTACTGTAAACTTTTTCATGCATCCTTTTCGATCGACCTTCCTTCATTTATTTAAACTCTCATCTCACACATTGCGAACTGTTCTCATTATATTTTCTTAAATAAAGACAAAAATAATTTTCATACGATCAATGCAAACTAACTTACTATTTCTTGAAGCATAATCTGGTCTTGGTAATAAGATAATTTTTTGATAAAATCTACAGAATGGTCGAACTTCTGCGTCGAATGGTGCTGATGAACAACCAATAAGTAGGACACGATCAGTTGGTTTTATAATCTTCATTGCTTTTGGTAGTTCCTTTGTTAATCTTTTAGGATCTGCCTGTATGATGGTCAGAAGTGGAATATATATATATATATATATATATATATATATATATATGACAGGTAAGATAGGTAAACAATTGTAATTATAATCAACCAACTATTTAAACTGACCAAGTGAGTTGGTGTAGACTTGGATATATTGAACAAAATCCTAAAGGAACCATGTACCAGGTACTACTATTATGGTGCGCGCTACTTATAAGTAGTATATGACGCGAGTAAAAACGTAATGTCTGGCAGCAGAAGATGGGGGAAGATCAAGAAAGGAAGAGCGGGAATACAATAGGATTTGTATGAAACGTATGAACAGTGAAATGTCAGGCAATGGATTGATATTTTGCAAATTAACGATTTACGATATGATTTTCCTATTTTACCAATTAACTCTGTAATTTGAGATAAGTGCAATTTGGTTGCCCTCACCTGTGATCTCCTTCACTACACTACGTAGTAAATGCTTCCTAAACTAGACAAAAGTGATGGATATACTTTTTGACAATATCATTTAATTTTGCTTTCAATGCATTAGATATGTATTCATCCTAATTAACCTACTGTCCGTTTATGACTAATTACAATCGCACTAGCTAAAAATTATAACTGAATGTATTTCGTTTTTTGTGAATTTCCGAAATTACTCATCAAAATTACGGTACCAAACAATTGATACTATCTCTAGTGATTCATGTTACTTATTTTTATTTTGGCCAAAAATACCATGTGAATGTCTGTTTGGAATAATTATTTTGAGAACAGAGATTCTGAACTCAATCGAATACTTTTACCACTGTTTCGACCAAGGGGTTGGATGGCTCAAATGCACAGTTCTAATTATGCTTTTTCTTCATAATATCTCTTGCAACCCAGATATTCTTAAAAAGCAACAAGAGATGAAGCCCAGAATTGGAATCTTTACATCGAAAACCAAAGTGTGGTACACATATAGTTAAACTTTAGCAATATCCTACATCGAATTTGGAATACTCCTGAACAGATAAATTTGTAATTTAAAGCACGATTTGAAAACAAGTATTTAATCAATAATAAATACGTCTAACTACTCATGAGTAGCTACAGTAATACACTAACAATATCAGCAAAGATGAATGGTGGCTAGCAGCGGAATCCACAGCGCATGTTTCGGACTCTCCAGGTAGATGTACCTACATCCCAGAATTGATCTTCACCCTAAGAGACTCATTACCGTTCGCTCTAGCTGACAAGTCATAGATAAAACGAAATCCACATCCTAAATTCCGCTGAAAACCAGCATCCATCTCCAGTTACAACGTTCGTAATCTAGAGGAAATATCGATTTACACAGGATACACATATTGATCAAGTGTAACCCTAACTATCAATAGGAAGAATGACAAAACCTGTACAAATAAATAATGCACTAACGGTTTCTTCTTCAAACTTACCGGATCACTTTTGGGAACTTTCTTTTTGAACATTCTTTCACAATCATCAATGAATATTACGGAGGGTTGAAGAAGTCGTCCAAGTTTTAAAACTAGGTGTATCAACATTCTGAGACCTTCTTTACCAGGATATTTATTTACAATATTTTCTGCGGTTAAATCAAACAGATTAGCTCCAGTTTCAGTGCAGATAATATTGACCAATGTCCGTTTGCCGGTTCCATGTGGTCCAGCCAACAGAAGAGATTTTATAAACGGAGCTTTCTCATGAACGGTTTGGGAACCTTTCAAAAAGGTTATTAGATGATAATAAATGAATACTTTTGTAATGGTGGAGAAAGTGTTTAGCCCAGATAAATTATTATGATGAAGTTTTGTTCTCTGAGCTGAATGGTTTGGTTGAAGAGCTTCTACTGTTCTTCTGAATAATATCGTCAGCACTAACTTAATGTAGAAATGAAGAGTTGCAATTTCTTCATATATGACTCGTAACCCGTCATGTCTTATCAAATTTCATGACAGTTTCCCTGATATCAATACATATGGACAGCTACGGACATACATTCAATTAGAAGTGTTGAAATCTTGGATAGATAGAAAATGAATTTTTAGAAATTTGGCACTCAGGTCAGTCAGCAATTAGCAAACACATCGAAACTGATTCAACTTATCAGGCAATCGGAAAAATCATAGACAAACATAGAATCAAAAAACAGACTACAGAGGAATACAGTTAAAGTAAAGAAGCAGACAACGACAGGATAAAGTTCAATGACAACTAATCAAGATCAAGGACAGAAGTAGAAATTTGAATACTTCATTTCGACATGAAGTATGTTCTGATGTTATTCAGAAGAACAATAAAAGCTCTAGAGAACAAAACCACCCACCTCAGAGGATAAACTTCATCAGCATACTTTTGTTCTGTTTTAAAATAAAATATCAGGTAAATCAACTTTGTGAAGTGATTATCTGTCAAGTTAGAAATACGAAATAGGAAATCTGAAATATGGAAACTAACTATCAGGAAGCATCATCACTCTTATCATTCGAATATAAATTTAGAATGAATTTGTTTCACTGGCGAAAAATCTTAATGGCCCTTCTTGTATTAACGTGTTATGTAAAATCAAAATTACTTCAAAATTAATCATAGAGCTATGATAACAAAGTCAACTCATTAGCACAATAATAATGATAATTCTTGTTCGGAAGTATCCATTTATTTATCTTACTACTAGACTGGTACTGTTAGTGTATTATATCTTCCGCGAACAAGACTCAACTTGGATGAATATTATGCAGCTAATGTGAAGAATTCAACTGAGTAAATTACAGATATTATACATCAGCAACGAGAGAGAGTTATTAGGAACTACAGAATACAGAATAACATCTTTCTGAATTAATCGATTTCCAAAACTTTCCATCTATATAATAATTAAAGGTTTAATATTCAATATATATATATATATATATATATATATATATATATATATATATATATATATATATATATATATAACTTACCTAATGGTAGAATAGCATATTCTGTCACTAATCGACGCACATCACTTAATGTTGGTTGCGGTTCAATATTGGCTTGTCTTAACGTTGTACCCAAGTAGGCATATTCACCATAATATTCACTCATTGAACATTTTTCAACTTTTTTAATTATTCCAGCTAATACCAGCTCTTCATAAAGTGAAATCAATGTTCTTTGTATGTGGGGATAATTTGAAAATTTTTTTGTTGAACACAATGGAATTTACACAGTGGATGGATTGTATAGAAAGAGAAAGTAAAAAAAGGAAACAATTCAGAAATAAATACAAAGATTAATTAATAAAGAATAATTAATTAGTTAACTTTTATTTAGTTTGGTCTGCACTAGTCTATTGCCACCTTGCTTGATTATACAGAATGCATTTCTTAGTGTTAATTTACTAGCCGAAAGTGATTTATAGGTGTATATATTAGAATTTCGTTTAGTTCGATGTTTTCGTATAATTTTCAGTATTTTTGAACAATAATATAACATTTTGATTCATTAAACGAATTTAAAGGTAAAACATAAGCAAGATTCGACATTTCCAATTGGACCGCTGATATGAATTCAGTGAAATTGTTTGTTTCTAACACGTATGAAATTTCATTAATGTTATCTTCTCCCATACTGAATAGTTACATTGCAAAGTTTCTCAGCAAAATCATCAGACTTCGATGCTGTTTCCTATTCGAACTAAATGTATAAATACTCATTATCAGTAACATCTTATGACCCGGACCCGGATCACTAGTCCGGAATCCCGATTCTCTTCTGAACTCGGACCTCGTACTTACTGAATGCCTTTAGAATGCAAGTTCTACTTCATATCAAGTCTTCTTCTTTTACTCAAATGGCGGTTTGGGACGCTCGGATTAGAGTAGCCTGTCTTTTCGCCGGATCCTCGATCCTCGTTCTCGTTTACTAAGGTAAACTCGTAATAGTTCAAGTATATCAAGTAACGTGTTTACGCAGATGCGTAACATAACCATTATCTGATGACGGCTAGTCAAGACTTATGTAACACAATAACAATCACTGAACAAATAAACTTTATTCCAAGTGTTGTTTTTTTTCACTGAGTACTTGCTACAGTCAATAAAATTCATACATTATTTGGTGATGAATGAATATAACTTTGATAGTGAAATCCAATAAACCCTAAGAGAAAAGATCAATATCATGTCATTTGATAAAGATTAAATTCTATCAATCAAGCCATAATACAGCTGCTACTGGTTTGACTGATTCAACATGGAATACAGCCTATTTAAGAGTTTGACTTTTGAAGTCAGTTCACAACTACAGGTCTCCCGGCTGACATTTAAATTCGATCATTTATCACTTAGTATCCCGATTTAAATAACTTACAACATAAAAGTGATGGTATTCATTGTCTAAAAGAACACACTAAGAAATAAAACATAACTTCTCGCTATATATCAATCAATTTAACTGTACCTGTCCGGTGTAAGATCCTTTTCCTTCTTTCCTTTGCCTTTTTTGCCTTTTTTACCTTTTTTACCGCCTTTTTTCTTTTTTCGTTTAACACGTTCTTTATCAATGGCAATTTTTAAATTTCTCAACTCTTGACGAAGTAATTCATCAACCTTATAATTACATATATAAATATGGATATAAATATTATGTATCAACAATGAATAAGTAGTAAATATCAATAAGTAAAACTTTATGTTTATATCTACAAGACATCTGAGAGTAGTTTATATGATCTATTGACATGATATAGGGAACTACTAAAAATCCGTTTTTTTCCCTCATTGTTGTATGTATCCAGTGAATTTTTCAAGTTACACATTCACAGATCATTATGTCGCAATCCGGTGGTTCATTTTAGCTCACGAGAGATAGATAGCTTGATGCTTGTGTATAGTATCATCTGAAATCTATTCTTACATTATCTATCTGGTTGACTACACAGGTCTTAGTTTCTTAATTGAAAATAAGAAAAATCTACAATGAAGCCGATCATTTATGGGGAGAGATTATCATAACATTACGAGGTGAAATAATTTGTTGTTTTGTAAGAAACTTCTCTTTCTATCATGTCTACTAGTTCTTTGCACTTACATAACATGACTTCATGACGCCAGGGTTAGTATGAATATATTTTCATTAATTTTCCAATGATATACTACGAAAGTTGTTTAAAGAGCTTGAAACTTTAATTTTATATATCATTTTCAAAACAATAAACGTGTCAGTTGGTATATAAGTCCAAACAAATGAGTTCACTTCATGTATATGTAGGTTATTTTGCATACATGCAGATGGCGCTCATTTTTAATATTTTTTTCTCGGTATGGTTGATTAGGGAGACTGACGCAGTTCTGAGAGAGTTTTCTTCATAGACATACGTTGGAATAACGGAAAATAATGAAGCACATGATAGCCTACTTGATCTAATTTATGTTTACTAAGAGGTACATAGTGATAACCTTACGAGTGTTCGAACCTAGGATGAGAGTTAGTCAAGACCATTACAATACAGAGTATGCATATGTTTTTTCAAACAAAAACGAGTAAATAACATTGATGATAACGATCCAACAATGACTACTAAGCTTTACTTGTAATAGAAAAACTGGTGTGACAAAAAGTCATTTTATTTTATCAAATCTAAAGAAGGTAACTTTCTTATACAAGTCTCTAACCAGGAACGCTATACTACATGTTTTGAAGTAAAATACATTGATTGTACAGCTAAGTGGTTACCAATCAAACATCGAGAAGTAACTGAGAAGAGCCGCTATATTTATCAACTAAAATCAGTCTAATGTTAAATAAAACTCAGCAGTGTGGCTTACGAGTATTATGCAGTGGATTTCTCCCAGGACTTACAATTGAAGAGAAGAGTAAAACTGTGTCTTCTTTCAGCTAATCATTGATTCTATCAGGTCTTAGTTACACTCCTTAAAATTAAATATACTTCCTGTATGGTTCTGATGTTAAACTCCTTTCTTCTTTTTTAACAACACTTAGGGAATCAATCACCTTCCATTTCAACTTTGGCATGGTAGCATCAATAATAAATAAAACCTATCACTAGTCATCTGGGTCATGATGATCACATTAATGCTGAAGTGGTATAAACAGAACTTAAGTGAATTTTTTGTTACATTGATTAAGATGAGGACAATCAGTGTATATGCTTTTAACGCCTAACCATTCCAACAGTACATATAGAGACGACTATGTAGAAACTTGTATCACCTTAAATCAAAATTATAGTGATTACAATTCATTATTATTTACAGGTAAATAGACTGTTAGCCAGTCAATCAATCATCATTCTAGAGTCTGGCAAATTTATACGTTGACCAAATTCGTCAAACCTTATTTGTATGGTGAGAAGAAATTACCTAAATAAGCAGCAAAAACATCGGCATAGACTGATTCAGAACTTAACATTTGCGAGTGAAATTATTCATCCTTGATAATTTTTACTGTAATAATGAAGGGAATTTGTGGAGATTGTACTCGTCTCACAGTTAAAATCACGAATTGATCTAAACTAGACCACCTAGGAGCACTGGAGTGGATTAGAGGTTAGCTAAACGCATGCAAGACCGAAGATCCTGGGTTAATATCCCATGTGCAGGGGTCGTGGATTTGCACTTCTGATGAGTTCCATACTATGAAGAAACGGCCGTCCAGCGCTTCCAGGTTTCCGAATGTGTTCTAGCTAAGATTAGTTCTTAATTTCAACCACATTATTTATTTACTAGGAACAACTAGCATCAAACTTCCAAGAGAAATGTTAGAGTTGTTTTATTCTAATCACTCCGAAGTTTTTAAATGCAATTTCGTTTTGAACATTTTCTACATATTAATGATTGTCAATGACTTTATAAAGCTATCCTTTCAAATTTCATCAATATCTTCAAGTTACCTGTACTCGTATTTCAGCTTCAACTTCTAAACGTTTATCTTCTTTTACCATTTCTTCATCATAATGTTGTTGAAAATTGTCAGATTCATCACGATTTTTCCATAACGCTTATAATAACGAGAATAAATTCAAGTTAATTATTTCATTATTATTTCAAAATAGACAAATACTAATGATCTAAGCATTTAAAAGTATTATATTATGTTAAAATGTAGAAATCAGATTGCATTACAGTATGAAAATTAATCTATTGTCTCCATCTTGATGGGAGACCAGAACGCCAGGCTTGGAATGGACATTACTGGATATGAATGCATCATGGAACAACTTGGAGTGGGAGGAAGGAATGAATGATTAGCCTTCAACCGATCATAGGCGGCGTCATACGAATACACAAAGCCATATGGATTTCGGATCACACTACACAGAACCAAACTGACCACATCTGTATCAACAAAAGTTCAGAAGGACCATGGAGTATGTGAAAACAAAGAGAGGATCTCACAAGGCTTCTGAATAGCACATAGAGGTGCCCAAGATGGAACGGAAACTAAAGAAGCACTAGTCAACCAAACAAACAGCATCACAACATTTAAATGCAGTTTCTTCAGGATTTTAACAAACTCAACGAATAAGAAACACACAACAGCTTGATGATACAACGAAAAAGTTGGTTGAGAAAAGATGGTAAGTCAGAACGACCAATCAAGAAAAAAGAAGACAAAGCAACCACTGACATTCAAGAACAACGGAACAGGTGGGTAGAGTTCTTTGAAGAACTCTTCAATAGACAAACCCCATTGAACCAGTTCAACATCGAAGCAGCACCAACAGACCTTCGAACTGATCTCAAACCACTACCATCAGCATGGTCTTCAGAAAATCTAAGGATAGTAACGCCTCAGGACCAGACAACATACCGTCTGAGGCACTGAAAGTAGATATAGAATTGACTGCAAAGATGCACCTCGATCTCTCCAGAAAGATTTTGGAGGAAGAACAAGTACCAACAGACTGGAAAGAACAACAGTTTATCAAGATACCAAAGAAAAGAGATCAGAGCATGTGAGAGGACTACAGTGGATCACAAAGCTATCAATACCAAGAAAAGTAATCAACAGAGTGCCACTGAAAAGAATGGAAGATACAAAGCTCACCCAACTCCAAGGTCCACAGGCCATATGTACTGTAAACATCGATAGTGTACCGACGGAATCGCGATAACACAAAACAGCTGAACAATCGTTTGAATGCAACTCAATCCTTTACACCAACATCCGTGACTTTGAGAAAAACCTTTGGCAGCAACGACAGGATGATATTAAGCAGACTTCTTCGACACTAAGGTGTACCTCGAAAGGTATTCAACATCATATGGAATTCATACGACGGACTACACCGCCAACTCATGCATGAAACGCAGCTCACATATTCGTTCAAAGTGAAGACTGGTGTAGAACAAGGCTGATTAACCTCACTCTTCCTCCTGTTCCCGGTGGTTGACTGTATTATGGCAACTACGAGACCTCAGTAGAAGCGCAGATCACAGTGAACAGCTTGGATGCAGCTAGGCGACTCAGACTTCACACATGACCGATCTCTCTTATCCCACACGCAGCAACAAATGCAGGTGAAGACAACCAGTATGGCAGCAGCTCCTGCAGCATTAGGTCTCAACACATACAGGGCAAGAAGCAAGATCCTCTCATACAACACAACATGAATCAATTAAATAACACTTGACGGAGAAGCTTTGGAAGATGTGAAAACGTTTACATACCTGAGCAGCATCACCAATGAGCAAGGTGGATCTGATACAGATACGAAAGCGCAGATCGACATAGTAAGGACAGCATTTATCCGACTGAAGAACATCCGGAACTCAAAATAACTCTCAACTAACGCCAAAGTCCCAATCTTCAATACGAACGTTAAAATGGTTATAGTGTATGTAGCGGAGACTTGGAGAACCATGAAAGCCATCATCCACAAGATACAGATGTTAATTAGCAGTTGTCTATGCAATATACCGCAGATCCGTTGACCGGACACCGTCAACAGCAACCTACTGTGGGAGAGAATAAACCGGCTTTCGGCTGGTTGGGGAATTAGACAAAGAAGTTGGAGGTGGACGGGACACAGTATGCAGAAACTAACCATCCGTATCACAAGATATATCCTGACTTGGAATCGTCAAGACCAAGTGAAGAGAGGAAGACCAGAAAACACTGTGATGGGAATTCTATGCACGTTTTAAGTTGATAGCACAAGAAAACAACGGAAAAGGAGAGCCTAGAACGGGGTCGGTAAGAGACTGATGGTCGGCGGCCTATGCTTTTTGTGGGTTAGCAGGAGTAAGTAAGTAAATTATTAGACTGACCAACTTGTAAGTATATCTCTAACCCACTACATTTTCTAGTTTCACGTACATTACACTGTAATTTATTGAAGACCGAATGCTTTTGTTCTCTCTTTATTTTTGACTCAGATGATAAATTAGTATTGAATTCTCACTAATTCGTACACAAAAAACTACATATGAAGATATGATTTATAAATTTGAAAAAGAAGAAACCTACCTTGATAATTATGACATCCTTCATTTATTTCATCAAGAAATGCTGATGGTGAGAATTTGAATCCTTCTGGTTCTTCCTACATATTATCAACAAAACAAATATTAATTACTGTTGCATCAGATTTTATCAAAAAGGCATTAATCGGTAATAATTTAAACGATTTGTCTGTTTCTTAATATCAACTAAACCTTACAGATGATCCTAAAGATCCAGCTTAGCAAAAATAAACAGCTGAGTAATTTGATTTTTATAACTGAATATTTTAAGGTAAAAATTTCGGTCACTTTTCTGTCTTTGCTGTTATAAACACTATAGCATTAAGCTGAGTAAATAAACTTGTTCCTAATGAATCAATCTAATTTAATTAAGCAAACTAGTAGTTTTTTCACTGTTAACAAACTCATTCAAAATACATAAAGATTGATTACTTGTAAAATTTTCATTCTGTTATGCTTATCCTAAAACTATGAAGTAGAAGATGCAAACGCATAAGAAATAAAGACATATCATGACAGAGGTTTATTATTTTACTTGCGCATTTCATGTTTCCTATATTATGTGATTAATTGAACATTTTACAAGCCTTGACACTTAACATATATAAAAGAAATGATAAACATACTGAAATTTATGTTCAAAAGGCTCACAGGATTTCTTAACCCTCTATACCTCACAGTATAATACCTTTTTTATGCTCTGTAGTAAGTAAATGACCTAAAAATATGAGATCACTGTATAATAAGTTGAAAGAAGGCAGAGTTATTCGCATTTATAAATCTACAGTAACAGTGAATAGGGAGGATGAAAGTGATTACATTTCATTAATGAAGTTCTGTTGTGACTATAGGATGAAAATATACGGCAAGTGCTTACAAGATATTGCTTGTTCATGATAAAATTTTCATGCAGTCATCATCACAAATCCCGACTGAGCTTAAACATCAAAATTACTCAGTTGTTCAGTAAGAGAAACTGATATTGGTAGCTAAAGCAATTAATCCCCTCTGTAAATTTTGATCGAACAATGAAAAGACAATTTAATCAAGGGTTATGTAAAACATGTTTAGATGGTTTTAAAATCAGCTAATGTCAAATAATTTGATAAACCTGGGAAATAAAACACCATGTTCACAACATCAAAACACATAATTGAAACGAGGTATAGATTCGACATGACGGTGGCTTTTAAAAGGTTGCTTAGAAATTGTCAAGAGTGAGTTCTTAGGGTTTATAGAAGCCTTGGCTGTTCACAAATTCAAACATTGCTTATGTGTACAGAAACAATTTGTCATAACCTTGAATTTACCTCACTCATGTTTAAGTCATTTGATAGCCCTTTTCTTTCCATATTACGTCACTTTTCCCCCGCCTTTTTTTAACAATTATCTTCTTGTTTATTTGAAATGATATTTAATTGACCTTTATTGATAAAATGCCTTGACAAGTATGTGTAAGACCAGAATGCTTGAAATGCACATTGCAAAAACATCACACTTTTCAGATCAACTCTGTCTCCCACTGTTCTATGTAAATAGTAATTAACACTAGATAATTTCGTGTTTCATAAATATGATATTAACATTCTCATCCCAGTACAGTATTTTAATTAATGAATATTGATCTCAATGACATTCATCTATGCAAATTTAGTCAAAGCAAGTACAACCATTAACATACTTTGCCTTTCTTCTTTTTTGGATCATCTTTCTTTTTTTCCGCTCCGCTGGTTTTCCCCTTCGACTTTTTATTTGCCTCTTCCTTCGAGAAAGATAAAGTTATGAGTCAGAATAATTACAGTTCATTTAAAAGAAATTCTCAAAGTATCATTGAAAACCAGACAGTGAAAAAGACAGACGGATACAGGGCTTATCATCTCACCATTTACCGATGTTGGTGCTGAACTCAAGTAGAACAAATTAAAGAACGGTCAAAATGGAAGAAATTTCAACTACTGGTTTAACATTCTTAATGATGACACCGAGATAAAAGGATAATTCAACTAGACAATCTATGTATGTGAGTATCTTTATTAGCTGTTTAAAACAAGTAGGGTAGCATAGATTTGTCGACAGTCGTCATGACATCATTATTTAGTCACTCTGGAAGGTATTTTGAAATATTTAAAAAAGGGAATTCTTAGAACATCTGTCAATGTAAAATGCTCTACATTAGTTGAATTTGAAGTTTAACGTAACACGCTATTATTAATCATCTACAATGTTAAGAGAAATTTCCTAAAAGCGACCATGCTCCATAAACGATTACAATGTTCATTAAAACACTTTGTTTCCATAAAAAACAGAACAATGTACTTCTTCTGTCCTCAGACAGTTGAAAATAACAATAGTCCTCTTAATAATAAGATGGACGACTGAATGGTTAGATATCCCGTTCCTATGTACATTTCCAAAATCTAAATACACAGGATTTAATTACCTTTTATCATACATTTGAACGTAATTTAAATAAATTCATAAATTACGTAACTATAATTCTCCATAAAATTGTTTTCACAAATTAACATGGCCTAAAAACCTGATTCACGTTCATATTGGATGTTAGTGATGTAGCATACACACACAAACCTGAAATTCATTATTTCGATTATTCAAAAGTCATTAGTCTAAAAGATGAATATTTATCTCAGTTAAGTAATTTAGACAGAGACTTGTCGAATTCAATGAGAATTTACTGAAAAAAAGTATCTTTTACTCATGCATATATCATTGTTTCGTTCAAAGTTAGAATTTTTTTTGGCAAACGAAATGGTTAAAATAAAATGAACACTTATTCTTGCAAAACCAATCATACCTCCAGTTCTCTTTCTAATTCCTCTGGTGTTTTTTCTTTAAAAATCACTGCCGAACCTCCCTCATCTTCGTCTGGGTAGTCAGGAAATTTTCCAGTCGCATCCCTAATAAGTAAAAATGTTGTATATAACATATACAGAGCATGATAGCCTGAAAAAGATACTAACTTTAGAATAGCCCTTGATATTGCCACAAAGTGAAATCTTTAAATATTAACAATTCTTATAGAGAATATTAGAACAACACAAAGAAGCGAGCAATATTGGTTTCACTTGGATCTTCATCAGGCTTTACTCTCATTTAAAGGAATGTTTATAAGAAAATGTTAAACCAATCAAGGTAATTTGAGTCGTGATCACAATGAAATGAAATAGATTATGTAACTACTATACATAATAGGCAAAAGTACAAGTTGATAGTAACAAGACATGTGTACTGATAATAGTAAGAAAAATAAAGTACGATGACAAAAGTTCAGTATTGGAGATAGTAGGCCATACGCAGATAAATAGACTTAAAATAATCATTACAAAATATTAAAACCACCACATAATAAGAAGTGTGTACATAATTAGATAGTGAATAATGTAAATGGGAAGAGGCAGAAAATTACAAGCAAATACACTGTGTGAAGTTAATGCTAATAATAACAAAATAAAATTAAAAAACAAAATTTCAAAAACGTTGGTTCAGTCATATCCGGTCACAGAAAAGATAGAGGTGTCACAAATTTCTTCTGAATATACAAATTGGGGTCGAATGTACGAATTCCTATGGCTTCTGCTAAATGTAGGAGACGGGATCGAACTCCGTTGGGAAATGATGGAGGTATACGATAGATCACTCGAAACGATCCAGATTTATCTACCATATGATCTTTATCAATCAGGTGTGCCAAGATAGAACTGCGTATTGTTTCTAACTGGCCCTTCATGAACCATGCTGGGAGGTGTACACTCATTCGTTGGTTAAGTTGCCTGTTAATACACCCGATATATCTCTCTCTACAGGAGCAGCTGAATTTTTAAATGCACATCAACGAGGTCAATTCGGGTAACTTATCCTTCGTTTGAGTAGACATCATTGGTCGACCGAAAAATTTTATTGCACGATTGACTGTTTAGAATGTCCTACTAACTGCCTTCTGTAACCTATCGTACAGAACATTGCTAGCCATATCCTCGTTGAATTACACTTTTAGAATAATAGGTTTCTTCCGAATGGTCAGTCTTTAGCTTTTTTTTCTCTGTATGCATGTATTTTTTAAAAAACCCACTGAGGTAAACAATCTCGGTCAGTAAGTTGTTAACAAATTCTAGCCCTTTACATAAGCTATCTACTGAGGAGATCATTTTTATTTCTTACCATTGATAGTACAACTGTCTTCCTACTATCAACTTTTACTTTACTTGTTATGTTTAGTTACGTTATCTATCTCATTGCCTTGATTGGTTTAACATTTTCATATAAGTAAATCCCGATAACGATCTAATTGAAACCAATATTGCTCCCTTCTATGTTGTTCAAATATTTAAATGTACGAAAAGTAGACATTATTCGCTTTAGACAACAGTTGAATGTCTGAAAATAACAAATCTTATCAAGTTCATGTACAGTTTAAGTCAAATTCATTTTCATGTTATACTTGATTTCATCATATGTGAGTAGTAGCAGTAAAAAAGGTTGAAAAAATGGAAGACTCGAAACAAATCAACAACTGATGTCATCATCTTTATCTAACTGTAGTAACCCTTAAATTCAGTATCTGTGCCTGAATATTTATTCAAATTCAAAAACGCTAAAAATCTAATAAAATTTCCGAAAAAACTGAACTCTTCAATCCTAATTTTACTTATTAAATCAGTGTCAGAAAACTTAAGTGAAAAAAGCAAATAGTGGTCACTTGTAAGAAAAGTTTATGTAGTTATCAAATCTACTTATCAAAAGATATTAAGTTTCAGGAAACGTTCTACGTGTGACATTATTTGTTTTAAAGTATTCAAAAGGTAAGTTATCCTTTTTTATACAAAAATTAACCATCAACTTTCATGATATTCGACTTACTATAATTTTTTTTCTGTTGTTTCTTATCTTTTAAAATTTTTCAAAGTTTTTATATCAATTCTTTGTTTGATCTTTCATCTTTATGAACATGTTTGTTTGCTTTCGGTTAGGATAGATTAATTATTTCAGTTGTCATAAGTTTCGATTTTCATGTATCGCCTTTCAAAATTTGTACATGGTACATGCTTAATTTTTGATCTATTCATGTGATGACCACATTCATCCCGTGTTTCGCAATTAAAAACTTCCAGACGATTATTAATTTGAAATTCAATCCCAATGCAAATTAACGGACTCTTATTTTTTGTTCTTTTCTCATTGAAATATTTCATTTACCGTTGTCTAGTATCATATTATTTCACTCAGTCGTATATATGCAGATAAACAGTCAGATAGATAAACCTATTTCTCACTATAGGGTTGTGGAGATTGTTGAGTTTTACTTTGAAATCGTGAATCGATCAATGTTTGACCACCATTATAAAACCGGGAGCACTAGACGTCGGTTTCGCACTGTTATTGAAATCATCAGCAGTGTACATCCAAGACTCCCGCTACTCGAACCTAGAACCTTAGGTCTTGTGCTCGAAAGCCTAATTGTTATAAATCTCTCTTAGTAAACCTAGCTTAGTATCCGCTGACAACCATACACTCTACAAGTTCCCAAATCAGAACACGGTGGAACAGGAAAAGATTATATTCCAAATAGCAAGTTTAGTGGAAATAAGAAGCCAAAGCGAAAGCGAAATAGAAACAACGTTAGTATCTTCATAGTTTTTTCATGAGACACTTTCGGAATGTACTCCAAGTATCGACCAGTGCTGATTGGATAGGAATTAGCCAATCAGCAGCGCACACTCACGACACCTACTACTCGTAGGACTGGAATCCAAGAACTTCGGCCTTGCATGAACGCTTAACCTATTGACTACTGAGCTGACATCCAATGGTGCTAATATTTAACTCTGATCAATATCCATTAACCATATTATTATATGGCAGACTAATCCTTATCTAGTTTTACTGATGAGTTATGGTGTCACCTTTGTTTCTTCTATTTTATTCCTTTTATCTCAAAAGGGTATTTGTAGTAAATTCATCTTCAAATCATAAATTAAAGAGAAGATGATTGTTATACAAACATTTGTCAAAAAACTGAAGTAAATTAAAGAAAAAATTGAAAATAATATTACACTAACTAATCATTTTAAGTCAAAAAAAAGAAAATACTGACCTGCATTCCATATACCATTGACGTATTTGATCTTGCATTGCTTCACGCATATCTGGACCTTCAGTGTCACGAATCTTCTCTTTTACTTGAATCAATGCTTGTTGATATTCTTGTTCATAGATATTTTGTGTTACTCTACGTACTGCATCTACTCGATTAGCCAACTTAACTACATTAGATTTTTGTGAAATATAATGTAAATTTGTTGGCATCTAAAAATTCAGATAAAAAGGTTGTAAACATTTACCTGGTTACATTAACAGTAATATAAAATTATGTTTATATGAATTTGTCACAATAAAACTTTAGTTAGTTAGTATTCTGAGAAATAAATACTTTTCCTATCTTATAATGTAATAATTAGTCAAATTTTCTAATATTAAAAAAGACTTTTGTCCCTTTTTAAACAGCTAACCAATATCATATTCACAATTATATTATAAATACGTCCTGTCCGTTATTATTCACTTTACATTTGTGTGCCCGCGAATGCCTACTAATTAAGAGTATTGAATTAAAGTAAATAAGATTTCTGATTGATCATTAAATTTTGAAATGTTATTAGCTCCACAACTCTATAATGAAAATAGAAGTGAAAAAAGGCTTAAACTCTGATTTTTCAACAATCTATATCTTTACTGATACAGGTAATCAATTAGATTATATTCAATTACATATGATGACACTATTCCAAATACTTTTCAGTACATTACATAGAATGTAGTAATTACGGTTGAAAAAGAACTCAAAGAATTTACACACTATGTAATCTAATATTTTGATGAATGCATTAATTTTTTTAATGAATACTTACCATACCTAACCATATAAGTTCGTTTTTACGCATTTCACTAACTTTCTTACGAGTGATATAACCTCTCCATAGCTATAAACAAACAGTGAAAAGAGCATATCAGAGTAATAGTAAAGGAATCTGATTATATAGTGCAATTATGACTAACAGTTATTCAAGTAGAAATCACCTACTTTTCGCAGGTAGATATTTAACTATCCATTACAAATAAGTCATATTGGTAATGATCACAAAGTACCATGTCTGCATAGTTCGTTAATCTTTCTTTCAAAATAAATTTGAATCCGGATGTACGGCTCCACTTATCTGAAGTCATTAAATGGTTTTCTCTGCCCATTATCACTCATACAAATACTGAGACGCAATAATTTCCGAACTATTTCAAATGACCTACCATACAAGTGTGTATGAGCTCCTATCAGTTTTACATTTAAACGACAAAGCACTTATTTTGTATCGTCGTAAGATATAAAAGATAAAACAACTATTGGATACCGTTGGTTGTTAGACAATTAATTGCAATATCATATAAACCACTTGTTTGTCAAAATTTATTCTAACTCACGAATATTCTCTATCACATTTTGTGCACATTCTGACAATATTTTAGTGTATCATTTTGTGTAGCTTGAATCTTCTTAACTCAGTGAACATTTCTTTATTTTAGAAAGTAGACGTCAACCGCCCGAATTTTAAGCAATTATTATATTTGACTTAATCTCTTAGTTCTGCTGCGCTACAAACTAATTGATTCATCAATGCTGCTTGAAGTAAAAATGTTTTTTAATTACTTTTTAATCATGAAACCCCTCCTACCTTGGTGTTATTTTACAAAAAGGATAGTGAAAAACTTACTCTCTATTTTATCGTATACAGAAACTCTTTAGGTTGGTAAAAGTTTCACTGATGTTTAAGTTGTAGGGCTATGAATCAACAATAGTACTGGAGCATAGTGTATTGAATAGTTTTCAGGTCTTTTACTGTTTATTGTACTGAGCTATTTACTTTACTTACCCTTATCTTCCACTTATCAGGATTTAACACTTGTTAAATTTGTTTGACTTGTGTCAACTTCAAATAACTCTATACTATTGTCAGTATATAATGTACACCAATAAAAATTCTAACATATGCACTGAGCTTTGGTTTCAAAGTAGTTCAACTCAAAAAAGCTTGGCCATTCAAAAAACGAACACTATTAAGTATTTTCAAAAAAAAGCATGAGGATACAATTGAAACGACTAGTTAGTTCACATTTTTTGATTCAGTCGAGCAAAAAATAATCTAATGTTAATGTACTCGGACCAATTAACCGTAAAAAAAAAAGCATGAGTCAAACGATGTCGTGACCTTTTTATGACATAGACTAAAACGTTGATATTCAACTTAACTTTTTCTTCATTAACTTTATTCAGTCAAACTATCATCGATGAACTCGTTTTTTCCTTAATCCCTACATAACAATCATGTTTCATTGGACATCTGACAGTAGTTTCAAGTTCTGAAAATTTGTTTTTACTAAGGAGCTAGTGAGAACTAAAAATGTATTAGGGAAATATATCCACCTATAAATTAAGAAAAAATTAAAACAAAGACTGTTATATGCTTATTAATGACATTTTTGTGGAAGAACATTTTAAAAATCCTAAGTAGTTGACCAAGGTAAAGGTTACGATGGACGACCAACGACCAGGCTAAGTGATAATTTGACTTTACTGTGAGCTGGATAAAAGAAACGAATTTTCAATGTCTTTCTGCCTTCAAAGTATTTCCTAAAGAGATATTGTTTCACTCGAAAGCGCATATTTTGTTTATCATCATAATTCAAAGATGATAAATATTAGCAAGACCATAATTAAATCCGTCTTCAAAGTGTGTAGAAATATCATCAATTCGGTGTAAATAAATTATGATACCTTTTGAAGAATAACTGCGGCTTCATCAGCTGTATAAGGTTTTCTATCTTCACCTTTACCTTTTTCGAATTCTTCCTGCCGACGAATTTCTCTCATAAATTTGGCTCTTATTCTGCCCTGACGTGCACGCTCATGCCTTTGAATGAGAAGTACAGCTTGATCAACCGTCATTAGAATACTTTCATCCTAAAATATCGATAAAAACGGATACTGACTTCAGAAAAACTCATTCTGTCGGGAATATAAATGTTAAAAGCCGAATTTATTCAGTAATGATGATAAATGGTATAACTATACATTCAAGTATAGCTGCAGGAAAATTTGTCTGGTGAATTAAATAAGTTTAAGTCTACATAAAACTGGCAATTATCGAGAAAATTTTTCATAAATCTGTTTTAGTAAATAAATATAAGGTTTATTGACGACTTAGTAAACATTAGAGAAAGCATGCCCCCTTTCAGATTATTTTGTGACAAGCAGCTTGAGAAATATGGCACATTAACACGAGAAACCCTCTACAATCAGTCATCAGGTATTCCAAAATTTTCAGTGACACTAGAACTCAGTTTCGAAGCCAACAATCCAATTCTCCTTATTTCAAGGGTTTTTGGGCATGTATACTTCTTTTATCCACAGAACAAAAATTACAAGAAGCTACAAAAGATAAGTGTTTGTATGATTGGATGATAACGTAGGCTGTTCCAACCTCGCAGACCACTGTGCCCAACTGGGACATGTAATAGAGCACTTCTCGATTATGTTACCTTTCAAAACCATTAATGGAAACTCCAAAAACCTAGGTTTTACATTAAAGAAGCAAACACTCGTTTAAACTTTCCTTTGGCCCGAAGATGGTAACAGGAAGGAATTTTCATCTAAACACTTATTGTATAGAAATTGATTCGTATTTTACACATTGTGTTCACATAAACATTTGGTCCAAATGACTAGGCTGATACAATGTAAAACTCAGCCTTTTTTAAAAACAGGGGTGCATTCTTTGAAAAAACCTTTTCTGAAGCACAGTCTGGACTAAATGTCTGTCAAAACGATGATTTTAACGTGAAGTACAGCGCGGAAGCAAATTATATGACAATAGGTGAGATCACTTTAGAATACAGAACTAGTTTTGGAATTCACTACGTAACAATCACCAAACTTGTGATTATCAGTAAAAGGCAATGTGTAAAAAAACATAACTACACTAAGAATAAAGTACAAATGCAATGCTTTAAGCTGTTTAGAATCAAGAAAATCAGATCTACTGAAAGGAGTGTTCATTAGACGGTTAATTTGCCTTCAGTACACATGGTTTTACACATCCACTTACAACACTGACTGAGGGCTATTGTAATTGTTCAGGCCTGTAATGCAGTGAGATATTGTAATGAGCATATTTGCATTGATGCATCCATTGCGGCCCAAAGAAGTTTATGCATTATATTAGTACGTGTAATCGATGCTTCCTGTTCTTGTTGGTCATATGGCTCAGGATAAATAAGCCGGTATTTCACATCTGACGTCACAGTAAACTTAAAACATCTCAAACTGAAGCCTAATTCCATCCTGAATTAGTGATCACTTGACTAATTCTGTATGTTCTTTAAGGGTGTAATTTGATTCAAGTTAACAAATTTACTTAGTCTCCTGTTAGGTCAAGTTCAGAAGGCGATGAGATGTTGTTTCTAACAGCTGTGATTAGTGTCTAGAAAGTGAATCCATTGATCCGAAAAACATTTTGTTTAAAACATCTTTTATCCTCGGAAACTTTTTTAAAGGTAAATTTCGTTAAAACTGTAACACATTAGTGGTTATTTATTATCTAAGACAGTATTCCTAAAGTTTTTGCTCCATAACAGACGGACGATGGGGAGGATAGTTGAAAAATGTAATACTTTTTCATTCTACTAATAAAGCTGCCACTGACGTACAGGCCTAAATCTTTTCCTCCTCTCATTTTATGCCTAAAGAGAGCTAAGAAATTTCAGCTAATTTATGTCAGTACCTAAAAAAAACATTTGTAGGTATGGTCTATTTATCAAACATATAATCAGATTTCTTTGTACCTGTGTTACATCCGTATCTGTGCTTGATAAAAGATGATCCAAAAATTGTTCTCTGTCTCGCAGTGCTCTGAAATTTTCATTTACAAAGTACTTTGGTATTGGTATTTCCACGTCACTTGGCGTCAGTTTTAAATCCATTAATACATCGTCAAAATAATGATATTCAGAAAGTTCCAATTTCACCATCTCCTGTTTTATTTCTAGAAATCTCCCAATTACTGAGTCCAGAAGAGTTCTAAGTAGACGTCTTTTTTGAGGATGTAAAATTTGATCATAACATCGTTCCAAATTTCGGAAAATTTGTATGTACTTGATATAAAATGTTGCTAGTAATTGAAAGGCTTTACCACGATCCTGAAAATCAAGTGATGTGACTGGTTATCTACACAAACCTTTACAGGCGCTTGAGTTTCTGGGTCCGGTTCGCAAGCCAAAATGTCCGATAGCTTTTCCTGTGTGTCTCTCCATACTTTATTGTACAAACTGAATATTAAAAATGTGTTTATAACACATATGCCTTTATTTACGTGTTTGACATATATATGCAGTGTAGATAAGCCGATTGACGCGTCACATCAAGTGGTTTGCTTTTATCATAGAATTAAAGAAAGGTTCGTAATTTAGGATATCTAAAGGTGAGAAAAAACACAAGCTCATGCTCATTACATAAGTACACATAAAAAACAAATTAAATAATAAAATAGGCCTTATGAAATTTTTATCGTGAGTAGTGGACTGAAAGTTTAAGCAAATATAGACTACTTATAAAAAAGGTAAAATTTCTGTGTGAAAAGATTTGAAGAGCGCGGCCTTGTTACTATAACAACATTTTAATATCCGATATTACCCATATCTTTTTCACGAGCTGATATAAACTAATTTATTTCTTTGCGCTCGATTCTTGTTTTTTCGAAACGATTCCATGTATTTCGTAATGTTAAATGAGTGGAGGTCTAACCACTCGATTGCCTGATTCGTGTCAGTTGGCAGTTATTTATGAACTTCTTTGTACCGCGATTTGAATGAGTACATTGGTTCCAGAGCAACGGGGTTTCCGGATACCAGCAGCTATCAAATTACCAGGTGGGAGATCAGTTCGTTGTAATAAGGCGAACAATAAACATAAAATCCAGATGCTGATAAGATTTAAAAACTAAGCAAATAATTAGGTAATTTAGTTCACTAATGCGTAGTGAAGATTTTGACAGGGGACTGAAGTGTAGGCAAGGGAGGGGAAACAGCAATAATAGGAGAGATAGATTAGGTTAGCGATCTGAGATGTCAATAATAATGTTACTCATGCACATAAACACGTCATTGGTACGCTTGAACTAATACGAGTTTGCCCTAGTCGGAAAACGAGAGCGAGGATGGAGGATCCGGAGACAGGATGTGCTACTCTAATCCAAGTGTCCCAACCCCATATTGAGTAAAAATAAGAAGACTTGATGTGAAGTGGAACGTATATTCTACAAGCATTCATAAAGTACAAGTTCCGAATCCAGAAGAGTATCAAGATCCCTTACTAGTCATCCGGGACCGGGTCCTGGTCATAAAACCTTACAGATAATGCGTATTTATACATTTTGGTAGAATAGGAAACAGCATTGAAGTCTGTGATATTGACAGTTAAGACGACCAATAAGAAACTACATTGGAGCGAGTGACATTGATATCTAGGACGATCATAAAATTGACCAGTAGGGATTAAGCAATAGGGCATGATCAATAATTCTCTTAGGTTATTGGATGAATATTCTAACAAATAACAACTAGCACGTATCAAAAAATGCATCAAGCACAGCCTGTCTACGACGGAGATGATAATCTGTAAGTGAGTACGTGTTTATAAAGTCTATTCTTGAAGCTATTCACTGAAAGGGCTGTGATTACCTCTGCTGGAAAAGCACTCTGAGTTAGGACAACTCCTAATAAGAAAAATAGTTTTGGTTTAGACTATGACCATCACCTGATGCACCTTTTCATTAACATCCTTCCTGGGATTTGTAAACCAGTCGGGCAAAGCGCGTTGTCCAGCTCTGCTGGAACAGGCTACTTCAAGTGTTTAATGTAAATGGTGTAGTCACTTGGAAAAACCGTGATCTTTGCATCCTGCACCGTGGATGGTCGACCGAGGTCAGCTGGCATTTGTGTGTGCTTCATTTAGTTGTCTCATTGATCTAAGTAGGCTTTCATACCTAATGTGACTAGATATACCACCCTTTACGCCATACTAAGCCTGGAGCACCTAATTTAAGTCTTCCCGAATTCTGAAGTTCACAGCAATCAGACGTGGGGACTCAATAGTTTTGATATGTAGCGAACGAAGCATTTATGAGACGCTAATTCCCCTGATGGTGTGAAGTCTTATACTAGGTAATGTCCAACACCATTGCTGCATGTCAGGTGCGTGAAAGTAATCCAAGCTATCACCAACCAGCTGAGTCACTGCGTGAACCGACATACTGGCGTCTATCAATCTTCTAACAGTTGCTCATACTGATAAGGGCTGGTTTTGCCTCACTCGGATTAGGGAGGATAGTTTAACTGAAGGTCCTGAGATATTAAAAGGATTTATTCAACAACATTTTCGAGTTTAAATTTTAATCTAAATGAAAGGAGTTGGAGTCAGCGAACGTATCCACTTCAGAAGTTACACTCCAGTACATAGTGGCTTGTCCTAACCAACAACGTGCAACTGATAAGATTATCATTGCTGTGTTGTTTCCGAACATGAAACTTTCATTTAGGTTCTGGGGTGGCTTACTTATTCTATAATTCACTTTTTGCCTGCTGGTCCTACTAAGACTAGGAATCTTCAGGGAGCGTCGTCCGTCTTTCTTTGTTGGAAACACAGTGAAGATGTCTGGACAGAGTGACTCAAGTCATACACATCACACTGAGCCTCATTATGGAGTAAAAATTTGCGTATTCATGAAATCCTGTCACAGGTATCTGATAATTTTACTCATTATTAACTTTGTGATTCAGAACTCTACTAGTTTTCTTAGTTGTTATCTTGCAAGAACTGGCGGCAACGCTATTACCGTACATGTTATACACTAGACTACAACAAGTATTTTTAGATATTTTGGATAGAAAAATACGCCAGATATACGTTTTGTAAGAGAAAAATAGTGGTATTAACTTCAGTGAATAATGTGTATACTATGCCTTAATAGAACTTCAAACAAGCTCGAAATTGCTGCGTTACCTTTTGAACGTCCAAGCAGGCGACTTTGCGTTTAACCAGTAACTTATTTATTAGTCTTGTATACGCGAGTGCCTATAACTTCTGGCCTGAATGGTTTAGAAACAGTTTCTTAGCAAGATGTGTACGCATCCACTCGAAACCTTAACATTCGTCTCCCTGAGATATTAAAATAGATATCTATAATTCAACATTTCTTGAAAAATGCAGTAGCCCCAAGAATACAAATGTGCGTTTTCAGTAAACAGACTATGGACAAGCTTTCAAAATCGTAACAGTAAATTCAGACCGATTTATGTTATTTTATGATGGTGGACTTTCATAAATCATGGATATATGCAATATCACAGTAAAATTCATGCTAGACAATAATGTGCTGACGAAAACGAATTTTAAAACAGTTAATTAAATTAGTAAGAAAACCAGCATTGAGCTACGAATGCTGAAAAATCAGGTATTTCATGACAAAAAACTTCAGACATTTTCGACAAACATGCTTAGTACTTCACAATATAAACGGGCAGAATTAAAATCATGAGTGAACTTAGGAAAGTGTGTTTTACGCCACTTCGTCGTAATCACATAACTGTTTGTTCACTAAAAATGAGCATACAACGTACTGTATGATAGCAGAATGTATGATGATAAAAATGCTAACTGTGAACTATCAAGTAAATAATTCAACAACAATGTGAATAGATCTCATGCCGCCGAAAATATTACGAAACGCATCTTCAAGAAAAAATCCCAGTAGAATTAATTTTCGACTCAGTAACATTCATAACAATAACAATACATTAATGATATAGCTATACTTGAAGGTGTGAAAAATCAACATGAAATGTATAAGCAAATATAAAAAAGTAATGCATTCACTGTTGCATGTAAGCTCCAAGACTTCTGTCGCCTACTTAACAAACGCATAAAGGAGTACTCAGAGCACAAAATTCATTCCATGCTGCTTGACAGAGAGACTTATTATGACCACATTGGTAATTGTGAACTGCTTATTACATGGTTCTCCCTCAGTCAGAACTCATATCTGACCTCTGATATTAATCTTAACTGCAGCAGTAAGAATCGTCTAAGTTCCACCATCCTTGACTTAAGCAATATTCAGGCCACAATTGAAACCATCGAACCAAATAGCAGCTGTGGTATGGATGAAATACCATCCATACACTTTAAACCGGCAGAATCAAACGTTCTGGCACCTTTGCCCAAAATATTTACAGTAACCCCAGAGGTTGGCATATACAATGAAACCTGGAACTAAACTAATTATGTCCTTAAACATAAGACTTGAGCAAAAACGACAAACCAATTACTATCACCTCATTCGTCTCACGTGTAATAGATAAAGTGATAAAATATCAACCATATGACCACTTACTCAGGGAAAGGCTCATTGACCCCTCACAACATGGCTTCAGTAGAGCTAGGTCACGCACCACATGTCTGATAGATTTCATTAATGTCGTTACTAGCATATGCAATCAAAAGCAACTAGCAATCGTGTTGTATTTTGATATAAAAAAGGCTTTAGATAAGGTACCTCACAATCTCTTAATCAACAGACTTCAGTTCGTCGGTTTTACTGGCCACCTGTTGCAACGGATGAGGTCTTCCATCACGAATATATACCATATTACCAAAATCAACCCTACTACATCTACACCTCAATCAATTACCAGTGGTGTTGTGCAGGGCAGTGTTTTGGTTCCACTGCTTTTAATAATCTACATCAACAGCATATGCAGTTGTTTCAACACTGGTAAAGCCTACTTACATGCTGATGACTTAAATGTGATCTATGAAATTAACAACTCTGACTTAGGAAATTTGTTGCACATAATCCAGCATGAACACAGTGCTGTAGATGTCTGGTTTGAGCAATAGAACCTAGAACTTAATACTCAGAAATTCGGCTGGATGTGTTTTGAAGACACGTCTTCCAAAATAATTCTCACACTCAGCAGGAATTTACTGCCTAAACTCACATCAGTAACTGAACTAGCACAGCCTTAATTTCTATGAACATATTTCCAATAAAGTTTCCAAACGGAGAAGAATGCTAACTTTCACTTTTCGTAACTTCCTTCATAGACAGTCCAGAACAACTCTTAACGAAACACGCGAAAGAGCGAAGGCTGAATACTGCTCACTCTTATTTTTCAAGCCACGCCTATCTGATCTGTTAAAGACTAAAGGAATACAAAGGAATTTCACTCGAAAAATACTAAATCATAACTCACTCAAGGATGATGCAACTTAATGTTTTAAACTGGGACTTGATCCATTAAGGAAAAGGAGGTTTAAGTTCAATCTAATCCTCTATTTTGAGCTCTCGCACAATTTCACACACTCCGCTTGTAGTACAGTCTTTATCCAAGGCCCACGTATACGCAACATTCGAAATAATTTATCTACGGTCAAACTTCAGACGTATAAATTAAAAACCCCAGAAAACATCTTCACCAAGTATGCATTTATATGGAATAGACTTCCCTCAAAAATGTCCATGATGGGTGGGTTACATGAGTTTGTACAACTTCTTAATGAAGCGCTCAGTTGCACTCACTTGTCTGCAATCATGAAATCAATCGCTCCCTCCTTCCATAATATTACCGCTGCACATATTTAAACTGCAATTAACTCACTGCTGCATTTTATTCATTTCGCTTTTACCCTCCTATGTAGAATTAAATTTTTCTAGTTGAATACAAATCTCTAATTGTACTTAAAATTGACGGGTTACTTACTTGTTCGATCTACACTGTTCAACTGTAAACAGGCTCAGCAGAATGCCCTATACTGTCCTCGACAAAACTTTATCAACACACATAATTATGTGAATTTCATGCTGCCTATTATCGGTTTAACTTTTCTCGCGTGCACTCTGTCGTCATACTATTGACCCTATCTTATCATCTATTGCCCAACTTTGAATCCTAATGCTCTTCGACTTTCCTGCTTGAGCACATCTCCGCCACTACGTCCAAAATGCTCATAGCTTGTTTGAAAATCCGTACTTTTTTCTCAGTAACTGCCGACCGTATTAAATTGATGCCTAACCAATAGTTGTAACAGCCAAACAAGCTTGAGTAAGAAACTTACAGAAATTGTTTCTCAGTGGATGGGAAACATAGAACCTCTAGTAGAACATAAAATATTATTTTACAGTCATTTCACATGACCCTAACAACAAAGAAGGATGGGGGGTGGAGTCACCTACCAGCAAACATTGATGGCGTAAGCGATGACGTCAATACACCCATATTTATAGGACGGGACATTCCATTTGCTTTCGGCCCTAGTCGGTTGATGAGGCGATTAATTAGTACTACTGAAGTTTTTGTATTACGCCTGCTACTTCCGTGACTCATATTTCCACAAATATGCTGAGGTCTTTATTCTGCCAAGACAACCTCCAACAAGTTTACTCAGGCACTTACAATCTGACCTAATGGTTGGGATTTGATTAAAAATAATGGACAGTGAAAAATATAACTGTCAATGCTATTTAAAAATTTTACTTTTCTTACTGAACTTTCGATTTCAATAAACAGACATCTAGCTTCTTACTTTAACTACTCTTCTATCCACGTGACAATACTATTACTGTCATTACAAGTTATGTTAATTTCACTTGTCTGTATGAATTCAATCTTCATTTACCACTGCTTTATTTACTTCACTATGAGAGGTTTAGCAGTGATATGTATATATATATATATATATATATATATAACTCCGCCAGTAGAACCTTAGGGGCTACTGCCGGTCCCAAGCCCGGATAAAGGAGGAGGGTTGGACATGGGGTTGGCGACCCCATTCCGTTGAAATCTCACTTGCCAAAAAAACGCTAACCAGAAAAAATAATTCAAACCATTTTAACTCTGCCCTGGGAGTTGGAACAAGAACTATGACGTCGCGTGATGAAAGCCGAGTTCCCTCGGAAGTCACGGGGCCGATGCCTCTTCTGACAACCAGAGCAACCATTTTTTTAGGTACATGGAACGTTCGTACATTGTGGGAGACTGGAAGACTATTTCAAGTTGCGGCAGAAATGAAAAGATACAACCTCGAGGTGCTTGGAATCAGTGAAACGCATTGGACACAAGTAGGACAACTGAGACTAGCTTCAGGGGAACTGCTGTTATACTCTGGTCATGAAGAGGAAAACGCTTCACATACACAAGGAGTTGCACTGATGCTGTCCAAACATGCACAAAAGGCACTGATAGGATGGGAATCTCATGGGCCGAGGATCATTAAAGCATCCTTCAAAACAAAGAAAGCGGACATTACAATGAACGCCATCAAATGTTATGCACCTACCAATGACTACAATGACGACGACAAAGATCAATTCTACGAAAGGCTACAGTCAATCGTCGACAGATGCTCACCAAAGGATTTGACGATTCTTATGGGAGACCTGAATGCCAAGGTTGGAATGGACAACACTGGATATGAAGACATCATGGGACGACATGGACTGGGAGAAAGAAACGAAAACGGTGAGAGATTTGCAAACCTATGTGCCTTCAACAAACTGGTCATCGGTGGCACAATATTCCCACACAAACGCATTCACAAAGCCACATGGATTTCACCGGACCACACTACTCAAAACCAAATTGACCATATCTGTATCAACAAAAAGTTCAGAAGGACCATGGAGGATGTGAAAACCAAGAGAGGAGCTGATATAGCTTCAGATCACCACTTGCTGATCGCCAAAATGAAACTGAAACTAAAGAAGCACTGGACAACGGGACAGACAACATCACACAAGTTTAATACAGCCTTTCTTCGGGATACTGTAAAGCTCAACGAATTCAGGATAGCCCTCACCAATAGGTTCCAGGTTTTTCAGGATCTACTCAATGGAGAGGACGCAACATTGGAGAACAATTGGAAAGGGATTAAGGAGGCAATCACTTCAACATGTCAGGAGGTCCTTGGTCGCAAGAAGCAGCATCACAAGGAATGGATCTCTGTTGGTACTCTTTCAAAAATTGAAGAAAGGAGGAACAAGAAGGCAGCAGTGAATGTCAGCCGAACAAGAGCAGAGAAAGTTAAGGCACAAGCTTCATACACAGAAGCAAACAGGGAAGTGAAGAAGAGCATCAGAGCTGACAAACGAAAATATGTGGAAGATCTAGCAATGGCGGCGGAAAAGGCTGCAAGAGAAGGAAACATGAGACTATTGTACGAAACAACGAAGAAGCTCGCTGGGAACTATCGTAAACCAGAACGACCAGTGAAAAGCAAGGAAGGGAAAATAATCAGCAACACTGACGAACAGCGAAATAGGTGGGTAGAACACTTTAAGGAACTTCTGAATCGACCAGCTCCACTGAACCCACCCAACATCGAAGCAGCATCCAAGGACATCCCAATTAATATTGGCGCACCTACGATTGAGGAGATCAGTATGGCCATCAGACAAATCAAGAGCGGCAAAGCAGCAGGACCAGACAACATTCCAGCAGAGGCAATGAAAGCAGATGTAGAAGCAACTGCAAAAATATTTCACATCCTCTTCAAGAAGATTTGGGATGAGGAACAAGTACCATCAGATTGGAAAGAAGGATACCTCATCAAAATACCAAAGAAAGGCGATCTCAGCAAGTGTGAGAACTACAGAGGCATCACTCTTCTTTCAATACCAGGCAAAGTCTTCAACAGAGTATTGTTAAACAGAATGAAGGACTTCGTAGACGCCCAACTTCGAGATCAACAGGCCGGATTTCGTAAGGATCGATCGTGTACTGACCAAATTGCTACATTACGGATCATTGTGGAACAATCAATTGAATGGAACTCACCACTCTACATCAACTTCATCGACTACGAAAAAGCATTTGATAGCGTGGATAGGAAAACACTGTGGAGCCTTCTTCGACACTACGGTGTGCCTGAGAAAATAGTTAACATCATACGGAATTCTTATGATGGATTCAACTGCAAAATCGTGCACGGAGGTCAGCTGACAGACTCTTTCGAGGTGAAGACCGGTGTCAGGCAAGGTTGCTTACTCTCACCCTTTCTCTTTCTCCTGGTCATCGACTGGATTATGAAGACGTCAACATCTGGAGGGAAGCACGGTATCAACTGGACAGTTAGGACGCAGCTGGACGATCTGGACTTCGCAGATGACCTGGCTCTTCTATCGCACACTCAACAACAAATGCAAGAGAAGACGACCAGTGTAGCAGCAGCCTCTGCAGCAGTAGGTCTCAACATACATAAAGGAAAAAGCAAAATTCTCCGATGCAACACGACATGCACCAACCGAATCACTCTTCATGGGGATGCCTTGGAGGACGTTAACACCTTCACATATCTTGGCAGCATCATCGACGAGAAAGGTGGATCGGACGCAGATGTGAGGGCGCGGATTGGCAAAGTGAGGGCTGCATTTCTACAGTTGAAAAATATCTGGAACTCCAAACAACTTTCAAACAAAACCAAAATCAGGATTTTCAATACAAATGTCAAGACAGTTCTACTGTATGGAGCGGAAACATGGAGAACTACCAAAGCCATCATCCAGAAGATACAAGTGTTTATTAACAGTTGTCTACGCAAAATACTTCGTATTCGTTGGCCAGACACCATCAGCAACAACGAACTGTGGGAGAGAACAAGTCAGATTCCAGTGGAGGAGGAAATCAGGAAGAAGCGGTGGAAGTGGATAGGACACACACTACGAAAAGCACCGAACTGCGTCACGAGACAAGCCCTCACATGGAACCCTCAAGGCAAAAGGAAAACAGGAAGGTCAAAGAATACATTACGCCGAGAAATAGAGAAAGATATGAGAGGAATGAACAAACATTGGACAGAACTGGAGGAAGAAGCCCAGGACAGAGCTGGTTGGAGAAAACTGGTGAGCTACCTATGCTCCATTGGGGGTAACAGGCTTAAGTAAGTAAGTAATATATATATATATATATATATATATATATATATAATTGCCCACTTCTTCTTTTTTCTTTCCTCTCTCTTTTGTCCCAACTCTGAACCCTGTTCACAATGGAATATCCATGCTGCCTCTACGCTAAATGCACCTTCTGTAAGCAAACGACCAGCTGACAGCTTGATCAAGTGCCCTTCAATTGACACTCCCCAACAAATTCACTTTCATATTATACAAACCACACAAGAACTCCACTGAGTTCCTTTCCGATTCGCTCTCACTTATCGAAAATGGGGTTGTATCGAACTGTTCCTGCCAGTAACATGGTGTAAATATGCTACCAGAAACAGATTTCTATTTGTAACTTATCTATCTATCTAACTTTTGCACTAAATCTGGTTATAATTAGGACATTTTTATCTAGTCGTCAAACTGGCATGTTTCATGTGACATACTGTAATTTGGGAATAAACATATTACTAATAACAGTATTGATATTCATGGAGCTATACAAGAACTTTATAAGTATATGTAAGTCCAACTAAATTGAAGAAAAATTCTTGGCCTTAGGGACAAAAGGAGAGCTGTTTTTCGAAAGTATATAAAGTTGATGTTCAATATTAGAGACAGAACAAACAGGAGAAATTTGGCCATTTGGTATCTTGAGACAATAAGTGTGACCAAAAATAACCGTCTGATTTTCAAAGAATGAGTAGAATTTAATTTTCGGATGTCTTATAAATCAAAAGACATATGTTGTTTATTGAACCAGTCTATAATTTTTCTGTTTGGAATCAAACCGTCAAAACGATTAGTGTATATGGCATATATAAACTGAAGGCCGAAGTTAGTCAAAATTGCAGGGTTTAGGAGCATACATCATAAAGTTATAATTACTCTTGCAGTTCGCTCCAACTCGAAAAGTGCAGGTTCATACGCGTCCCACCCAGTCCAAATCCAAAAACGATAATCCTGGGAGAAAACGGTTCTATTTAGTGAAAAAAAGGGAAACACAGACAATAACCAAAACAATATTACACCTTCCAGTTTCCAATTAACACAATAGGTTCCGTTTCTGGAAGAATAAGTAATTCTAGTCCGTTACTGCTAGAGTATCAATCCAAAAATTGGCTGCAGCCATTTTAAATATCAAATTTAAACAACATATGTACACGTCAGAAGGAAACATAAAAACTTCAATATAAGTACAAGATATAGAAATAATAACAATATACAATGATGAAATCTCAAAATGGAGTCAAATAAAGTACCAAGATATCAACAGAAAGAGTCAGTCATATCATAACGCAAATATATATACATGGAAGGATTTTCCAAAAACAAAACCTTCAAAATAGATTCTACATACATTTTTAACAAGAAACAAGACCATTTAGAATTACCGTCCTGCTCTTGGAGGCGGTCTGTTAAGTATGAATAATGAACAAATGCATGTTTACTTTCAAGCAGCAAGATTTCAGCCAAAATTTCTCCCGATGCTATGAATATTTAAGTGGCAAATTATGAGATAACACTGGACTTGATATCCATGTTTCAAAGACCCTTTGGTTTGACCTTGACGGCGATTCAAATATTATACAGCGATGTCAGACAGATGGGTTATGATAAAATTCACCACAAGCACGCGAACAAGACAAAGAGGTAAGAAAATCGCCACCGACAATGCGTCACACGTCCAAAGCAGTATTTCTTACTAGGTTTATCAGAATTTGAAAATGTTTGGATAAGCAAATTCATGAAATCAAGTTCGAGTACTCCATACTGTATATTTACTACAAGAACAAATTAGGTCCTGAATTACTAATGTTCGGTAGCATTTCGCCCTTCTAAAATTCGGAAATCATTGGTTCCAGAAAGATGTCTGAAAGTCCCTCTGAAGCCCCCAATCTCACAAATTTGTTATTATTTCCTGGATTTTTTCTGTTCGCTATATGATAGAAGTTATCGAGTTTCCTACGGCCATATTTTCTACTCCTATCATCATTGGGCGTAACTTTATCATTTCTTTCTGATATGTTTTTGCGTTTGTAACTTTCAATGTATCATACTGGAGCGTTGACAGTAACAACTTCTTTATTTAATTCAAGGTTTACACAGACAGAGATTGTTTGCTTATATTTCTCTGGAGTATGATGAAAATGTATATACAAGTTGTCTAACTTGGTCCTTTTTGGACAGAATTTTGGCTCCATTTCGTTGTGACATACTTGCTGCGTGATAAAAACTAGCGTACTCAAGATTCTTCTATTATTCTTTTTCATATCAGGTTCTCCAGAACAAACGTTTTCCGTATTAGATTTCAGTATAGAATATCACAAAGCACTGAGAAACACGAAGTGCCCACTAAAATGTTTAAAAAACAGTTTTTCTTACTAAAATGATGTTCCAAACATTTTGCTGACTGGACTATTCAAATTAAAGAAAGCCTGAAAAAATGCTAGCCTCTACACGCTCAACCGACATCGTACAACTTCAAACTTTAGTATGTGCTCGTTTAACCTGAAGGTAATTTCTGTGTTTAGGAGTGTGAAGAGCGGTTTATGAGGTCACACGGAAGAGGAAAGAAAAAAACAGGTCACCCGACAAGTTGATAGGCACATAGAATGAAATTTCTTTTAATAGAAAGGCACTTGACAATAATCAGGAATAACAACAATAACGATTAAGAGAAACTGATCATCGGAACTAGAAGGTTGGTAGAGTAAAGTTACTAATGAATTAGCCATCATAGATGAGGAAAATATTCATAAAGCCTATTTCGTGAATGATCTGGTGTGTTATTCATGTATTTATTAATTTCATCTAATTTATAGGAACAATGTTGTCCATAAATTGTTGTTTACAGAGACCTTGGATTTTATAGAATATTGTTTAAATTACGTACAGCTCCAGTGGAGGTTGATAAGGAGTTAGCCCTGCGGTCTTCGCGCACCTGCAATGCGTTCTCGCTCCATTTTCGAGATCCTACCTTTTGCCGAATAGAGCGAAATTAGTTGTCTCGCACTAAAACTTGATAGTTATACGCTTAACATATTATCACAATGATTTCGGTAGTTCCTAGTTTGTTCTAGTAAATCGTCACTCACTATCCTGCCTTTACTGTGTTGTTTTCATGTCAGAGTTTTGCTAATTATCAGCTTTGAAGTTAGATTTGGCTTTTGAATGTTAAGTTCTATAATGTACGCACTTGTCACCCACTTAATAACGATCAAAAGTAATATTACTTAGCAGTCCGGTGTGATTTACTAGAACGTTAAACCAACTTGAGTCCGGTTGTTTAAGTCAACTGAACAAATAAAGGGAAACTGTACATCATGTCGAATTCGTAATTTACTTCTTATTGGAATATTACACTTCGTTATGAAGGCGTTTAATAAGTACTGCCTGATTTACTTTCGCGGTGAACTATGGCTACACATAAGACACCTATTATTTAGATGACTGAGGCAATGAAAATCATCATTACAGCTCTTATGAGGTTGCAAAACTGATAATGATGATTTCGCATTCTTAGCCTAAACAATAAAACGACTTTCCCATCGACTACTAACTTGTGGATTTTCTATCAGAAACAAAAAGAATCATCCTCTGTAATTGTCAAATAAACGCTTGATTGTCACATCTTTTATTAAAAGCAGCTTTTCAGCCTCGAGTAATAAGGATTGCAGATCGGTAGACCTGTGTCGATCCTTACAGATTGTTTTCAGTCTAAATCCAGCTCCTCCTTGAAACTGTTTAGTGTTGGGTCTGATACCACTTGTTCGTGTTGGGCGTTTCAGTCATTAACCATTCGACATCAAGAACGGAACCCCACTCTGATCTATTTGAGTACAGTTTTCGAACTAAGCAATGGCCTCGGAGATCACTGGTTCTGGAGTCAAAATCGTTACCCGACATACGAGATGCCAATATAGGAACAACATTCGTCTCTCAACAAGGGAAAAAGGCTTGGGTTTTTTGAGTACTCACCCGACCGAAGCTGCTACCTTGACGTGGTGGTCGGGCTTGCCTATCGTGATGACCCAACTGAGCTATACTGGCTAAAACATATGTTCCTGCAGGTCCTACCATGCCAGGCAGGTCGACTGGAGGACGATGAGACTAAAAGCAGCTACCCAAGGTCTGAGGGCGAAGTCGTACTGCTGACTGCAGAGGGGTGTGACAGCAGTAGGGTGTTTCCCTCGGACAACCAGCATCTGCTTCGATGCTACCTTCTCGCAAGGAAGGAAGGGTTAGAAAAGGTCGGCCCTAAAAATGTCACACCTCACCCTACCTCACGGATTTCCGTCTCCTTGGGTAAGGGTGCCCACTAAGGGCCTTTAAGAGCGGAGCTAATACTCAAAAAACCTTTGATAAAAAGGCCGTGCGTGACCGGCCTCAAGCAGTTGTCCCTTGGGATCTGCGGTCGCGCACCCAGGTTTCCAAGACCAACACTAATCTATTTTCCTTTTGAGGTTCCTCAAGAAATAACTTTCCACGGCGTGGGCAGCCGGGAAGTGACAACCGCCCTCATACCCGTAACAGTACGAGAGACCGAATTGGTCGAAATCAAATCCTTCCTACACCCCCTAATGCCTCTCCCTTATCTGACTGCACCGCTAATGCAAACGATGCGAGTTCACGAAACGTCATTCCTGGTCTCTTGAAACCTCGTTCCAGACTACATGTTGGAGCTTTTAATGTACGGACATTGTGTCAAATAGGGCAACAGGCATCATTAGCTGGGACTTTAGAAACTCGTGCCATCGATGTATGCTGCGTCTCGGAAACGCGCATACAGGATCCTAGTAAAGTCATTCACCTGATTCCACCTTGTCAAAACGAAGAAGCAGCCCGATTCACTCTTCGTGTATCCGGTAGCCCTGATGCTGCTTCCCGGGGTCTTGCTGGCGTAGGCATAGCATTGAGTCGTAGAGCTGAACAATCTCTCCTTGACTGGATCCCAGTAGATAGTCGTTTGTGCGCTGTCCGACTAAACGGGACAGTAAGGACTCGGAAGGATAGGGACACTCGCCGTTGCCTCCTCGTCATATCTGCCTATGCTCCCACTGACTGCAGTTCAGACGAGGTTAAAGATTAGTTTTACAGAAAGCTTTCGAACCTCCAAAAAGCTAGGCGCTTTGATATAGTAATAATGGCTGGTGACTTTAATGCTCAAGTAGGTAGACTAGGTGAAAAGGAAAGACATCTAGGTGGATGTTATGGTGTAGCGACTGAGAGAACAGACAATGGCGACCGTCTGTTGAAACTGTACTCAGATAACCGCCTATTCTTAGCGAACACCAACTTTAGGCATAAGGAAAAGCATCTGTTGACCTGGCGACCCCCGAAGTCGTCTCAACGTTGGACTCAACTAGATCACATCGCCATCAGCCACCGATGGAGGGGTTCGATAGAAGACTGTCGCTCGTTCTGGGGCACATGTTTGGATTCAGATCATGCTCTAGTGCGAGCTCGTATCTGTTTGAGGCTTACTGGACGTGGGAAAGACACCGTAAGGAAGCCTCTTAGGGTTTTACTTGATGATAATAAGGCGAAGAATATATTTCAGGAACAACTAGAAAGACAGTTAGGCGACCATTTAAGCGATTCGCATCCGGAAGCAGGTTGGAATGAAATCACGTTAATGTCTAGAGAAATGTATAACTTGCTGGGAAAGCCGCCAATGAAGCCATCTAAGAAAACAGCTAAAAGCGCTTCAGGTGGTGTGTTAAAACTAGTTGGTGTGTTCCAGTGTGAATTTTCCTTCAGCGGAACAAAATGTACAGGAATATGCTATCTGACAGAACGGCCAAACCTTGATCTTCTTGGTATAGATATGCTAGAAAAGCTGGGAATAATAGATTTACCCGTTAAGTGTCTGCAGCATATCGTGTTCATGATTGGACACCCCTATATTTACAAAGAAGACAGGTGAAAGGTTACAATATAAACGGAAGAGGAAGTCAGCCTCTGTTTTTCAGAATAGCCTTGGCCGCTGTACGAATATGAAATCATGTCAAACCTGTTTCACGTCCGAGACGCCCTCTACCATATGCTGTTCATGAGCCTCGACAAAACTTATCGATGGGGAAGCAGCCCAATCGACGGTTGTTTAAAGATATGGTTCCTACAAAGCAGGCGGCTCGTAAGAGTACGGGTGGCAAGGCACCCAGGAAGCAGTTGGACTCTAGCACCAGATCCTACGAATTTTCTAAAAGGGGAGGTGTTAGTGGGACATAGATGGAATTAAGGCATGACTACGTTGCTGCGCGCTGATTGGCTAATTTCCTATCCAATCAGCGCCTGATCGAATCTTGGAGAACAGGGTAGAAGATTCACGTATTCTTAGCCGCGTGTTGATCGGCTAAATCTAATCCAGTTGATCACGTGAATTTCTATCCAGAAGCTTTTCATGTAAATGCTATAAATAGACTAACATTGTATCTATTTTCGCCTTCGCCATCACCTTTGGCTTCCTATTTCCATTTAACCTTGCTATTTGGAATACAATCTTTTCCTGTTCAACCGTGTTTTGATTCTTGGGAACTTGTCCAGTGTATTGTGGTCAGAGAATACTAAGCAAAAGGATTTAGCTAGAAGATATTTAAGCAAGCGTTACAACATTGTGGAAACAGCAGTGATATCTGCTAGTAAGGTTGACCATAAGGCTAGAATGAAGCCGTGGATATCAGTCGCATCCACCGATCTAATGGATGCCCGAAAACTCATCCCACGTGGCTCTGAACATGATGAAGAGCGTAATCAGCTTAGGCGCAGACTTATAAAAAGTCTACGTAACGACCGCGAACAGTGGTGGGTGGCGAAAGCAAAAGCGATGGAAAAGGCAGCGGCGATCGGCAACAGTAGACAACTTTTCCGCCTTATTAAAGAAACTGGTATTAAGAACCCGAACGTGAGTGAGACTATCTCGGAAAAGGATGGTCTCATTATCCATTCTCAATCCAGCAGACTGGATCGATGGGCAGAACACTTTAGGGATCAGTTCAACTGGCCACGAGCCACTCTTCGGTTACCCACTATCTCCTGCCATCCTGAATGGCAAATCGACCTAAATGCCCCTAGTCTTAATGACGCTGAGAAAGCGTTAGGAAATCTGAAGCGAGGACGAGCTGCAGGTCCTGATAGACTGACCCCTGAGATATTTAAGGATGGTGGACCAGTTTTATCTGCTAGGTTGACTGAGATCTTAGGTAGAATCTGGGAACTGGACGTAATCCCATCCGTCTGGTCTCAATCACTGATTGTCCCAATCTATAAGAAAGGACAAAAGTCTTCTTGTGACAATCACAGGGGAATGAGTCTAACTAATATAGTATCTAAAATATTACCCTCAGTAATACTTCGACGCTTAACGAAAGCTCGTGAAGAGCAAACTCGAGAAAACCAGGCTGATTTTCGACCTGGGCGTGGCTTTGTAGACCACATTTTCACACCATTTCAGGTCCTGGAACACAGACACACATTTAGGCTTCCGACAATAGTTGTCTTCCTGGACCTTAAGGCGGCATTTGTCTCTGTGGATTGTGAGGTTCTGCGGCAGAGTCTGTCACTGAAAGGTGTACCAAAGAAGTACATTAACCTCATACAAGCTCTCTACTCGAACACCACTGGTCGAGTGAGGGCTTATGGTGAACTGTCACCAGAATTCTTCACCTCAAGTGGCGTCCGTCAGGGATGTCCACTTTCTCCATTCTTGTTTAATTTTATCATAGATATGCTCCTAGACATAACATTATCCTCGTCTGAATTTTCAGGAGTCGACCTTCTACCAGGTGGCTCGCTTATTGACTTAGAATATGCCGATGACATTGTCCTACTTGGTGAAGACGCTGACAAAATGCAGAGTCTTCTGACTACCCTAAGCAACAATGCAAGCATGTTCGGGATACGGTTTTCCCCCTCGAAATGCAAAATGTTGCTTCAAGACTGGGTTGCATCGGCACCTGAACTAGTGATAGGGAGTGAAGTAGTCGAACGTGTAGACCGCTTCACTTATCTTGGGAGTCTCATCAGTACCGATGCACTGGGGACTGACAAAATCTCAGCTCGGATACAGAAGGCTCGATTGGCTTTTGCCAACCTGCGTCACTTATGGCGTAGGCGTGATATCCGTTCTCTAATCAAAGGACGAGTGTACTGTGTAGCAGTTCGCTCCGTTCTCCTATATGGCTGTGAAACATGGCCAATGAGAGTAGAAGATATTCGTAGGTTACTGGTTTTCGATCATAGGTGTCTTCGAAGCATTGCTCATATACCGTGGGACAACCGAGTAAGCAATGCTGTCGTTAGGAAACGGGTGCTAGGCAAGGATGGCAGATCAATCGATGAAGTGGTGAAACTTCATCAGTTGAGGTGGTTGAGACATGTGTTGCGTATGCCTAACCACCGACTGCCTCGACGAACTTTGTTTTGTAGTGTATGAATAGGTTGGAAGAGAGCTAGGGGCGGCCAGACCAAAACATGGCAGAAATCCATGAAGTCATTGACTAGTGGACTGAACCATGTCGGTAATTGTCGACTACCTGGTTGGGGTCCGCGAGATGATAATAATCGATGGTTAGAGACCTTGAGTGACATGGCTCAAAATCGTTCGCAATGGCGCCGGTACATTTATTCTTTGTGTTCTCTCAAACCCTAATCTTCTGGATTCTTCAACACCTCTAGTTTCGACTCTCTAAACTTATCTCACTGAATCATACTTCTTGAATAGTATCTTCTAACCCTAACCTCTCCGATTACTTCTAATTCCCTTACTACCTCTACTACTATTGGATTTGAATTGACAATTATATCTCTGTGCTGATGTGGTATGGCAACATGAACTGATGTACTTACGTACGAAGTTCTACGTTGCATCTGACTGACTGATCTTAGTGAGGTCCGAAAAGACCCATCAGTGACTTACTTTCCACAAACTGAACATTCTCAAGTACGAAAACATCCTTAGTCGGGCATGGAGACGAGCTGCTTGACTGCAATACTCTAGTTCAGGGCTAGATGGACATAACCCAAAACATTCCCTACTAAAGGATCTGAATGCTCGGTAAAGCTTTCATAACACTCGTGAACGTGTTAGTTCTTTCCGTAACTAATTGTAGTTATGCTATAACTAATCAATCAGTTTGTAGTTTAACCGTTCACCACGTGGTCTGGTCTGACGTGCTCGTAAACTATCTTTGTTGTAAATGACCTACCAATTGAAGGAAATTATAATATGAAGTATGAAGCAGTTTGATGATCCATGTACATAAACTCTGTTTGAAATAGATATACTATAGCACCGATGCTTCTTATGTTCCATGTTTGAACAGAAGACCAAACAAGAAAAACAGTACATGTTTTGAAGCAATAAAAGTCTGACTTATTACCAGTCATACGCGACGCAGGAACTGGGATATGTGTATATCGGTTCTAGTTACCACACCCCATTACCAAAGAAATAAAATTATTGAAGTAATCGTTTTGAAACTCAAGTTTCACCTTACCAGCCAGAGTATAACCGGTCAAAACTTAGGAAGGTAAAAAGAGTCGAAAATTATGTACGTGGGGGTACAGAAATAAAACCAGTAGTTTTATCGACGTATCGCTTCTTAAAATACTGGTTAGCCTACTACTTATAATATCTCTACCTACCTAGAAGTCTATGTTTTTAGTGTGAAACAACCGCTTATCAGGTTAAAATTCACTTACTTGCATGTGTCATAAACCGCTATTTGAGAGCAATACCGGTTTCCACATATGGCTACAACTATGACTAAGTAAGAAGTAACAAAGAATGGTTGGCTTATACGTCATAACCACAAACAAAGTGAAAACAGTTGATACAAAATGATGTGAATGTATTTTTATTACTTCCTTTCTCATCAAGTGCTTACAACCGTACTCCTATTGAAACATAACATTAAACAAGCCATTCATGACCGAAAAATTGAAGTTATTTGCTGCACTACTTGTGTTAGATACGTGTAAAGTCACTTAAAGACGAATACAGAGAACATAAACAGGGAGAAGCAGTATTCAATTAGAAATAGATAACTCGGAAGATTCGAAGCATTCACAACGGTCTAAGAATTGAATGAGCGGAAATTAAAATAAGTTAAAGGGTTATTTTAGAGTGCATGAAATAATAAATCGCTAAAAGATTGCTTGCTTCTATTTTGAACCGTATCTGACAAATGCTGAAGGCTATTGATACAATATGTCTAGAATTGCACCACCACGTACATTAGGGAAACGCAATTCTTATATGTATAGCATTCTTGTTATGAGTCGTAGATATTACTTCAAAATCCTCTTGTAAATTGTTCAGCACCTAAAATCATAATACCCTGGAAAGTTTAGACACAATAATTTATCGCAAATACCTTCAAGAGTCAGTTTCTTTAATTCACCCTGAAAGATGATATGGAGTATCCATGTAGTTGTACTCACCGACGCTGTCAACTTTTGTTGTAAATGTCTCATCAAACCTCGCCAGAATTTGTTGTCTGCGTACTTGCAGGTTTCGTATTAATTAATTGACTATATCCTTCGTCATGGAAAAGATGGTGTTGTGTTACAAGTTAAAGAGACAACTAATTTCGTCATGTAATGCAGGACATAATTAACTAGGAAGCCTATACTTCCTAACCAAGTTTATGTACCTGAGAAGGTTGGTCTGCTGCATGATGATGTTGTAAAGCAACAAGGAAGACAAAATCCATACTAAAAAAGGATAAAATGGGTGATTTGTGGAAGTTTTTAGATATCAACACGCTACTTAAATATGCGAACAACAGACAACTACATCGGCCAACACACACAAAACTTACCTAAAGCTCAGTATATGGGGCATGCTCACTGCGAATCCAGTCATTTTAGCTCGTTGAAACAAGGTAAAGTTGACTCATCAACCCCAAAACGTTGTTGGCAACATTAAACGACAATATTTAGGCAAAAAAGAAAGACCTTTAAACGAGCAGCAGAGTATTTGATTCATCGGCTTATTCCTAAAAATGAGTAGTACAATCTTAGCATACTATCTGAATAAGAGGGTAGCAACTGAACCTATTAGTCAGCACTTAAACTTAACTCCTAATAATAACCACATTCATTTAGTGTTATATGTGTGATTCCCTAGAGTGCATAGATTTGACAGCTAGAAGAACCGTCCACAAATGCCTTTGTAGTTGGTCATTCAGTCAGTCAGATGCAACGTTGAACTTTGTACACAAGTACATCAGTTCATGTTGCCATACCACATCAGCACAGAGATATAATTGTCAATTCAAATCCAATAGTAGTAGAGGTAGTAAGGGAATTAGAAGTAATCGGAGAGGTTAGGGTTAGAAGATACTATTCAAGAAGTATGATTCAGTGAGATAAGTTTAGAGAGTCGAAACTAGAGGTGTTGAAGAATCCAGAAGATTAGGGTTTGAGAGAACACAAAGAATAAATGTACCGGCGCCATTGTGAACGATTTTGAGCCATGTCACTCAAGGTCTCTAACCATCGATTATTATCATCTCGCGGACCCCAACCAGGTAGTCGACAATTACCGACATGGTTCAGTCCACTAGTCAATGACTTCATGGATTTCTGCCATGTTTTGGTCTGGCCGCCCCTAGCTCTCTTCCAACCTATTCATACACTACAAAACAAAGTTCGTCGAGGCAGTCGGTGGTTAAGCATACGCAACACATGTCTCAACCACCTCAACTGATGAAGTTTCACCACTTCATCGATTGATCTGCCATCCTTGCCTAGCACCCGTTTCCTAACGACAGCATTGCTTACTCGGTTGTCCCACGGTATATGAGCAATGCTTCGAAGACACCTATGATCGAAAACCAGTAACCTACGAATATCTTCTACTCTCATTGGCCATGTTTCACAGCCATATAGGAGAACGGAGCGAACTGCTACACAGTACACTCGTCCTTTGATTAGAGAACGGATATCACGCCTACGCCATAAGTGACGCAGGTTGGCAAAAGCCAATCGAGCCTTCTGTATCCGAGCTGAGATTTTGTCAGTCCCCAGTGCATCGGTACTGATGAGACTCCCAAGATAAGTGAAGCGGTCTACACGTTCGACTACTTCACTCCCTATCACTAGTTCAGGTGCCGATGCAACCCAGTCTTGAAGCAACATTTTGCATTTCGAGGGGGAAAACCGTATCCCGAACATGCTTGCATTGTTGCTTAGGGTAGTCAGAAGACTCTGCATTTTGTCAGCGTCTTCACCAAGTAGGACAATGTCATCGGCATATTCTAAGTCAATAAGCGAGCCACCTGGTAGAAGGTCGACTCCTGAAAATTCAGACGAGGATAATGTTATGTCTAGGAGCATATCTATGATAAAATTAAACAAGAATGGAGAAAGTGGACATCCCTGACGGACGCCACTTGAGGTGAAGAATTCTGGTGACAGTTCACCATAAGCCCTCACTCGACCAGTGGTGTTCGAGTAGAGAGCTTGTATGAGGTTAATGTACTTCTTTGGTACACCTTTCAATGACAGACACTGCCACAGAACCTCACGATCCACAGAGTCAAATGCCGCCTTAAGGTCCAGGAAAACAACTATTGTAGGACGCCTAAATGTGTGTCTGTGTTCCAGGACCTGAGTGTGAAGATGTGGTCTATACAACCGCGTCCAGGTCGAAAATCAGCCTGGTTTTCTCGAGTTTGCTCTTCACGAGCTTTCGTTAAGCGTCGAAGTATTACTGAGGGTAATATTTTAGATACTATATTAGTTAGACTCATTCCCCTGTGATTGTCACAAGAAGACTTTTGTCCTTTCTTATAGATTGGGACAATCAGTGATTGAGACCAGACGGATGGGATTACGTCCAGTTCCCAGATTCTACCTAAGATCTCAGTCAACCTAGCAGATAAAACTGGACCACCATCCTTAAATATCTCAGGGGTCAGTCTATCAGGACCTGCAGCTCGTCCTCGCTTCAGATTTCCTAACGCTTTCTCAGCGTCATTAAGACTAGGGGCATTTAGGTCGATTTGCCATTCAGGATGGCAGGAGATAGTGGGTAACCGAAGAGTGGCTCGTGGCCAGTTGAACTGATCCCTAAAGTGTTCTGCCCATCGATCCAGTCTGCTGGATTGAGAATGGATAATGAGACCATCCTTTTCCGAGATAGTCTCACTCACGTTCGGGTTCTTAATACCAGTTTCTTTAATAAGGCGGAAAAGTTGTCTACTGTTGCCGATCGCCGCTGCCTTTTCCATCGCTTTTGCTTTCGCCACCCACCACTGTTCGCGGTCGTTACGTAGACTTTTTATAAGTCTGCGCCTAAGCTGATTACGCTCTTCATCATGTTCAGAGCCACGTGGGATGAGTTTTCGGGCATCCATTAGATCGGTGGATGCGACTGATATCCACGGCTTCATTCTAGCCTTATGGTCAACCTTACTAGCAGATATCACTGCTGTTTCCACAATGTTGTAACGCTTGCTTAAATATCTTCTAGCTAAATCCTTTTGCTTAGTATTCTCTGACCACAATACACTGGACAAGTTCCCAAGAATCAAAACACGGTTGAACAGGAAAAGATTGTATTCCAAATAGCAAGGTTAAATGGAAATAGGAAGCCAAAGGTGATGGCGAAGGCGAAAATAGATACAATGTTAGTCTATTTATAGCATTTACATGAAAAGCTTCTGGATAGAAATTCACGTGATCAACTGGATTAGATTTAGCCGATCAACACGCGGCTAAGAATACGTGAATCTTCTACCCTGTTCTCCAAGATTCGATCAGGCGCTGATTGGATAGGAAATTAGCCAATCAGCGCGCAGCAACGTAGTCATGCCTTAATTCCATCTATGTCCCACTAACACCTCCCCTTTTAGAAAATTCGTAGGATCTGGTGCTAGAGTCCAACTGCTTCCTGGGTGCCTTGCCACCCGTACTCTTACGAGCCGCCTGCTTTGTAGGAACCATATCTTTAAACAACCGTCGATTGGGCTGCTTCCCCATCGATAAGTTTTGTCGAGGCTCATGAACAGCATATGGTAGAGGGCGTCTCGGACGTGAAACAGGTTTGACATGATTTCATATTCGTACAGCGGCCAAGGCTATTCTGAAAAACAGAGGCTGACTTCCTCTTCCGTTTATATTGTAACCTTTCACCTGTCTTCTTTGTAAATATAGGGGTGTCCAATCATGAACACGATATGCTGCAGACACTTAACGGGTAAATCTATTATTCCCAGCTTTTCTAGCATATCTATACCAAGAAGATCAAGGTTTGGCCGTTCTGTCAGATAGCATATTCCTGTACATTTTGTTCCGCTGAAGGAAAATTCACACTGGAACACACCAACTAGTTTTAACACACCACCTGAAGCGCTTTTAGCTGTTTTCTTAGATGGCTTCATTGGCGGCTTTCCCAGCAAGTTATACATTTCTCTAGACATTAACGTGATTTCATTCCAACCTGCTTCCGGATGCGAATCGCTTAAATGGTCGCCTAACTGTCTTTCTAGTTGTTCCTGAAATATATTCTTCGCCTTATTATCATCAAGTAAAACCCTAAGAGGCTTCCTTACGGTGTCTTTCCCACGTCCAGTAAGCCTCAAACAGATACGAGCTCGCACTAGAGCATGATCTGAATCCAAACATGTGCCCCAGAACGAGCGACAGTCTTCTATCGAACCCCTCCATCGGTGGCTGATGGCGATGTGATCTAGTTGAGTCCAACGTTGAGACGACTTCGGGGGTCGCCAGGTCAACAGATGCTTTTCCTTATGCCTAAAGTTGGTGTTCGCCAAGAATAGGCGGTTATCTGAGTACAGCTGCAACAGACGGTCGCCATTGTCTGTTCTCTCAGTCGCTACACCATAACATCCACCTAGATGTCTTTCCTTTTCACCTAGTCTACCTACTTGAGCATTAAAGTCACCAGCCATTATTACTATATCAAAGCGCCTAGCTTTTTGGAGGTTCGAAAGCTTTCTGTAAAACTAATCTTTAACCTCGTCTGAACTGCAGTCAGTGGGAGCATAGGCAGATATGACGAGGAGGCAACGGCGAGTGTCCCTATCCTTCCGAGTCCTTACTGTCCCGTTTAGTCGGACAGCGCACAAACGACTATCTACTGGGATCCAGTCAAGGAGAGATTGTTCAGCTCTACGACTCAATGCTATGCCTACGCCAGCAAGACCCCGGGAAGCAGCATCAGGGCTACCGGATACACGAAGAGTGAATCGGGCTGCTTCTTCGTTTTGACAAGGTGGAATCAGGTGAATGACTTTACTAGGATCCTGTATGCGCGTTTCCGAGACGCAGCATACATCGATGGCACGAGTTTCTAAAGTCCCAGCTAATGATGCCTGTTGCCCTATTTGACACAATGTCCGTACATTAAAAGCTCCAACATGTAGTCTGGAACGAGGTTTCAAGAGACCAGGAATGACGTTTCGTGAACTCGCATCGTTTGCATTAGCGGTGCAGTCAGATAAGGGAGAGGCATTAGGGGGTGTAGGAAGGATTTGATTTCGACCAATTCGGTCTCTCGTACTGTTACGGGTATGAGGGCGGTTGTCACTTCCCGGCTGCCCACGCCGTGGAAAGTTATTTCTTGAGGAACCTCAAAAGGAAAATAGATTAGTGTTGGTCTTGGAAACCTGGGTGCGCGACCGCAGATCCCAAGGGACAACTGCTTGAGGCCGGTCACGCACGGCCTTTTTATCAAAGGTTTTTTGAGTATTAGCTCCGCTCTTAAAGGCCCTTAGTGGGCACCCTTACCCAAGGAGACGGAAATCCGTGAGGTAGGGTGAGGTGTGACATTTTTAGGGCCGACCTTTTCTAACCCTTCCTTCCTTGCGAGAAGGTAGCATCGAAGCAGATGCTGGTTGTCCGAGGGAAAAACCCTACTGCTGTCACACCCCTCTGCAGTCAGCGGTACGACTTCGCCCTCAGACCTTGGGTAGCTGCTTTTAGTCTCATCGTTCTCCAATCGACCAGCCTGGCATGGTAGGACCTGCAGGAACATATGTTCCAGCCAGTATAGCTCAGTTGGGTCATCACAATAGACAAGCCCGACCACCACGTCAAGGTAGCAGCTACGGTCGGGACAAAGACTGCTCAGTAAGTCAGTTACAACACAGAACTTCGTACGTACATACATCAGTCAAAGTTGCGTTATCAAACTAACACACACAGATAGAACTATAAATTCAAATCCCATAGCAAAGTACTAGCGGTAATAAAAAAAATCGCTCGAGAAGTATTTCCCAGAAGAACCGATTTAAAAAGAGAGAAAAGAATAAGTTCATGAGGAATTCAGAAGATTAGAATTTGAGAGAACGCAATGCACCTGCGCAAACGATTTGGAACCATGTCGATCAAGGTCGACTCATGGATCCCAACAGGTAGTCTGCATCTACCGACATGACCCAGTCCACTTGTCAGTGACTTAATGGATTTGTGCCATGTTTTGATTTGTCCGCCCCTAGCTTTCTTACAGCCTACTGTTACATCACACAACACAAGGCGGTCGGTGGTTAGACATACGTAATACGTGTCCCAACCACTTCAGCTGACGTTTCACCACTGCATCTATTGATCTGCCATTCCTACATAGTACTCGTTTCCTAACGACTGCATTGCTTACTCAGGGTCTCAGGAAACACCCGTATAGTAGGACGAAGCAAAATGATGTACAGTAGACTTGACCTTTGGTTAGCAGACAGATATCTCTCCTACGCCACAAGTGACACAAGTTTGCAAAAGCCAGTCGAGCCTTCTATATCTGTGCTGAGATTTCGTCACACACCAAGCCGTAAGCACTGATGAGACTCCCAAGATAGGTGAAGCGGTCGGTATTCCCAACCACTTTGCACCCTATCTCTAGTTCACGTGCTGGCACAAGCCAATCTTCAAGCAACAGTGCATTTCGAGAGGGAGAATCGCATCCCGAACATGCTTGCACTGTTGCTTTGCGTGGTCAAAATATTCTGCATTTTGTCAGCGTCTCTACTAAACAGAACTACGCCACCGGCATATTTTAAGTTGACGAGTGAATCTCCCGGTGAAATTTCAACTGCTGGAAAGTCATATGATCAAAGCGTTGTCTCTAATGTCATGTCAATGCTGAATAAGAATGTAGAAAGTGGACAACCCTGACGAAAACCACCTGAAGTAATAAACTGACTCTCCCAGCAGTGTTCGAGCAAAGAGCTTGTAAAACGTTAATGTACTTTGCAGAGTACACAAGCGACTGTCTACTGGAATCTAACCTAGGAGGACAAGCTTTGTTTTTGAAATCAATAGTTTAAATAAACCAAGCCGTTTAGTAGACGCAGAATACGCCAATAGCGCAAGATTCCAGTCATGGTTCAAGAGGCCTGTTGTCCTATTTGGCACAAGGTACGAACATTAAAAGCTCCAACATGTAAACTAGAGCGTGGTTTCAGGAGAGTAGGAATAACGTTTCATGTACTCGAATCGTTCGCATCAGCGGAACAGGGTAATAAGAGTATACGAGAAAGGTTAGACGTAGAGACAAGAGAGTTACTAAGGGGTGGGGGAAGGATTCGGTCGTGAACAAGTTGATCTCGTGTGTAGTTAGGGGTGTGAGGGTGGATGTTACTTATCGGCTGTCCACACCGAGGAAGGGTATCTTGAGAAACATGAAAAGGACGTTGGATTAGCGCAGAGACGCAATTATCAGTTCAAATCCCAAAGTGGTAGAGATAGTAGAAGTATTAGCAGTAATGGAGACGATTAGGGTTTGAGTTCATTACTCAAGAAGTATAATTCAGTGAAATAAATTTATAAAGAGGAAGATAGAGATTATAAGGAATTCAGAAGATTAGAATTTGAGAAAATACCAAGAGTGGATGCACCTGCGCCATCGCAAACGATTTTGAGCCATGTTGTTCAAGGTCTCTGACTATAGGTTACTACGGTTAGATGTGGAGGCAGTAAGGTGTCCTCTCCAGGTGATCAACATCTGCGTCGATACTGCTTTCATATAAACGAAGGAGTTAAAAAAGTAGGCCGATGAAATTTCACACCTCACCTTACACTAGGAACATACGTCTCCAAAAGTAACACATTTTGAAGCACGGAACAAACAGACATAAAACCTCCCAAAATTGAAGTTTGACCGGTCATAAGCAGTTGTTTTCTGGACTTCGTGGTAATTGTCCCAGGTTTATAGGACCACTATTCCAGTTTCTTCTCAGGCCTCTTAAGAAACTTTCCTCTACAGGGTTGGGAGCCATGTGATAACCACTCTTATATCTCTAACAATAGCAGATATCCTCCTTTTCCCGATAGAATCCTTGTGACAGTTTGATGCACCTTTTATCGCTAACACCGAATCTTTTGCCATGACTCAGGACAAATGAACTTAAGCTACATGTAGCGTAAATGAGATATTCCTCAAGTTTACCTAGTAGCAGTTTGTTCAATCCCTGTTTATAAGTGTTAAACACGGCTTTTAAAATAGAGAATATCCGCAGATTGCCATTATGAGGTCTCAAGTGCCTTTGAAGTATCACTAATCTATTTTTAGGACCATGGAGTAAGTGATTCTGGAGTAACATGTATGGAAAATAGATTGAAAGGGCAATTAATCTTCGATGACCGATATATTTGAGACATGTATTACGTATGCCAACTAACCGACTACCTCAATGAACAATAACGGCTGATGTAAAAGTAGAATGGGAAGTCAGAGACAGATGGATCAAGAAATGACATCAGTCCATGAAGAAACAGAATGTTGAACTAAACTGCTGTGACCAATGGTCAGGCTTTAAATAACATCACAAAATTGTTTGTTTTCCTTCAGAACCTCAGTCCCTGAACTCTTCATTCTAAATAGTTCACTAGGTTATACCTTATCGACTTGCATCTTAGATCCTTAATCATTTTTGGTGCTATTAATACTGTAGCTATCTCAACTTCGTGGTTTTGCTTTGATAATTTCGTTCCGGTGTGCTAATCAGGTGTGGCAACTTTAACCGATGTGTCAGGTTCTATGTTGTGTAGTTTTTTCCCTCCTCACAGGATTATCCACTTCAGTTAATGAGAAAATAAAGGTCAATCCAACAACCTATCATATTAACAAGAACTATACTATTGTACATATATTCATGTGTTCCTAAATAATATTACACAACAATCTATTTTGCATGATTACATGTATGTTTATGAAGACATGTGGTAAAACACTACATGATAACAAATATACGCTAATTTGTTCAACCTTAGGTGGTGTTAAAGAATTCTAGGGTGGATGAGCATTTTAAAAGGATGTATGTTCATGAAGAAATACAGATTTGGAAAGACCCAGTTACTCCATGACTTGAGTTTGTTTGAGCTACCCCGACATGTGACTTTTTCACCTTGCTAGGGTTTAAAGGACGAAGAACAGATAGTATTCTAGTTTTATGCACTTCTCAATATAAATAAGTCCACTGATTACACTACAGGGATAAGTGGATTTTAAAGTAAAAAATTTGAATGCATAGAAGTACGTCACATGCAAGTCAAAACGGGAAAAGATAAACGAACTTTAGGTAAAATCCTTAAGTTGGTTTAGTGTGACTACAGATAATGTATTGAGTAGCAGCATTTCTTGCCAGCCTGAGGTAGATGGTGTGACTTTTGCTAAAAATCTCTCCGTTAACAGATGTTCTGCAATCGAAACTCTTACTCTCCACTAAATATACAATTTCTCACAAAATTGTATACTTTTCCCCAACAATTTACACAGAAACATCCATATTTGTCCGAAATTTACACTAACTTGTCGACTCACGTAGATAAAAGCTAACAATTGAACTGGCCTCCAATGTATTAGGTCTACCACTGGTAATACGACGAACGATAATCGTAATTCTTAATATTCTACCCACGGGTGAACGAAAAAACAACAATGTAGGGTACAAGAATAACAACTACGACAATTTAGGTAACCTCGTTGCAGTAGTAACTGCTTAAATTTACTGATGTCATGATGGCCCCAAGTATTTCATATCAATAAATATATAATGCTGAAACATCTATCACAGATAGGGTGATGAGCAGTCAAGGTGTGAACTCACCAAATTGATCGTCTAATTACCATATTGCGCGCTTACTATTTAAAATGAGGGTATTTCGTTGCATACTACATGTTGCGCTACAACGTATCATCAAAACATTTGACTTAATAATGGGTGATTGTATGAAAATTCAATGTCTGATGGCTTTAGTGATAATTTAAAATTTAATATAAGTAGCAAAAATTGAGAATTTTAGTCAGATAACAAGTACTATATTTGTTATGATTATCGACCAACCACGCGCACTCATATCGAACGGCCATAATGGATTTGTCCTTCGCAGTATTGACCGCAGAACGTCGATAAGTTCGATCGAATTTTTTCGCACGCTTTCTGGAAGGTCGTTAAAAATTGCTTCTTAACCGACTTTTTTCATACATTTTGGATGCTAAATGACTGAAAGATCGTTCCAGTCACTAATTAGTGGTATTTCCCTGCACGACGAAGCTACCCTCAATAACATTTCTTTAAAAGCTGCTCTGGACAGTCAAAATTTCGATATAAATGGACAGAGTCATGATGAAGGATTATCTGTACCAGGAAAGGGAGTGAACATTGTTTCTAAGCCGAGAATGATTTCTTCTGGAATACCTGCTAGCTCCGGTTGTGGGACACTAACAATGGCTCCCGTTCCTATAGGGGCTCTTGCTCCAGGTAAAATTGGTCTCCCTTTAAGTGATTTGGAGAATATTCCTATTTTCAACTCTGGAGACTCTGGACCGCTAGAACTACAAGCCTTGCAAGGTGGTGCTCAAGCACTTCAAGGCGTCCAAACTGTTAAGCTGACATTCATAAACTGTGGCGATCAGCAAACTATTCTTCTCACAACTCCCTCTACTCATTTCACAATGCAAGACCAAAGTTTGGATGGGATGACCCTCACTTTGCCTGACAATTTATTAGCTACTGATCTTAATTTTGCTGGGCTTACTTCAATGCAGCTTGGTGAAATAACTAGCGGTAACGATAAACCCAATACATCGGAAAGCTCTAAATCCACAAATTACACTAACATGACTTCACTTCCACCTATAACCTCGGTGTCAGACAAGCTTTATAGTCAGATAGCTAACGACAACGACGCAATACAACAAAGCCATAGTTATGCTATCGAGGATTTAAAACCAGTGATGCAAAAAAACGAGAAAATACATGAAGGAAATCCAGGTAAGGTTATCATTCCTGTATATTGCTTTAGCTTATGCTCATAACAATCAGTCTGGTAATCTGAGTGCGTCACCAGTTGTCGTCACATCCCAAAATACGTTTAATCAGTCAGTTAGTGTTAAACCCGTTAAATTAATCGACCCAGGTAATAAAAATTATAATTTTATGTCTTGCTTAGGTAACGTATCACCCATGCCTCAAGTTGATGGAAGTGATCAGGAAGGTAATGATCCAAACCATCCAGATGACATGAGTGAGCTCAACACTAAGGTAGTTTAATAGTCTTATCGTAAACTACTGCCTTTTAGGATTTAGCCCAGCGAATAAGCGCAGAGCTAAAGCGATACAGCATTCCACAGGCGGTGTTTGCACAAAGAGTTCTATGTCGAAGCCAAGGAACACTTTCAGATCTATTAAGAAACCCCAAACCTTGGAGCAAACTAAAGTCAGGACGTGAAACTTTTAGACGCATGTGGAACTGGCTGAACGAACCTGAATACCAGCGAATGTCCGCTCTACGCCTTGCAAGTAAGTTTTTATCCCTAACTCACAATTTTGTAGCGTGCAAACGTAAAACAGAAGAAACTCAGAAAGCTCAAGATGAACGCTCTTCAAAAAAACCTCGACTTGTTTTTACTGATATTCAAAGACGCACATTACATGCCATATTCAAAGAAACTAAGCGTCCAAGCAAAGAAATGCAAGCCACTATTGCACAACAGTTAAACCTGGAAGTGTCTACTGTTGCTAATTTTTTCATGAACGCCCGTCGCAGATCTCTTGATAAATGGGTAGATGACAAGGATGTACAGCTAACTGCTTCAACGTCTTCCCCTGTTCACAGTCTAGAAGGGTCGCCACCAAACCACAGTGCACGCATGTCCGCCCACATGGTTGATCACTGTGTTGTACGGTCAGCCCACGACGCAATAACCACCCCACATCTTGCTGAATCAATGAGTGACTCAGTTCTTAATCGACTTCCAGGTTGCCATTCAACTATCCCAACTTCTGTCGAGCTCTCATCATCCCCTGCACCACCTAGTTTAACTCCGGATCCATCATTGTCTATGAACCATTCTGATGTTCATCTAAATGCACCCTGTCTTGTTAACGAAGATGCTCGTAATACCTTGCTTCTATCATCTGGTGACTCGAATGTATTACCATCTCAATTGCTGAGTCATTTGGTTGTCGGGGGACAGAATGCTATGTTGGTCGCTCAAAATGTTAGTCCAAATGCTGAAAAAAATATAATGCATTCCACTCCACTTTCATCGTCATGCATTACTTCATCTGGTCTTTCTACCATAAAATCAGCATTAGATTCATTGTGTGACCCACCGTCTTTGTCACCTCATTCTCATCTTCCTCCCGCTCCCGTTGAGTCTTTGCACAATATTCATCCTATCCCACGTTCGATGGCACACAGATCAACATCAGATACAATTTGTGCTGCAAACCACGTCCTACCTTCTGCATCTACACTTATAGGTCATGATAGACTTATTGTTGATTCTATTGGTCAATCTTCATCCACAACAGTCTTAACTTCCTCACATAATTTAGCCGACACATTAGTTCTTCATTCAAAGCAAGAAGATCTAAATTCTGGTCTAATAATCAATGCTACATTGAACTGACTTATTTGTTTTTTATTCATATATCATGTTTTCATAATATGCCCAAATGCTGTGTATGTTTCTCCCTACAATAAGTTCACTTATGAAGTTTATTAGTTCTGCGATTGTGTGATTATGAACTACCACTTTCTTTAATTTCTAATCAACTTTACTTGTTAAGTTCGCTGAAATGTCTAATATTTTCGACATGGGAATTGTCCCAGTTCCCACAAGGTGCAATATTTTCCTTTCACGGTCATAGTATTGATCATGACTTTTCATTTTTTTCTTGATAAGTGTACAGTTTTGTTTGGTAGTTTTCCTTGGTTTCTTTGTTTTTTTTCGCACATAATCGGGCTGATTTTCTTAATTAATGTGCTTTTTTCGAAAATTTATTTTTTTTGGTATATCGACTGCCGTTCTGCAAACTGCTGCATTTATTGTGGACGTGGTAAATTCTCTCTGTTTAAAGACCAAATATAATCACACCTGGTATGATAGAATGATAGGTCGGTTTTTAAACGAGATATGCCTCAGCTGAACGGCACTAGAAGTCCCTTTTGTTATTTGTGCTGTCGTGTGTAGTTATAGTCTCAGCTGTCTACATAGAAGTCAAGTTACGCCCCTAACCATTTCCTTAATGCCATTTAAGTCAGTATGTTTATTTACCAAATTCCGAATTGGGCTGGCCGTCCGTTTATAGTCTTTATAATGTGGTAGTCCCCACATTTATGTACGTTGACTGTTTCTTGGTCCTGGTATTTGCATTGTTCTTAGCAAGCTGAATATAAGGTTTGATTACCGCAAAATATAGTAACAATCCATTATATTTGTTTTCTTTTATGGGTGCTCAGCCAGACTGCATTTATAACTTCTTGTGAGAACAACGGCCATCTACTCGGGGTGCATTAGGATATGGTGTAGTCGAGATATCCGTGTGCTAACCAAAGGTCGAGTAGTAACAGTAGTTTGCTCTCTCCTACGATATGGATGCGTAACATGGCCAGTAATAGTGGTCATTAGTATTCGATTATAGATGTCTTCGGAGCATTGCTGGTATATCCCGGGACAGCCGAGTAAGCAATGCTGTCGTTAGGAAACGAGTAATAGGTAGGGATGGCAGATCGATGGGGTGGTTGGCGTACGTCTAACCACCGACTGCCTCGTTGAGCTTTGTTTTACGATGTAGGAATAGGTTGCAAGAAAGGGGTGGCCAAACAAGAACGTGGCAAATGTAGTCTACCTGGTTGGGGTCCGCGAGACGAAAGTCACCAATGGTTAGAGACCGTGATTGACGGCTCGAAATTGCTTACAGTGGCTTAGATGCATCCACTCAGTTTTCTATGGGATTCTTATCTTCTGAATCCCTCATCGCCTCGATCATTCTCTTTTTCTAAATTCATCTCACTGAATTATACTGGAATAATATCTTCGGACCCTAATATTCTCCATTACTGCCAATACTACTGTCTCTACCACTATGTGATTTGAACTGATATTTGCGTCTCTGTGTACTTACGTACGAAGTTCTACGTTATAACTGATCCCGTGTCGTCTTGGCCGCGCGCTATGCTCGATTTACTCATCAGGTCTGAATCATGAATTGGATTATGTGAAGTTTCAAAACCCGATTGTGATCTTGGTATTACCTTATAGGAATGCCCACCGAAGTTGTCTAAGTAGGTGTAGTTTCTGAGCTTGTCAAACTACTCATCTGAGGCATGAGTGTTCGTCACCTCTTGTGTAAATTATAGGGACCAGATGGTAGCAACTCATTGATTAGCGTAAATATGCAACTTGTGAAGTCGTTTGTTATCCAACACGGTTGTTTGTATTTGTTTAGCAGCCATTTCATGCGTGTAATCCTATATACTGCTGGAGATACGTAAATAATTATAGTTATGAAGAAGGCGGTGATATCGATGGTAACTAGATCCGATGAACACTTGGTCCAAAGGTAGCTGAACAAGAGGAGTATTTGTGATAAATCTATCTCGGTGACATGGTACTGTATGTTATATCCCCCTTAACTGTCAAAAATATTTTCGATGCTTCAGAATTCAAACCACGAGCCAGTATGAAATGTAATTACCTCAGAGTTTCGAAATAATATTCGATGAGAAATCACGTGATAGAATTCTGAGCTAATTGAATGTACATATCAGTTCTATTTCTGACATGTTCACTAATTGCAGTTGGATTGAATTAGCTTCGAACTACGAATTTCATCAGTTGGCTAATGATACTATCCGGACACTTACATAGAAGTAGGTCAACTGGGGCTTTGACCTATGACTTAGTCGGCGAAAGTCAGTTGTCTAATCACAGACTTTAATTCAATTCGTCAAATAATCTCAAAAAAAGTATAATAAAGTGAATAAATTATGTAATTTCAATATTTCCTCCGTGTTATGAAATACAAAACTAGTTAATATCATGTCTCCTCGACGTATTCTATACTTAATTTACTTCTGTATGTATTGTCATAGGTACTAATATTATAGAACATTCAGATAGTCTAAGGTTTGACGTATATGAATATAGGGCTATAATTGTTTAGCAGATATCTGATTTCTTCCGATATTTTTATGAGATAAATTACCATGATTGCATTTACTCCTTTACTACAACTTTTTTTCTAGATGTCCTTTAAATACCCCGGTAAAACCATGAGTAGGCAGAGTTCTCTCTCTTTGATACAACCACTGCCAGGGAAGCTGTACTCACTACCTCCCGATGGTAGAGGTGTTACTTACAAAATCGAGAGCACGAACAGCACACGTCCAGTGCTTAAACCCGGCTAGTCGGTACGGAGGATCTACGTAGTGACGTTAGAGAACCCTGATTCCAAACCAATGGTGTTCATGGTCTCCAGAATTCTGAGGGAACGAATGGGGTATGAACCTATTGTCGGTTATCGGTTACCATGAGACTGCATCTCCCGACGTTTCCCCACTCCTTTGTGGATTAGACCTGTAAGTAAAAGGCTCAGGAAGTGATCGCCTAATGTAATGACCTGCTTCGTTTTGGGTGCCCTGTCAGCCTCTCAGCCCATTCACAAACTAAGTGATTTATGTATCTCAAATATTTAGGTGCCCCTTTGTACCATTATTTTTGTTTAGGTAAATAAATAAACGGATGAGTTAGCTAAAAAGAAGCCTGTTTACTAATTGCGTTACTAACAGTTGTTAGATGTGTTAATCTGCCATATCATACACAAAGGTGTGACACACTTGGCTGATTCTACCAACAGGCTGACCACGGAATACCGAATGCTCGTGTATGGTGATAATTTTCAGTAACGTGGCCTGTCATGTTTATTGCGCACACCTAAAAGGTCACTCGATCTGTAAACAAACTGTATGTTATGGCTCATGACAGTGATTATTGCTATTCTAAATGTATTAGACATCAATCATGTTGATTACCAATAAAGATACAGACGAATTCTGTACATTATGTTCTGACAGTGCAACTATTTATACATAAAGAAAAAAAAGTTGGGCATGGAATTGGTAACCTCCTCCTGTAGAAGAGAACTGCTGAAAAAATGAGCCAACCACTTGCACATGTTAAGTCTTGATATAGGTCTTTGTGACTGACCAAAGATTAGTTGTTAATCAGAAAGACAGATCACATTTAGGCTATGGCGCATTATTCTGTAAATTCAAAATATGCTCAATAGCAGTGACTAATTTTATAATGTTATTATAATTAAAACATCAGTATATATACTAATTACATATTCTAAATATGTTTGTTGTTATCTTTCCTATGAATAATTTAGTAAAGATGTGTAAATTTTGAGGATGATTTCAATCATGAATTCATATAATCTATTTTATCCTAGACTGAGACACCTGAAATCAACAAAAAATATAACATAGATTAGTCATCTCGTTTGGTGAGTACTGTAATATTCGCAACTTAATGGTTATCATCATCAACATTACTATAATTTTCATTTCCACTCTACTTCACTGTGTCATATTAAATTACTTTTTTTCAATTAAGTTTAATTTCTAAAATGGTCATAAAATGTACTTCAATAATAGATAATAAAGTTGGTGATATTAATTGAAAATAATAAAATAAAATTATAAACCAGGAAAAATTAATTTTGACAAATCATCGAATTATTTTATTTATTGAATTACCTTTGTATTACATTCGTTTTATTCTAATAAGTAAGCATTTTGTGACTGTTGTGTACTTGTTAGAAAGTCCCTTGACTATGAATTGTATTAATGATAAACGTATTTTTATGTATACTGTTACTGCTTGTTGTTGAAATTACTTTAGGTTGTAAAAAGATTTCTTTCTTGCAAATAAAGTTTGAAGTATTTATCGATGGTTCTCTGCACTTCTAAGATTACACAGCTCACAAATGTTTGATCTATTACGAAAATTTGATGTTTTTCCCACGACATCCCACATATGATTGATTATCTGTATTCTTATATACAGTGCACTGATTATATTTGGTACTGAATTAATCTATAAATAATGTTAGACTTAGTTTCTGAATGTGTCGAATCACAATAACTGTCCCCCGACCGTAGATGCGAACTTGACTTGATGGTCGGGCTTCTTTATCATGATGAACCAACCGAACTCTATTGGCTTCAACATTTGTTACTTTAGGTACCACCATACCAAATTAGCACAAAGACACAATTTTCAATTCAAATCACACAGCAGTATAGGTAGTAGTAGAATTATGAACAGTATTCAGAAAGATTACGGTTTGAAGATGTTATCCAACGAGTATAATCTGGTGAAATAAATTTGAGAAAAGATAGTTGAAGGATATAAGGTATTCAGATTAGAATTTGGTAGAACACAAAGAGTGGATGCACCTGCGCCTCCTCATCATATTCAGGGGCCAGATGGCATGCGGTTCCGAACATCTTTCGATTCGGTAGATGCCACTCCGATCCACTGCTTCCCCCTTCCCTTTTGTTTTAACTTCCTAGCAGATAACACTGCGGTTTTCACAGCGTTTTGGATATCATTCCAAGCTGCCTCGAGGTAGGTATCACTTACATGACTGCCTAACCGTTTTTCTAGTTGGTCCTGAAATATATTCTTAGCTTTGCTATCATTAAGTAGAACCCCAGGATGTTTCGTTTTAGTATCGTTCCTACATCCTGTAAGACGCAGACAAATTCGCGCTCGTACTAGAGCATGATCTGAATCTAAGCCTGTGCTCCAGAATGAGTGACAGTCTTCTATCAAGCCTCTCCATCTGTGGCTGATAGCGATATGATCTAGTTGCGTCCATCTTTGCACTAATTTGGTATGGCAACTTGGACCGAAAAACGTACGATGAAGTTCTACGCTGTAACTGACTAACCATAACTGTCCTGTTATGCCTTCTTGCAAATATGTCTACATATTTAATGTACATTACTTACAAGTACATTAAACAATACTAACTCCATTAATGACAAGCCAAAGATAGTATACACGATTCGGCAAATGTCAGGAGTTCATCAAATTGTTCAAGAGTGTAAAAATTAGGGTAAGACGTAACACAATCATGTAATTTAGAACAAACATGGATTTTTATTTGTTTTCTGCTTTATCGCAAACCCAACAGTATCCTCTTAGTCCGTTGTTAGATACGATCAATATATGTTTTTCTTCCTCTACCCTAATTTTGCTTATACTTTGTCCTATTTTCAACTTCAATTCATTCGTTTCTCTTATATCCTTAAATTCAGTAACTCGGTATTGTTTACTTGATCAAATTTGTAATTTTAAAGCATAATTGCTTATCAAAACCTTTCTCTGGAAAAATATAAATGCTACGAATTACTGAAATAATGAGTCAAAACCTTTTTCATTACTTCGTAAACCTAACATCTGAAGTTTACTGGACAACTTGATAATAATAACTGTGGATGAAGAACCACCCAGTTAAATATTGTTTTGTTCTGTTGTGGTCTATACTACTCACAATTTAGCTTATAACCAGTATGCAGTGAAGTTTTTCCCTGAAGTTCCTAGTGATGAGAAGAGTATATGATCAAACTATTCTAAAGACTAAGCGAAAAGTGGAAGAATATAGCCAACGATCTAATTGTTTTGTAAATGAAGCTTAAGGATAAGGTGTATAAATTTTGCTAGGAAACTTTGTCTTCTTTCAACAAATTATTGATTACATCTGGTCCTATGTCTTCATTCACTACACTATGACTTGAATGATCATAGTAAGTATAAAACGTCTTTCTGAAAACAAAATGGAATAATTTTAAAAGTAGGTATTTGATCCACTCATTTAAATATTATTAACAAAACGTCATTTGAGAATACCTAACCCATTCGTAAATAATTTGAAATGAAACTCAAATAACAAAAGTGGATATCGAACTGCTAACCTAAAAGAAACATGATGATCGTATTTAATTTAGAACATGAGCGCATTACTGAGGAGTATCAAACTTCAGCGAAATAGTTCATTATTAATACTCCCATGTTTTTATTAATAATAAAATGATGAGAATTTATGGGCGAAACCTTAATGAGTAGGAATTTTTATTTCCGACGTTTCATGACTCAATGGAAGTCACTTCTTCCAGAGTAGATAAATAAATAATCGAAATAAATTAACACAAGTTTAAGTAGTAAAAAGAAAACAAAGCAGAATATTTTTAGTACAATCAAAATCATGATAGGTTTGAACATGCCAATGTAATGTTATTTTTGGTCAAGGTGATTTTGTGTGAGACCTGAAAGTGTTATTTGTTCGTATGATGAAGAGTAAGAAAGAATATATGATTTATGACATGAAGTAGTTGAGTAAAAACTTATAAATTCTGTTTTTGCGTAAAATTTTGTAGATAATGAGTCAAATATGGTTGTTTAAATAAACAGTCCAAATTAGATCAATCAGACCTTCCTTCTTATTGAGGGCAGAGGGGTTTAGCATAATATAAAATGCCTATCTTTATAGTTGGATAAACCTTTCTGAATTATTGTGATATTTCTAATATCAATTTTATGATTATTGAAGATAGGGTGTACCGCTGTTGTTGATTTAACTTGTAGATTTTCCAGTTTTAGATAATTATTAGGTTTTTTGTGTAGCTCAAGTGTTCTTTCGCATGAGTCGAAATTTCCTAAGATGACTGTCGGATACAGAATGCATCACAATCCGGACAACCTAGGTTCTGTTGTACTTTGGCAGTAAGGTAAAACTATAACACACAAACAGTGCATAGTTTCCTGTACTAATTAAACTTGTGTTAATTTATTTCAATTTTTTATTTATCTACTCTGAAGAAGTGACTTGCATTCAGTCATGAAACGTTAGAAACAAAAATTTCTACTCATTAGGATTTCAACAGAAATTATAATTATTTTATTATGATTAACTATCCATCTAATGCTCAGTTTCTTTCAAATTATCAAGTCCAGTCATGATATTAATATCTACAAGTTTTTAATATTTCTCCAATTATTGAAGAGAAATTAATTTTAAAAATATTTACAAAACTAATGTGTATATGCTATCAAACATGAACTGGCTATTATGTACTCTAATGATTAATTTGATTTAATGTGATTTAGTGAAAATTTGTTAAAAGACTAATGATCAAGACTCTGTAATTAGTATTCAACTTGCAAACTTATCATGTATTTTGAGTTTATCTCAAGAAAGCTATTTATTAATGGAATGAATGATTCAATATGTCCTGAGATTTTTTTATCATTTATCGATTGTGATGAATGATATTTTCTGAAGGTCATCGACTATAGGCTATGAGTGATGAACAAGATAATTGTTATTAGCTTTTCTAAAGAAAATGTGAATAAATCTAATTTATTTGTTTAAACTGATCATCCTAATGTGGTTTTACGTTGTTTACAAGCGAAAAAAATATTTCTGCATTACTCATGACACTGAAAATTACTGTTATTATATGCGAGATTTCATCAGCTATTTCTGATAAAATGAAAAGTAAAAACTAATACTAATCCCGTACTATATACGTTTTACTGTACGTCTGAAACATTATTTTTCAGTTGCACGAGGTTTTTCTTTTAATAACTGTTGTTGCATCATTGCCAATTACTGAGCGATCTATCTGAAAACTATTCTTTTTTCATTTACGGATTTCCTTTGTAGAAGTTTATCGTGCTCGGTTTAAATAAAGTATTTTCGGGCAGAGTTTTTGGAGGTTTGTGTTTTTACATATTTGAAATCATCAATCAATCATTGTTAGACCACCATTAGAAACCTGCAAGCGCTGGACGGCCGTTTCATCCTGGTATGGGACTCATCAGCAGTGCGTATCCACGAATCCTGCACCTCGCAGGATTCGAACCCGGATGAAACGGCCGTCCAGCGCTTGCAGGTTTCTAAAGGTGGTCTAACAATGTTTGATTGATGATTTCAAATGTTAAATAAAGTAGTTTTACTTATTTGAGAAAAGAGTTTATATTATGGACTAAGCAGACAGCTAATAAAAACCAAGGGACACTGAACATGTTGTTCAACTTAGTGGAGGCTTGGAATCAGAAACTTTACTTTTTATGGCTAGCGTTACCTGCGTGAACAACCAATAATCCACTTTTTCAACTTTAATTAATTTGCAATATTATTTGACCATCATCTCTTGTTTTCAACGGTATCACTTTCACTTCCAAAATTATATATAATTAATGCCGTTTGCGCTTTAAAAGCATACTCTTAAAACTACCTATTACAACTTTGATAATATCCTGAATTTTAAGCATCTCTATAGCTTTGTTTGATTTTGCCTTTGTTTGTCAATCACTTATTATGAATTTACAACTAGGGTATAAGATAATATAAAGAAACAAGTTATAGTCAATCAAATACTTTTGTACAATTTATAAAGAGACAAAAACATGTATCGTTCATTGTCTTTTGTTCCACTAACACCTGGTTCATATTGAAATACACATACTCATTTAATAGAACAATCTGAAAAATACTGTTTGTTTAAATAAGCCTACTGTTAAGGTCGTATATTATTTCTTTTTTTTTCAGTTTCATTTGTCATCAACGCTACTACTATATATGTTACCACCTACTGTTTATGAATTCAAATTTTAGTGTATCACCTAATTATTTATTACATTTATTTTAATTTCTATTTATTTTCTCCAAAATAGTATTCTCTTATATTCTGATCTTGCATATGATATTATTTAAAACTAATCAAATGATGTGTTTTTAGAGTGTATAATTTATATTTATCAGTATCATTTTTTTTTCAATTATTATGATTAAAATATTTTCTGTACGATAGTTCAGTTTATATATTATTCAGGTGATCATAAAACTAAGTGAATTGAACTATATAATTACGAGAATTAGTTTAGTGTCGGTGATGTATTAGATGAGAGCATATGATTTAGTACAATATCTGTAAACATTATGATTAAGATGAAATGAAATTTCGTCACAGTGACATAAATCTTATATATTACACTCAACCCTTATAGTAACAGTTAGGAAATTTGAGATGTAGTGCGAATGTTACTAGTAAGTTGACAGATGAGATTGATCTAGTCCATTTTCAATAACATCTCTGCATTATTTTAGCAGAAAATAGTTCAATATACAAAGTAATTACCCTTTCTTCTTGTGAAATATAACATTTTATGAAACTGAGCATGTCTGATCACGTTCTGTACTCAATCAGCTTAACCCTTCAGTCCCACTCTCAACCATAGTTTGATCTTTTTAGTTTACAACAGGAAGTGGTGATTAGATCCGATAATTTGGTTTTTGTTTGGTTTAAGACAACCACTTACTTACTTATTTACTTACTTACGCATGCTAGCTCTGATAGAGTATAGGCCACTTACCAGCTAATTATTTTTCTTGTTAGAATTTTTTTGTGAGTTGGATTTCTACAAGATGGGCGCGCTAAGCCCATGCCCAACCCTCCGTTTTTATCCGGGATTGAGACCGGTAGTAACCCTGGAAAGACTCCAGACGACATTTTGGTTTAGGACAGTTTTCTCACAAGAAATGTTTTACGAAGTTTAAAACTTCTTAATGCTTATTACTCAGCAAAGAATAATATCCACCCCGGTGTCTTTTACAAAAACTACTTTAAACTGAAAATTTTCCTGTGTGAGTATTCAATTATTCTCGTTCTTCAAATATTGATAGATGTGATGTATTGTGACAGAAAACAGAAATTAACACTTTGTGTTTTTCAAAAAAAAAATACATTCCGATAATGTGTTCAGTTTTACAGATGGATATTTTTATCGAATTTGAACTGTGATTACCAGTTAAACCTAAGAAAATGCTTAGCTCTATTTTAATCTAAATACCAACAGAAAGACGATATAAACTCCATGAGTAAACACAAAGGTCAGTAAACAAGCTGATAGTCATCTTGCCTCAGTAGCTGAAGAGATAACTCAGTGAACTTCGAACTGATAGGAATGTGATTCAAGTCTCAATGTGAATGTCATCAAAGGAATGCAAGTACATTCAGTAGATCAGTTGCATATTGATCTGGATGTGTTAAAATATTTAGAATTATTTGAATAAGACTGATGAAGACATATTTTCAGCAAATTATATTGTATATAAGTGGTTGAACAACATAGTGAATATTCAAAACTAGTTCAAATCAACTTAACCTTAAAAATCATTTCATACTTAAGTAATTTCGAAAGAAGAAACTGGGTATTTCAGTCACAAAAGAAAATTTTTTCGATAATTTACTAGATGAAAACAGGTAAATGTGGACAATAAACATTCTAAATCATTCCTATAAACTTCTTAAAACTGTTTGTTAGAGCCTGTCGTGTTTATAATAAGATAGTTGAAATATTCAGAGCCTTGTGAAAACTGTTCACTTAGCTACGATCCATCTATATTGTAGTATTTCGTTCGCACACTTGTGACAACAGTAATTTAGGACTACTGAGAAACAACCTAACTTCAATAGATTTGTTTCATAAACTAAGCTTGCACTTAATTTTTAATCCGTCTTTCCTATTTCCAAAACCAAATGACTCCAAACAACTCTATCATAACTAGAGATTTTTGCATTTATGTGATCACCCTTTGTTAATTGGATACTCCACAATTTGGGGTTCATTGAAAATTCAATAATATTGTTTTGATACATGGTGAAATTGTAATGGTAATCATACTTAGATCATTCTCTGCTAATATCCGTGTGATTTGCTACTTGATTTGAAATCGTCAACGGAAATATGAGTTGATGAATCTGCTTTTAAGACTACACGTTATGTCTAAGGTTCGAAACTAAGATCATCAAATCTTAAGGGGCTAGTAAAATCCTCATTGATAATTGAAGTCCCCAGTCTGAATAAAACCATAAAAGAGACAAGAAAGAAATCGGTAGTAAACACCATTTATTCATTCTTAATTATTAAGAATAAGTGAAATTAAAGAAGAATATGAGCATGAGTAAAAATGAACAACAGAATTCGCTTCTTTTAATTTTTAGCTAACTAAATTTATATACTACTATGTGATATTTTATAAGTGGTTAATAATTTACTGCTCTACAGAATATTAGTTTGAATAAATTAGTTCTTTCATAATGGCCACTATTGCTTTCAGTGTCCAGCTTTGGATATATGTGATTGAGTTAAAGAACACGCATATTGTCTTTTAAATAATCCAAACATTACAAGCATTATTATTAAGCAGTTAGTTTCATGATTAATTTTTGGATCAATTGATGGGATATGTCGATATACACTTAGTCATACTCAATTAAAGATATATGCCAATCAATGGAAATCTGTATTCCTATCGTATTTTTCATGAAATATACTACTGAAATGAAATGAAACAGTAAGGACAACCAACGTAGATCTAAGCGCTAGAAAAGACAGACATTTCATTATCAGTGGTAATTTGAAAGGAACTGAAATCGACCCCACGAGCAATTGAAGAAATCTGCATGGCAATCAGAGGACTTAAGAGAACCAAAGCAAAAGGGCTAGAAAATACACCAGCCGAAGCTCTGGAAACAGACATAGAAGTAAATTCAAAGATGATCCACATACTCTTCAGCACGATTCAGGTGGAAAAAAGTACCAACAGCTTGGAAAGAATGATCACTCATCAACGTACCAAAGAGAAAATATCTGAGCAGCTGCGGGAACTACAAAGGAATTACACAGCTATCAACACCAAGAAAAGTCATCAACATAGTGTCACTGAACAGAATAAAAGACACAAAACTCATCCAACTTCAAGGTCGACAAACCGGATATCGTAAAATTCGATTGTTTACCGACCAAATCATGATAAGATAGATCGTTGTTGAATAACCGTTTGTATGCAACGCATCATTTTACATCAACATCCGTGACTTTGAGAAAATATTTGGCAACAACGACAGGATGAAATTATGGAGACTTCGACTCTACAGTATACCTTGGAAGATAGTCAACATCATACGGGATTCATACGACGGAATGCACTGCAAACTCATGCATGGTGCACACCTCACAGATTCGTTCCAAGTGAAGACCGGCGTAGAACAAGGCTGATTACTGGCACTCTTGCCCTCGTTCTCAGTGGTTTGCCGGATTATGAAGACTTCAGAAACTCAGTAGAAGCGCAGATCACCATGAACAGCTTAGATGCAGCTAGGCGACCCACACTTCACACACGACCTATTTCTCCTATCCCACACGCAACAACAAACGTAGGTGAAGACAAACAGTGTGACAGCAACTCCTACAACAGTAGGTCTCAACATATACAGGGAAGAAGCAAGATCCTCACGTACAACATGACATGCATCAACCACATCACACTTGACAGAGAAACTTTGGAAGATATGGAAACGTCTACATATCTGAGCATCATCACTGATGAGTAAGGTGGATCTGATGCAGATGTGAAGGCTCAGATTAACATAGTAAGGACAGCATTTATCCGATTGAAGATCATCCCTGACTCAAAACAACTCTCAACCAACACCAAAGTCACAATTTTCAATACGAACGTCAAAACGGTTCTAGTGTATGGAGCGGGGACTTAGAGAACCATGCGCAAGATACAGGTGTAAATTAGCAGTTATCTATGCAAGATACCGCAGATCCGTTGACCAGACACCACTATATATATATTTAGGAAGTAGAGAGAAAGAATATAGGTGTTGGGTGAATAATGTTTTAGACCTTGACACTAATACCTTAGACAAATTTTTCAATAAATTCACTTTTTGTATGGATATGTACACGTATTTGTCTGTCGTTTTTATAAACTATTATTTTTCTTAACATTCACTCTGTTATTAGCTAAGCAAATAAAAAATTACAAACACTTTAACGATATATATTATATATGCTGAATAATATATCGTAACAGAAAATAAGTCTTTTATTTCTGACCTATTTACAATTCATATCAACCCGAGAAGGTAAATATCGAAAACCATCTCTCATAGAGCATAATGTGAAATAAATCCAACTGATTGGTTACTTTGTATGAAGGTCAGATGTAAATTATCTGTTTCATTTCTAAAGAAAATTGCTTAAAAGAAATGGTAATCAAGCATCAAACATTCAAACTAAATTTTAGGTGTTCTAGTTTAATGCAACAATTAACAGTCATTCACAGAACTGCTATTTAACTTATTTGGAGAAAATTAACAGAATGAAGTCTAAATCCAATGACGGGAACTTTTAATTGTCACCTAATTCAGTATAGATCGTGACTGTCATTTAAGGTCGTTTGATGGGAACATTCGATATCATTTACCAAAAGATTTACATCATAAGCCAATAACCTTTATTAATAAATAATATCAGTGGTTTGTAGAAAATATTCAATTTCAAGAGTTCCCATTCAGACAATCATTAAAAACCAAGCTACATATGACAGTTGTTTACTGATAGAATGTTTAAATTTTCGATCATTGAAATGAGAGTGAGTCATTACTAAATCGGCCCGATTCACAATATTACACTGCCATAATCGAACGAAATAAACACCAAATGTTATCTGGCATTTAATGGTTGTCCAGGTAATGACAGTCAACTGTGTAAACTTTCTACAAGAGAACATCGGCAGACTCACGTTACAGATTCTGTAAATTTCTCTACTGCATGAAAGAAGCAATATTTATCCACAAGATCAGCAAATAAATTACATATGGCAACACTGTTTAACAAACTCTAGAATTCCATAATAGTTATTTATAAAGTCAAGAAAAAGATGATGCAATTGTTCAAACATATACGTCTAGCTTGATGACAAAAAAAATCAAGACATCAAATGCACTGAATGGACTCAGCAAACAAGCTGAACATTAAGTTACAAAAAAGAGACTTTTTAATGTTTATCTAGTGGTTCACGTATAGTAGATTATTGAAAAGCAGTTTAAAAATGTTATGTTCGTCAAATGATATGCTTGAGCTATTACGAGTTCACCTTAGTCGGTAAACGAGAGCGAAGGCAAACCATCCAGTGACTCGGCAGGCTACTCTAATCCGAGCGTGCCAAGCCTCCACTAAGTCGAAGAATAAGCCTTGATATGGCGTAGAAAGTGTATTCTACAAGCACTCAGAAAAGTACAGAAGAAGAAGAAGGATCATAAAACTTTGCAGACAATGCAAATTTATACAGTTAAGTCGACCGTAAATACTAACCAATAGGAAGCACCATTTAAAAATATGTGAACTTGATACTATAGGACGACCTTAAATATTGACCGATAGGAATTGACCAATAGAATTAAACTCACTAAAAATTTCTTTAGGATATTTGATGGATATCCTAATAAAAAAATTAGTCATTACAGTTTCTCCGCTTCCTACGATTTACTTCAGTTTCAAAAATCCTCCTTATATTATCATTTGATCGTCTTTTTGACATCTGACATTCTCTAAGCTAAACTAGTTTAGTCCTGAAGTACTCATCGTCATCATGAATAATATAACCAATTCCTTCATTGAATGTTTGTGATGTTTTTCTGCAACAGTAAAAAGATAAATAAAACTTAGAAACCGAATCTATACAGCATGAAGTTACAAACTTAATTACGCAAAAGAAGTGTTCTCCAAAGGTTGTAACAGAGAAAGGAGATCAATTTAGTGTCTTTTATATGATAAATGTCGCTAAAAATTTTATGCTGAATACCATTGATTGTATGAGTGTTGTTATTCACTAAAGCATGGACAGTCAATATCGTTACATATCCACTATCTCGTTTATGAGGGACTATAGAGCTGTTATAAACATCTTGATCCCTTGGTCTCATTTCTTGTCTTTAGTCATGTACCAAGCAAAATCGAGAATTTCTATGGTTGTGTTCAAGTGATTCAAGGAACATCCTGAACGAATATTTTCCTTGCTTCCATATAGTCAGTTGGATTTACCTGTTTTTTATGGGCACGCTAGACGATTTGAGCTTATTTACTTCATGATGGTTTGCCTAACGACTGATTCTGTAAGTCACAATATTAGCTCAAAACGAAACAGCAGTTAATTCAGCATAAATATTTAGATCAATAAATAGGTTATTTCGAAAATCTTAAAGGAGTCTAAATTAAGTAAATTAATGAAATTTAATAAGAAGTTTTTAGTGGCCAAGGATCTCACTCAAATTCGCACGAACAGTTGGATATTCTTCCAAATAAGTCTCTGCTTAATTTCCGAATTTTATTCTCAGGTAAATCTCGTTTGTACAACGACGGTAATTGAAAGCCCGATACTGTTTCAGTTGGACGAATTTATTTCATTCTCAGAGAGACATGATAATAAGAAGCGTAAACGAAGAGAAGGTGAGAGGATCAACTCTGTTTAACTAGACATAACTGGCTATTTATAGCTGTATAAAAATAAGCTAGACGTTTGATACATGAAGCAACCAATGCATATACACTCACGTCAAACCATTCAACGCTATAAACAACTAACTGACAAGGTCGAAAGACATGCAAATAATGTCTCTATCAACTAAGCTTGTCCAAAAGTAAGAACAGTTCATGTGGGCTTGACATCTAGGTACACACTAGACATTATCAACAAATTATAACTTTTTACTAAAGGTAACAACATGCATTAAAAGTTGTTATTTATTAATTGTATCTTTATTATTATGAAATCAACTTCTTCTTAAGACCACTTCATCAATAACATACAAACATCAACCAGTCTTAATTTTATTGTGTTTGTTTTTCTTCACCATATCGAAATACAACTTCATGATTAGGGTATGTGAAACGTTTTGTATAATAAGATGACCAATTGTTACTAAGCTGTTTCTAGATGATGAACAGTCTTGAAGTATAATGACTTCATGTTAGTCTAAAAATCGTGTTCATTTTGACCTGTCTAAAAATTTATCCAGGTACCGCAATGTATGAAATCACATGTTAATTGAACATGACACTCGTGACATATGTCTTGGGTAATGTGATACAATTTATTTCGAGGTCTAACTTTCTTAAAAAAATTATTCGCAAATAAGATTTATCAAAAATTATAGCTCATTTCAATTATGTAGAAATTTCATGCCTCTCAGTTTGTGCATTCAGTAACCAGTTGAAAGTCCACAAGTTATTAGTGAAAATCCTGTTGCATTCTATTTTACTTTTATTCACCTTCAATCATAAAAGAAACGTTCCAAACAAAAAGATAATTTACTGAAGAATACACACCTATTTTATTTATGTCTGTCACTTCTGTCGATACGACCTACCCATCAGAAGTCTAAAAAATTCTGTCCTGATCTCTCCTTTCTAGTCGTTGCAATGTGCTATTCATTCATTTGATGTCCACCTTAAGTACTGGAGAATACATGTGAGATAACATGGAATTAATTTTGAAAATGTAAATAAGAGGATTCCATTATGTAATCATAATATATTATTGAATAACGAAGAGGTAATATATATTTCATCTAAGGAATTAGTGGTTATATGTTAATGAGCAGTTAAGATAAACAAATTCATGTGAGAGATTACAAGCCTGATTCACTATTATGAAGCTTACAATACTATTCTTTTGTTCACTATACAATACAAAAATTCGGATTTATATACATGACTACTAAACACTATTTAAGTTGAAAATTATTGAAAACTGAATAGTATTAATAGCCTCTTCTTTATTACTCAGAGATATTTAGGAGTGTGTGTAAAAACACTGTATGAGTGTTTTGAATATTGTTTTTTCTTAATGTTAGTAAGGATATCTGTAAAACAACCATAATTCAAGAACCTAGTAGCTTTTATTCCAAGTTTAATACTATGATCATTTGACTCGCTTTCAATACTGACTGAATTCTATCGTTCATATATTCTAATTCGAACTTTCGTAATTCTACTAGACGATAACCACTAGTCAGTAAACCATCGATATTATTATTATTATTATTATTATTATTATTATTATTAGTAGTAGTAGTAGTAGTAGTGTAGTGAACGAGAACACAGGTGGGGCAACCGAATTGTACTTAACGAAAATTACAGAGTTACTCAGTAAAATCGGAAAACCATATCGTAAATCGTTCATTTGCAAAAGATCAGTTCATCCTATGGAACTGGACTGTTCCTGTTGCAAAACATCATTCCATTGTCACTATTCATGCGTTTCATACAAATTCCATTGTTTTCTAACTCTTCCTTTCTTGATCTTCCCCCATCTTCTGCTGCCAGACATTACGTTGACACTCGCGTCATATACTACTTATAAGTAGCGCGCACCACAGTAGTGGTAGTAGTAGTTTATTTAATCTAGCAATAGGATTATTTTGATTGGTGTAAGCTAAAATAACACTGTGATTAATGTATTGTATCTATGGTAGATGAAATTCATAGAATATTTAATCTGTATTAATCATCCGTGAACGCACCCTTAAATTAATGTCAATAATTTTATTAATTTCATATACATGAGAAGCCTATATGATGACAAATTAATGTATCGGAAACTAAAGTTTCTTTATTGTCTATAAATTCTCCATGTTATTGAGTATTCACTTGATGAGTTTCTTTAACCGATTAGTAAATTTCTTTAAAATTTATTCCACTAATTAATTTGACAACCTCATAGTTCATTCTGGAGATATAATTGGTGGATGGATCTTGACTCTCTTTTTATTGAAGCATATTACAGATTTTCATGCAGTATACGTGTAAGAAATAAACACAAAACTTAGTGAGTCACTTTGTTGTCAACTTCACAAACTTCTTTCTCAGTTATTGATGAATAGAGGTCCTCATGAAACACTGAAATGTCACCCTGCTGCTTTATACATTCAAATGATGTGACATGAATAACTTTAATGGCTGATAGTCATTACTAATATGCCCTAATAGACAAGCTTAGCTGAGTAAAGCAGCTGTTAGATATCTGATTGGAGTTCTAATGAAAAAAAATGACATTATCTAGGAAACCATCGGAAAGCACATAACACTGAAAAGCTGCTTCTCCGTAGTGTGGTTGGGAGAAAGGTACTGGTGTACTAAGAAATATAAAATTAGTGGAAGACAACTGCCTAATCCTCTTTTTTACTTTAAGCGATTCTTTAATTGAGCAAACTTCATATCAAAGAGCTCTTATACGATGACTGGATCGTAAAAAACTGTCAACTCAGATTCGAAGTGAAGTGACCAGCTTATCCGTAAACTAAACCGTTTATGATGTTTTAGTTTGACAGTTCGAATTCGTTTCCACCAGAGATACATTATTTCGGAACTCAGACAGGGAGTTGTTATTGGCAAACGACTGCTGCTTCTTTCATCTTTCCTTTACAAAAGTTCAGTTTATTTTCTAAAAAATCTTGAATGTTCTAAATAAAAATGACTACTTATTAAGAACATGGGTTACATACCGTCTCATTTGAGACTTGTCAGCTAACTTTCAACAATAAAGCATTATTCAACTATCCATCACTTCTAATATCCATTGGGCTACTACTGTATAGGACAATCGGATGCACATGTTAACAGAAAAAAATCAATCCGTTCATGGTGAAATGTATGAGGAAATCAAGACTAGATAGAATATATATATTTGCAGATGACATTATTGGTATACAAAATCTGCACATGTTATCATGATACAATCACTTGCAATAGATGCAGGAGTATGGACGTCTTATTTCACCCCGTTTCTGGATTTCAGTATACTCTGATCCGACAGCTAAGATGTAGAGCTTCGTACGTACGTAAATCAGTTCAGGTTGCCATAGAAAATTAGTTCAGAGATGCAATTTAGATAGAACACTGGGAAGACATAATTGATTTGAAAAATATGATGTATTTGTTCGATACATTTCGAACAATCCGCTCACACATATACTTGTCAAGGCATTTTATATGAAGATTAATAAAAAGGCAGTTAAAAGAAAGTTCAAATAGATGATAATTTTAAATGGAGAGAAAAAATCAACGTAAAATAGAAACAGTAAGAAAGGGTAGGAAATTGTCACATTACCTTGGATAGATATTCAAATTTATCAAAAGGAAACATTACCTTGGGACATAAAATGGCTTAAAGATTACCAGTGTAAATTCAAGGTTATAACAAATTGTTTCTATATGCATAACGGGGGGGGGGGGTTAATTGACGAATAGTCGAGGCTTCCAAAAACCTCAAATGCAATGTTTTGAAGGCTGTCTTGATGTCAATCTTTTGATCAGTCTCAATCATGTGATTTGCGATCGATGAAAAAGGTTTTCTGTTTCCCACGTTTAACGGGTCATCTGAAGTTAGAAAACGCTTTTATTAATCTTCATATAAAATGCCTTGACAAGTATATGTGTGAACAGATTGCTCGGAATGTATCGAGCGAATACATCCTATTTTTCAGATCAATTACGTCATCTCACTGATCTATTAAAATTCAAAACATGGAGTAAATTTTTTAAATTTCTGAAAAGAGATACAATTATCGATTCTAATTCCATAGTAGTAGAGGTAGAAGAAAAATTAGCGGGGCTGGAAAAGATTAGGGTTGGAAGACATTATTCAAGAAGTGGTATCCAGTGAAATGAGTTTTGAAAGAAAGCTAGGGGCGGTCATATCAAACAGTAGCACAAATCCACGGAGTCACTGATAACTGGATTGAACCTCGCTGATAGGTGTAGACTACCTGTTTGGTGTTTACAAGAGGACAACAACTGATGGTTAGAAAGTGAGAACGGCGTGGCTCAGAATCGTTTGCAATCGCGCACGTGCATCCATTCTGTATCTTCTCTCAAATCATAATCTTCTGAACTCCCCAAGACCTCTGTCTTTCTCTTCCTAAACTCATTTCACTGGAAAGAGCTTCTTGAATAATGTCTTTGAACCCTAATCTTTTCTATTCCCGCTAGTTCTTCTACTATATGTACTACTGTAGGATTTGAACTGACAGTTTCGTCTCTGCTCAAAAGTGGTATGGAAACTTGAAGTGATGTACGTACGTGTGAAGTTCTACGTTGTAATTGACTGAATAAATAAATTACATCATTCAAACTTCTTACGTAGACGATTTATTTGCGAACAGTGGTGGGTGGCGAAAGCAAAAGCGATGGAAAAGGCAGCGGCGATAGGCAACACTAGACAACTTTTCCGCCTTATTAAAGAAACTGGTGTTAAGAAATCTCAGCTCGGATACAGAAGGCTCGATTGGCTTTTGCCAACCTGCGTCACTTATGGCGTAGGCGTGATATCCGTTCTCTAATAAAAAGACGAGTGTACTGTGCAGCAGTTCGTTCCGTTCTCCTATATGGCTGTGAAACATGGCCGTTAAGAGTAGAAGATGTTCGTAGGTTACTGGTTTTCGATCATAGGTGTCTTCGAAGCATTGCTCGTATACCGTGGGACAACTGAGTAAGCAATGCTGTCTTTAGGAAACGAGTACTAGGTAAGGATGGCAGATCAATAGATGAAGTGGTGAAACTTCATCAGTTGAGGTGGTTGGGACATGTGTTGCGTATGCCTAACCACCGACTGCCTCGACGAACTTTGTTTTGTAGTGTAGGAGTAGGTTGGAAGAAAGTTAGGGGCGGCCAAATCAAAACATGGCAGAAATCCATGAAGTCATTGACTAGTGGACTGAGCCATGTTGGTAATTGTCGACTACCTGGTTGGGGTCCGCGAGATGATAATAATCGATGGTTAGAGACCTTGAATGACATGGCTCAAAATCGTTCGCAATGGCGCCGGTGCATTTATTCTTTGTGTTCTCTCAAATCCTAATCTTCTGGATACTTCAACACCTCTAGTTTCGACTCTCTAAACTTTTCTCACTGAATCATACTTCTTGAATAGTATCTTCTCATCCTAACCTCTCCGATTACTTCTAATTCCCTTACACCTCTTCTACTATTAGATTTGAATTGACGATTACTTCTCTGTGCTGATGTGGTATGGCAACATGAACTGATGTACTTATGTACAAAGTTCTACGTTGCATCTGACTGACTGACTGACGTAGATGATTTAAACAGTTACAGATTTAAAGGAAAGAAGTAAGTCGTGTGAGATTTGAAATCTATGTAGATTTATTTTTCTTAGTTTATCCCGTGTAGAGTATTTATTGAACGATTGTTTGCTTTTTATCTTAAGACTTTTTTCGGTATAATAATTTTTATTATATCTGTTAACTCCTACAATCCACAGTCAAATAACCATGAATATTTGACCCACTTATTTTTTGGGTGCTTCTTCTTTGTCTGTCTAATTACCCGTTACAGTTCTAAGCTCAAGGATCAGATCGATGAAAAGTCATAAAACAGGGTTCAGTTGTACACCTTCAACTAGTGTATATCTATGTTCACTGACAAACGAGTGATTATTTTCAAGTTTAACTTTTAATGCTTTTTTTCCGAGATGAAGCCATGTTTAATAGGCATTTTAAGTAATAGCATAGTATAGATCTAACAACTACACTATAGAGTGGTAAGCCTAGATCTATTATACACACAAATTTGTTCCCATGAAACTAGGCCAAATTTACCATTACTCCTATGGATATTCTTGTTTTGTATTCCACACATTTTTCTGCTGTTCATTGGTGCATGAATAAATTATTACATGACATCTAAATCGTATATTTGATCTACTTCAATCGCTTTTAATTGCTTGTTGTTGGAAAATTGAAGCTTGTAAATACATAAGCTATTTTTAATTAAATATCGAATGTATGTAAATAGACAGGTAAAAAGAGTAAAACTACCTTGTTTGTGTAGGATCATCGAAATAATTTGTGACAAAATATTATGAATCAACCAATATATCTATTGATTGTATCTTATTGTCTTGAGAAGATTTTTAAATAAATAGAAAATTTCATTGAATATTCAATTGATATAGATGTGCATTTCAAATGTTTCTTGATCAAGTAAATTTAATGAATTTACATCAGTTACCACATTATGATATTTTCAAGTAGTTTTAGTGATGATAGAAATCATTTATCGGTAGTGGTATTATGTTCTCTGGGTTTCATAGGTTAGTTGTGAAGTTTTCGTCACCTATTTTTACTTGAAGCTTAAAGAATGCCATTATACCAAACACATCCACTTGAGCTACAAATCTTCATCGCCAGTTTATAGAGACTAGTAAGTCAATATAGCGAAAATAATCAAATCTACTGACAATTAGTAATGATTGTACAAATGAGTATCAGTTCTCACTTGTTTGCATAAATAGAAGTAAAATATTTTATATTGAAGCTAGACTTTTTTTTTCTATTCTGCTACTTACTCCATTATGCTATTACATAGAATAGTTTATGACTACTAAATAAAAGTTGATAATAAGTAGGATTTTGATGGAACTGAATTTTATAAAGAGATTCATATTCTAATTAATTCTAGGTCATTGCTTGACACCAGTGAACACATATTGACTGGATTGAAGATACAAATGACCAAAATTCTGATTAAAAATTACTGACCGTTGTGACTATGGCGGAGCATTTTACAGCAACGTCAAGATGACATTATGGAGACTTCTTCAACACTACAGTGTACCTGTGAAGTTAGTCAACATACGAAGGGATACTCTGCAAACTCGTGCATCGAGCACACCTCACAGATTCATTCCAAGTGAAGACAGGTGCAGAACAAGGCTGCTTACTCTCCCTCTTCCCCTTGTTACCGGTGGTTGACCGGATTATGGAGACTTCGAGACCTCAGTAGAAACTCAGATCACCGTGAACAGCTTAGATGCAGCTAGGCGACCCACACTTCACACACGACCTATCTCTCCTATCCCACACTCAACAACAATTACAGGTGAAGACAAACAGTGTGACAGCAACTCCTGCAACAGTATGTCTCAACATATACAGGGAAGAAGCAAGATCCTCATATACAACACAACATGCATCAACCAAATCACACTTGACAGAGAAACTTTGCAAGATGTGAAAATGCTTACATATCTGAGCATCATCACTGATGAGTAAGGTGGATCTGATGCAGATGTGAAGGCATGGATTGACATAGCAAGGACAGCATTTCTCCGACTGAACAACATCCGGAACTCAAAACAAATCTCAGCCAACACGAAAGTCACAATTTTCAATGCGAACGTCAAGACGGTTCTAGTGTGTGGAGCGGAAACTTGGAGAACCACGATGGCCATCATGAACAAGATTCAGGTGTAAATTAGCAGTTGTCTACGCACGATACCGCAGATCCATTTATCAAACACCATCAGAATCAGCCTACTTTGGAAGAGAACGAATTAGATTTCATCAGAGGACGGAATCAGGAAAACGCGATGGAGAAAGCATCCGACTGCGTCACAAGACCAGCCGTAACTTGGAATCCTTAAGGCCAAATGACAATATGAAGACGAAAGTACACATTACGTCGGGAATCGGAAGGAGACATGAAGTGAATGAATAGCAGTTTGGTGGAACTGGAAAGGAGAGTTTGGAATAGAATTGGCTGGATAATGTTGGTCGGTGGCCTATGTTCCGTTAAGGCTTTCAGGTGTACGCTAGTAAGTAGTTAGCTTGTTCAATGAAATTTAATTTGTAGTTTTATTGTTTAACTGTGTCTAACATATGCTTTGACCAAAATGAGTTTAAAAAGAATCTGAACTATGCACTGATAAAATATAACTAAAGCATATTATGGTAGCTAACTTCAAATTGTAACAATAGAACTCATACCACGCTGTTATTATGTACATAAATGATACAGGAATTAATACAGTATAAAGATATATGTTGCTTTTTATGTATGTTCAAACACATGAGATACATTTTTTTATACAACTAAAAAGATACTATGAAACCATATAAACATTAGCAATTCATATTCTTTGTAATGATTCAGCGTGACAAGCTTCATTTCATCCATTTCCCTAAAGATAAAAGAGTACAAATTGAACACTAAACGCTATAAGTTTTCATATCACTTTTTTCTAATTATGGACTTGTTTAAAACAAAAGCGTTGTGAATAACATACTAATCATGCTTCTATGTTCATACAAACAAACAACATTTGTACATGTATACATTAATGTGAGAATTAGTAAAATTTACTGTTCATCTATGTATTTAATGATTATTGTTAAATACAAAGCTGGAGTGGTTGTAAACCTTGAAATTATTATAAAACAGGTGGTCAACACAGCTGCATGACGTCTCGTTTCGAATATCACATAGAACTTCCATGTCTGGTGATATTTTGAATCCCCATTAAAAAGACGGTCATTAAAAGTCTAAAAAAAAGAACATTCGTTGAATGATGTTATTCAAAATCTGGCTATATGTAAAAGATTGGCATTTGTTTTAAACTTGATCTAGGTTACAATTACATATTGGTCGGAACTACTCGTAACAGAATAAATATCAAATCTATTCTGGCGTTTACATTTCCAATAAATAACGAATTAAACAAATGATATGAGTTTGCAAAATACATTTTTATTTAATTTAGAACATGTCCTATTTTCTGTTAATTTGAATATACAATAAAACAATTTAAAAATGCAGTTATTTTCTTGGTTTGAGATAGGATACATATTATCTGTTTTGTCTTTGAAATGCAATGTCTTACTAAGATACTTTCTCCTGTAAATCATAGTTTTTAACCATTGATTCCAAGCCAGTAGATATACACTGGGTTACTACTACCTCATTTGTTAAGTAACCTTGAATCGCGTTGACGTTTCACGATAAAAGAGTCAAATACATTAGAAAAAACTCTTAGCTATTGATGTCTCAATAACAGAACGACCATATAAACCCATTTATATGAAAAATTGTAACATTTGGCCTCACCAAAACAAGTGGAAAGTGAAACAGAATAATTTCAGTTGAATTGTAGTACTAACTTTCATATTGAAGGCTAATGATCTACCAGTTAAGTTGTGAGTATTGTAATGATGTGACGGAATTAAAACAGATTTCTTGATTTGATTTTGGTGACCGAGTGATCAGACCATAAAATAAAGGAGCATATGATTAATTCGCTAGATTGTCTAGTACAAACGGCAGTCTGTTGATCAGTAACACGATGATAATGAGAAAATAGTTAAAATCAATACTTAACGACTATCGTTCCGGAATACAGTTCTCCAGGCCATACTCGTTCGAGAGAGAGAGAGAGAGAATATAACACAGCAAAGCAGGTGGAAAATTTCTAATCATGTAGTACATATTTATGAATCATTGTTGCAATAACATAAAGTAAGATTATGAGTACACAACAAAAAAATAAAGAAATTATATTATAATATGGGTATACAATGCAACAAATGTAAAAGAATTGAGCTAAAGGTCCGTAATCACTTAACAGTAACCTATAATATGAACAGTAACTTTACGTCGGACGGTTCAGAAAGTTCAACTTTACTTTGTATCTATCCCAGTAGCGCGTGACTGCTGACTACCTAAACAAGTTTTACTTTCCGGATTGGAATCCAGTAAAATTATATTGGAAAGAAACAACTGATTTTTATCGTAAATTAAACCACTGTGCATATTCTTATATATTCTCTTCTAGTGTGGTTGATGCTACTCACAAGATGGAATATAAGTATTATGAAACAGAGCGTCGATTAGGAAACAGTACCACGGAGGAGTGTCTGGAAATGAAAATTCATGCACCGTTCGACTTAACCGAACAGTAATGACTCGGAAAGAAAGGAACACTCTCAGTTGCCTATTTGCTGGCTATGCCTACGATCCCACTAACTGCTGCTCAGCTGAGTTTTACTACAAAAAGTAAGGTGCTCTGATGCAGTAAAATTGGAGGGTGACTTTATTGCTCAAGTAGGTAGAGTAAGCGAAAAGGAAAGTCACCTAGCTGGATCATTTGGTGTCGCGTCTAATCAAACAGATAACAGGGGCCGTCTGCCGCAGCTATGCTCAGAGAGCCGCCTATTTCTAACAAATACTAAATATAAAAACAAGGAGACAACATGTTTTGACATGGAGATCCCCACAATTGATGCATCTCTGGACGCGACTAGATCACATCGCCATCAGCCACTGATGGAGAGGCTTGATAAGAGACTGTCACTCATTCTGGAGCATGGGCTTAGATTCAGATCATTCTCTAGTGCGAGCACGTATTTGTCTGCGTCTTACAAGATGTAGGAATAACACTACAACAAAACATCCAGGGATTCTACTTAATGACAACAGAGCTAAGAATATATTTCCGGACCAACTAGAAAAACGGTTAGGCAGCCACGCAAGTAAAACCTACATCGAGGCAGCTTGGAACGATATCCGAAACGCTGTAAAAACTGCAGTGATATCTGCTAGGAAGTTAAACCAAAGGTGTAGGTGGAAGCAGTGAATCGAAGTGGCATCTACCAAACTGACAGATGCTCGAAACCTCATTCTATCTGGCCCCGAATGTTATGAGTAGCGGGGTCAGCTTGAGCACGGGCTAATAAGAAGCCTACACATTGATCGTGAACAGTGGTGGGCAGCTAAAGTGAGAGAGATAGAAAAGGCAGAGGCGAAAGCTAACAACAGACAACTATTCAAACTTATCGTGGAAATTTGTATCAGAAATCTGACTTTTGGTGAGTCTGTCACAGAAAAGGATGGGACTACTATTCATTCTCAATCCAGAAGCCTGGATTTAAAGGCAGAACTGGCGTTCATCCACACTACGGTTACCCACGATCTCCAGTCAATCTGATTCGCGAATTGATATAAATCCTCCAACTCTCAATGAAGTTGAATGTCTATAGGAAATCTGAAGCGACAGAGACCTCTGATAGGTTAATGCTAGAAATGTTTAGGTATGGTGTTCCAGTTTCACCAGTTAGATTGACTAAGATCTTTGGGCAGAATCTGAAAACCGAACGTAACACCACCTGACTGGTCTCAATAGTTGAAAGGACAGCGGTCCTCTCGTGACAATCACAGAGGAATCAGCTTATGGTGTCTAAGATATTGGCTTCACTAATACTTCGACGCCTAACTAGAGCTCGTGAAGAGCAGACTAGAGAAGACCGGGTTGGTTTCGGACCTGGACGTTGGCTGAATACACCAGATATTCACTTGATGTCAGTTCCTGGAACATAGACTCACATTTCAGCCACCCGCAATTGTAGTATTTCTCTACCTTAAGGTGGCATTTGACGCTGTTGATCCCGAGATTCTATGACAGTGTTTATCACTGAGTGAAGTGCCACAGAATTATATCAACCTTATACAAGCCCTCTACTCGAACACTACTAGTCGAGTCACAGTTATGGCGAACTGTCATCGGAACTGATTACTTTAAGTGTTGTTTATCAGGGTTGTCCACTGTCTCTATTCTTATTCAACTTTGTCATTGACATGAATTTATTGATAACAGTTTTATCGTGAAGACGCTGACAAAATGCAGAGTATTCTGACCATTTTAAGCAACAGTGCAAACATGTTCGGGATGCGATTATCTCCCGCGTATTGCATAGAGTTGCTTCAAGATTTGCTTGTTTTGGCACCTAAGCCAGTGATAAAGAGTGAAATACTTGAGTGTATCGACCGCTTCACATATCTTAGGAATCTCATCAGTGCTGATGGCTTGGTATGTGACAAGATCTCTGCACCAATATAGAAGGCTCGACTGCCTTTTGCAAACTTGTGTCAAGAATGGCATAGGAGAGACATCTGTCTGCCAACTAAAGGACGAGTCTACTGTGCATCAGTTCGCTCCGTCCTACTATACGGATGTAAACTATTGCCGGTAAGAGTAGAGAATATTCGTCGGTTATTGATATTCGATCACTGGTGTCTTAGAAGCATTGATTGCGTATCGTGGGACACCCGAGTAAGCAATGCAATCGTTAGGAGACGAGTACTAGGTAGGTTGGCAGATCAATAGATGCAGTGATGAATCTTCATCAGTTGAGGTGTTTGATACATGTATTCAGTATGCCTAACCACCGACTGTCTTGACAAGCGATGCTGTGTGATGTAGCAGAAGGTTGTAAGAAAGCTAGGGCCGGTCAAATGAAAACATAGCATAAATCCATGGAGTCACTGATAACTGGATTGAGCCACATTGATAGGTGTAGACTACCTGTTTAGTGTTCACAAGACGACAGTAACTAATGGACAGAGACTGAGAACGACATTGCTCAAAATCTTTTTCAGTTGTGCACGTGCATCCATTCTTTATCTTCTTTCAAATCCCAATCTTCTGAATTCCTCAACACCTCTATCTTTCTCTTTCTAAACTCATTGCACTAGAAAGTGCTTCTTGAATAGTGTCTTCGAACCTTATTCTTTTCCATTCTCGCTAATTTTTCTGCTACCTCTACTACAGTGGGATTTGAACTGGAAATCGCTTCTCTGTGCTAATATGGTATACCAACTTGAAGTGAAGTACGTGCGCTTGAAGTTGTACTTTGTAACTGAGGTTCTGTTTGAATACATCAGTTCTCCTGTGTCGCATACTGATTAGCTTGAATTAATACTCTGTAAACTGAGGTATACTGCGTGACGAGAGATAAATTTCGAATGATATGATGAGTCGTTGAAATGATCTGTTTCATTCGATATTTTGAAAATTTAGGCAATAGTTTTTGTAGGCTTACATGTGTGTGAATAATATTAACAGTAAAATATTTTATTTACACATCTGTCTACTTATTAGTAGTTTAAATCATCTATGCAAACTTATTGCATACGAACAATAAAATGTATCCACATAAACCAAATCAGTGGCATGATGGGGTTTCAAATAAACATTTAAGTAAGAATAATGTTCTCGTTTATTTAGGAGAATGGGTTCTAGTTGTTAACTTTCAATAATTGAATTCACTAACTAGTTTTATCTGCTAATCGAACCAAATGGGATTCTAGGACGAAAGACTATGATTAGATTATTTTTAAATGTCCATATATACAATTACGGAAAGAGATATTTGCAGCCTAAGAATCGGAAACAGAAGTTCTGTAGATCTACAGATAAAGTTTTACCGTGATCTAATCATATGAGCTAATATCAAATTACTTGAATCATTATAATTATGTACAATAAACAAGTTTACATCCACCCCAGTCACTAGATAATGGTACTCATTATCACACAACCACAAATTCATTATTTATATAATATAAGTGACACCAATCCATTGTAATTACCCAAAAGAACTCTTAAAAATCGTTCTTTTTATTGTCTTAATATAATATTACAGTTGATCCCTTTGTAATTTTGTTTTTTACTCTTCATTTAACTGAGACCAGTTTTTGTAGGCGATATTTTTGATCGAACTACATTATTTAATAAATTTTATTCTCTTGAATTGTTTTATTAATTACATTAAGTCTTGCTGCTTCATTTCATCACAACATTGTTTCTTGACCTACATGGCAATTTTTTGGTATATAACTGACAGAAGTAAAAAAAATGTATACATAGAATAGATATAATGTGGCTAGTAGTAGTGTGGTGCTGTGTTGCGAACTACTTATAAGTAGTATATAGCGTGAGTGTCAACGTAAAGTCTGGCAGCCGAAGATGGGGGAAGATCAAGAAAGGAAGAGTCAGAAAACAATGGAATTTGTATGAAACGCATGAAGAGTGACAATGGATTGATGTTTGGCAACAGGAACAGTCCAGTTCCATAGGATGAACTGATCTTTTGCAAATGAACGATTTACGATATGGTTTTCCGATTTTACTGAGTAACTCTGTAATTTTCGTTAAATACAATTCGGTTGCCTCCACCTGTGTTCTCATTCACTACATTTGATGTCGCTGCCTGCTCGAAGGAAGGGTTCCCGTGGCCGAAGGAGTTGCAGGACGGAGATTGGCGGAGCTTCCTGGAGGAGTTTGGGGCCACGGTGGAGCTGGTGGGGGCTTGGGGCGGAGTTGACGGTGCTGGGGACGCTGTGGGGAGGTGAGGCGAAGGCGGTGCACGACAGCCTGGACGGTGCCACCAAGGAGACGGCGTGGGAGACGGTCACCGGGGGGCTGATAATGGAGTTCGACAGCCCAGCGGACAGGGAGGAGGCGCCGCAGAGGTTCCGGTTGGCGCGGCTGTCGGCCGATGGTGACCTGTTGGTGCTTGCTGTGGAGCTCACCGGATTGCGCCGTGAGGAGTGGACGGGGCACAGTCTTTGGCGTCGCAATTTATCGAGTGTGTGCCTGCCGCCGTGTTCCAGCATCGGGAACTTGTGGACGCTACACGTTGGATAGATGCCGTATCCATTCCAGACCAGTGATCAAGAACGATGACCGAAGTGGTAATCCGGCATAGTGTAGCGTGTCACGGAATACGGAAGGTGATATTAACTGACCAGGAGCTCTGTTTTGAAGGACCACGACGACAGCTTATTAAAAGGGGGGACGAGTGTGGTGCTGTGTTGCGAACTACTTATAAGTAGTATATAGCGTGAGTGTCAACGTAAAGTCTGGCAGCCGAAGATGGGGGAAGATCAAGAAAGGAAGAGTTAGAAAACAATGGAATTTGTATGAAACGCATGAAGAGTGACAATGGATTGATGTTTGGCAACAGGAACAGTCCAGTTCCATAGGATGAACTGATCTTTTGCAAATGAACGATTTACGATATGGTTTTCCGATTTTACTGAGTAACTCTGTAATTTTCGTTAAATACAATTCGGTTGCCTCCACCTGTGTTCTCATTCACTACAGTAGGAGGAACATTAACTCTGAGATATACGTCAATCCGGCTGAAGAATGCTATATAGGATGAGACAGAAATGTTGGATTCTAATGCTACTCATATTATGTCTATTCTATATAAACTTGTATGATAATGGCTAAATCAAAGTTCACATTCCAACCAAAATATCAATAACGGCATGATACAAACCATTTCAAATTGAATTTACAAAATGTATGTTGTCGATCGCTTTATATTATCTAGTTCATTTCAACATAGATAGGCGAGAGAACTTATGCTAAAATAGTGACTACAATAAAATGTGGTTGTTGTGGATATCTTATCTACATGGAGGTAACACATTGGAAACTTTATTGACTTAACTCAGATTATAATTAAAATAATAAAAGTTCAAATAATAAGTGATTACTTTAAACTTAGCTGAGCTGGAATATTCTGTTGTCCTCAAATGGCTTGATTTTATTCATTCATTCAGAAAGAGTTTGCATCGGAATGTGCACTAGTGATAGAGAGTCAAGTAGTTTAGCGTATAGACCGATTTATTTATCTCGGCAGTCTCATCAGTGTTGATTGCCTGATGTGTGACGAGATCTATGCACCAATTTAGAAGGCTCGATTACCTTTCGCCAACTTGCATCATTTATGGTGTAGGCGAGATATCCGTTTGCTAACCAAAGGACGAGTCTACTATGCATCAGTTCGCTCCATCCAACTATATGGATGTGAAACATGGCCAGTAAGAGTAGAGAATATTCGTCAGTGACTGATATCCGATCACTGGTGTCTTAGAAGCATTGACTGTATTTCCTGGGACAACCGAGTAATACAGTTGTCAAGAAACGAGTACTAGGTTATAGATTATATTAGATTATACTCGTTGAACAACATCTGAATACTGCTCATAATTCTACTACTACCTATACTACTGTGGGATTTGAATTGACAATTGCATCTCTGTGCTAATGTGGAATGGCAGCTTGAACTGATGTTCATATGTGCGAAGTTCTATATGGTAGCTGAATAAAAATATTATTAAGGGATTTTCTAGAATATTGCATTAATGTAGCGGCTTTATTTCTTGCTCTGTCAATCCACTTACGTTTCTCAACGACTGAACATTTCATGTACGCTTTCTTGCCTAATAAATAAATTACTATTTTTATTACAACACTGAACATGACTACTGAAAAAACTGGTCTGTGAAATGATTAACTAAACACTAACTTTACTCAGTGATTCGAACTACTCATGAGTAATCATAAGCCTCATTTATTACATTCCTTATCTCCATCTAATTGTTCTCAATGTGAAAAACCGATATTAATCAAGACTTGGACTAACTTCGAAAAATAGGAAAATAGGAAAAAATAGGAAACTTTTTTCATGAATTTTACTCAAATTTAGCAATGTTTTCTTGAACAGACTGATTATACTTGGACTTATGTCCTGAAATAACTAACAATGGTGAGCTGCTACACCACAACTTTTCATCTTTTTTGTTCAATGATTAATTATTCATGTTGTTTAAATTAACTAGTCGCCATTTTGAATTGTCATCAACAAACTACTTAACCATAGCGTTTAGAGTGAAAAATACTTACAGCACTATCTCTTTTTTCAGTTAATCAATAAGTTAATAAAACAGAAAAAAAATACTACTAAGGTTTCGGGGGCTCATTATCTATAGACAATTAAAGTTTTTACACATTTTCGGATACTGATTTCATCTAAGATATTTCGAGAAGCGTACTCCAGTGAAATTATTTACTCGAAATTAAGAAACATGATTATATAACAGGCGTTTTAACAGTTAATTAAACGGCTAGCAATTTTAAATACGCTCACGTTTAAATAAATGAACATATAATTCTGTGTAAATAACCTTGAATCATTTCACACAAACTACTTGTAAACATGAATTTGAATAAGATGAACTGTTAATTTAACACCACAAAAAATTGTAGAGAAATCTAGGAACCTCTCACGGCTTTTATAACCTATTCGGTGTTAATAACAGAAAAGATTAGCACAGAGACATTATATAAAGTAATATGATTAAAAGTACAATACTAAGTTAGTTGTTACCCAAGAATTTATATTTAATTTGAAGAATTAAACATAATAAAAATAATTTCAGGGTTTGATTTATGTTGCTTACAGTGTGGTGTAAGCTGATTATAAGTAGTATATGACGTGAGTGTCAACGTAATGTCTGGCAGCCGAAGATGGGGGAAGATCAAGAAAGGAAGAGTTAGAAAACAATGGAATTTGTATGAAACGCATGAATAGTGACAATGGAATGATGTTTTGCAACAGGAACAGTCCAGTTCCATAGGATGAACTCTTATTTTGCAAATCAACGATTTACGATATAGTTTTTCAATTTTACTGAGTAACTCTGTAATCTCCGTAAAATACAGTTCGGTTGACCCACCTGTGTTCTCTTTCACTACAACAGAACAATCCGAATTCTATGTTAACTTTTACTGCAGATATAAATTTTCTAAATTCAATATTAAGGGATATCTTTCTGTATTTTTTATCATTAGATTACTAGTTTCTCTAATATAACCTTCATGTTTTTTTCTGATATATGACGAAATATACGCTGATGTTAATTAAATCAACAGAATCAAGTGAAATGGATAAAAGATAAAACTGTGCACAAAAGAACAGATTTATATGGTACTTGAACTTCACGCGTATAGGAGTAAAATGTTTGTGATAAGCTTCAAAAGTAGACAAAGATTTTATTTTTCATACATGTACATAATCATCCTTCGTAATTTATTTAGCTCTTGTATGAGTTATTTTAGATGTGCTAATTTGTCATTCAATCATAACTAATATTACATGCTTATGTAAAGCTAATTTTTTGATCTGTAAATCTACAATTACCCTGTGAGCCCAAGTTTTATTCAGACATTTACTTTAGAGATTCATTTACAATCTTTAAAACTGACTGCCTCGTAGAACAACTAGATTCACTTGAATTTCTGAAGATAAACTTGTTTAAGAATTCTCCCTATTTTATATATGTTGATAAAATGTAGATTTGATATAAAAAAAAAAAACAGTTATTTTATGTTAGGCTCCTGAAAAACCTCATTTTGTCTAAAGTAATCTATACAGTTACAGTGATCTTAACACAGAACACATGTAATCATTTACCACACTTAGCATTAACAGAAGAAGAGTTGATAAGACTGGGACAACTCAAACACTCTCAGTGTTATACCTTTTTCTTCTAATAATCAACAGAGTTCTCCATTGCATTTTTTATTTTTACGCTGTACTTACTAACGTGTGTTTATACAATCTTTATTGTTCCAATAATTCTTTTGTGTATGACTAGATGCACGTTACTGTTATTTTTGCTGACTCATTCACTTACACCAAAAAATACCCTTGATATATACTGTTAGTATGACTCATCACACTATCAGTAGTTATCATGTGTTGGATATTGACTAAAGTTAGGTAGCTTCAAGTAAGTAGTCAGTTTACATTTTTTTACAGATTTCTGTAAATATTTTTTAAAAAAATTCAGTTATTTTTTAACCAATAAAAGCTGAGCACGTAAATAATTTTTTACCACAGAATCTAGTTTCCCATTAAAGACTTGGCTATTAATTGCGACAATTTAGATGAAAAATGTAAAATATTACCGAAATATTTCACGTTGATGAAACTCATGTACAGTTTGACTATTATAGTAGGATAATCGCTGACAACACATAAGTTTTGGCAACATCATATTTTGAAATAAAAAACCGTAATTGATCAATATATGTTAGAACAAGTTGAGACAGGAATATACATCGATATAGACTGTAGATGTAAGTTTTCCCTTGATTTCCGATTGGACTGATAGGGTCTTAGAATTTAAATTTGATCATAATATCAGGAAATACGATCGAGCTTTCAAACATTCACTTTGTGTATGCTTACATGAATATTGTTTCTTTTGGTTTAAGTTATTCAAATTATTGAAAATAATAAATTCAGAGTTAAGAATTGAATCTCAGATGAATATTATATATATTATAAATTGTTGCTCTGGTTTTCAGAAGGAGCATCCGACTCATGACTCATGAAGAAACTCGGCTTTCATCATGGGGCATCATGACTCTTGTAAATGAAAACCGGATAGAGTGTAAATGTTTCAAAGAAATTTTCAGGTTAACGGTTTTCTAGGAAGGTTGATTTCCATGGGATGGGTTTGTTATCCCACGTCAAACCACCCTGTTTTTATCCAGGCTTGGGACTGACATCATCTCTGGATAAACTTCATGCAGAGTTAATATTCAAGGTATAGTGAAGTAATAGATTCAAGAAGAATACAACTTGGAAACATTCCTGACAATAATGCTTGTTACTTAAATGCAGTATCAAGTCGATCCTCACAGGATGTACATTTATCAAGGAAATCGAATAATGATAGACCTAATTATCAATAAGATGATTCCAACAACAAATACTAATGAATCACTGATAGTTGTTTAACGAGACTTTCGAGGATGTCTATAATGAAATATCCTTGATTTAGTTTATGATGACAAATACAAGAATGTTCCTGTTAAACATCAACATGTACCTTCTAGTGACTAATTTTGCAATTAAAAACTCCAGTTAATATATATATGTATAACAGCATGAAATTCAACATTTTCGTCTCATAAAATCATTTTCATATAAAAACGTATTCTCTTAAGATTACTACTTGCAAGTAGCAAACTGAATACTACCGAATAATTTGCTCGTGCTGTGTAAACTAGCGCCTAATGTTTAACAGTTATTCATATTATTCTTGAATTTTCTTTCTCAATCCAAGAAGACTGTTTATTCTTATTCGTAATGGATAATATTATTTCAGAGTAACATTTTCAACTTTTAGTACCAAAGAGATACATCAGTGAAACTGAACACTGGTAATTGTACAATGTTTGGTGTATTTCCGTTTAAATGATCGAGACCAAGGTCCCCAATACAAACTAGTTGAATAGTTGCTAACCTGTAACTGTATAAGAAACTCAAATGATGAAATTTAGACTGAGTACCGTTAACTACCGAATATAACATGCTGTATATCTATGCTTTATTATTACTTAGTGTAACGATACTACTGATAACAGAACCGACAGTTTCATGTAGCAAATACTTGGAAAAGTGTCACACTTATCGTTAAAATGAGACTGTCAGAAGAACGTTAGATAGTGACTGGATTAATAACTGAAAAAATTGATAAGAAATGAAGATTCATTGGATTTTACTTCAGATATTTGACGACACAATTGCATTTTAAAATTACAGCAACTTGATTTGGAACTGAATTATAAATCCTTCACAGGTTTCGCTGTTACTTTATTACAAAATAAGGAGGGAAGTATAGTTAACTAGCTAAGCAAATTCTTTATTATATCTAACTAATTTAAAGTGAATCTGATATTCCGGTTTACGCATGAATTGTTTTCAACAAAGGGTTCAGTAATATGTAATTTATTATTACCCCTAAGTCCATCAATAGGTCATTTTATTTCTTACCAAATTAGTCAATCAGAAACATTTAGTAGAGCGATGTCCATAAATATACAGAAACATTTTGATAACCAACTTTTAAGAATATACCTATGATAACTTAACATGTCACTTGGCAAGACATTGAAAATCGTTTAGATTCTAAGTAATATTGACTCCCTTTCATTTATTTTGTCCTTCTGTTTTGTACTCACCGACAATTTAGCATAGTATTCAACTAAATAATTTCAATTTGTTAATTTTCATATTTGGTATTTTCCATGCATTGATTAAAAAAAAATACATCATGCTAAACAATGTATAAGAAATTTCAGATTTAAATAGACTGTTAACCTCTGCCTAATTAAGTGAAATGAAAGGGAAAGTATTAAGAACATAACCAAATATTCTGCCTGATGACTAATAACTTAACGGTAAGCAATAGCTTACAGCTCAGTGCCTACATTTAATTGAATTAGAATGATAAAGTTAAAATTCAAACACTTGAATCAGTGACTAAACTCCTATATTCACTTGTTTTACACTAGTTCATTTGGAGCTAATTAATAACACTCTCTAAAACTATATTTTATAATAGTCGGTGTAAGATCCATTTGGAAGGCTTTGTTTGTGAAAATCCCTTCATGCATATATTGTTATACTTCTTTCTTATTGATTCCCTCAGTTGTATGTTTTGTTAGTTTGTTCGATTTCATTTTGAGATGGTAATATTTGTATTTTATTATTGTTTCTATTTCTTCTGCCTTTACTGAGTTTCCATCTTTCTTTCTGAACTGGATTATGTTGTTTAAGCTAATAATAAGTCATGACGATAGCCATATTGGTTTGTTCCTCCTTTGATTGGATTGCCTACATGGACTGTAATTGTGCATTTTGATTGTGAATTGGAGCACTCTTGCAGAAATGGTAATACTCTGTGTTATAAAGCAACCAAGTATTATCTGTCGAACGAAACTGATCTATCCAGGAGGGATAGAATATCATTTATTTGAATAATTGAACAATTATTGGTGGAATAGCTTTGGTAATAGTGTTTAGGTAATGATGTACATTTATATTTATGAATATTTGAATTGTTATTTAACCAAATCACTTGTTTTGATTTCAACTGTATTTCAACTTTCAACGCGTATCTAAACTACCTGGACAGTTAGTTCTCAATCTAAACCTCAGTTTGGATCCTAATGTCGGTACTCATCAATATGGTGTATCCATATTCCAAAGAGAATTGATGCTTATTACATACAGAAAGTTTACTACTTATTTGTTTGGCTATCACTAATCTTTGGTAGAAACCATAGTCCTGTTATCTCATTGTTTATGCTAACAGAAGTGCATCAACCAAGTTTCAATGAGTACAATATACGAATCAACAAAATACTCAGATTTTAAGCTTTCTTAGGTATTTACTCTGATTATACTCAAACTTAACAACTGATGATGGGGTTGTCATGTAATTCTACAACGTTTCATAATTGATTGAAAATACATAAAAAGTGGAATTTTTTAGTTAGGAGTACTTTATTTAATGCCTGAGTTTAATGAGCCTTGGACAAAGATTTATAGCTAATGAATTAGTTTTCTTTCAAAATATTAAAACTTTGGTTTCATACAAATACAAGCATGTTTACATTTTGTAGAATCCAGTTTTCCCGCGTTGACCTTTTGAATCCAAAACCGACTTAGGCACAATTATAGTTGGTGGGGTCAAGTTGTTAATACCATGCTTCATAGAAGTCTAATATATTGACACAAATATATTTGGTGTGTATTATTAGCCAGATACCTTTAGAGTGAGACGATCATAAATTAACCAATAAACCAGACAAATTATTTAGTCAATAAAGTCATATCAACTAAAGTGATTATTAAAACTGTCAATTACAGCCAATCACAGAGAAGGTCATCACGATAGACGAATAGATGGATAAATTCATTCAAGTTGGCTAGACTGACTAACGTTGAAGTTTTTAAATGTTCAACAATTCAATGGCATAAAAAAACCTGCTAATAAAAAGGAATATTTTAACATTTATTTTCGTTTGTTTTGTGAACACCAGGACTTGTTGATAAGTAATGATATTTATTCGAAAACTGTTTGTTATAGCTGAATTACTAAACATTACTTTTTACAAACTCTGTAAGCCATACTTATAAGTTTAAACAAACTCGATGCTTTTGTAGGTGTAATTTTTTTTTTTGAACTGACAAATGGATACTGTGTGCTTATTTTTCAAAACTGTGACTATGTACACATTTAATCATCAACAAATAAATAACACTATAATTTTCATCACTGATTAATCCTGATTAAAACAAACATGTAAAACAGGGGATCTCAGGAAAACTGTTTCATAATAATATAAGAATCATCAGTAGTATTGAACTAAGACCGTGCCAGAGGTCAAGCAAAAGACCTACAAGTGTCCTTCCGGTCTCTTAAATTCAGAACTATTAAGTCGTGATGTGAAATATGAAAATAAAACAATCACCGCAACACCATTCCATTGTTTACGTTTGAGCATTTTCTGATACTGTTCACCAAAACCAAAGACAAAAATACATTATTTACCTGTCTAAGAAGGAAGTATTGTTAAGCTTGTTGACTGATAAGCTGTTTAATGTTTTATATAATAATGAATTTGGAAAAGTGATTATTGTTTAACATAGAATATTCAAAATGCTTAGAAATACGTCCAAATCCGCATGAAGTTTAACTAGGGTTGCTGTCAGTCCAAAGAAGGGAGTTTGATGTGGGATAGCAAACTCATTGCATGAAAATCAACCTTCCTAGAAAACCCTTAACCAGAAAATCTCATTTGAAACATTTATACTCTACCCTGGGAGTTGGAGGGTTTTCATTCCGTAAATTTCGACCGTGCACTGGCCGAATCGCAACACTACGGATAAAAGTTGAACAGCACTTTACATCGACATCCGTGACTTTAGGTAAAACTTTGACATCAACTACAGGATGACATTATAGAGACTTCTTCGACACTACGGTGTACTGAGAAGAAAGTCGACATCATATGGGATTCGTAAGGCTGATTAATCTCACTCTTCCACTCGCACTCGGTGGTTTGCCGGATTATGACGACTTCAGAAACTCAGTAGAAGCGCAGATCATCGTGAACAGCTTGGATGCAGCGTCGCTACTCTGACTTCCCACATGACCTACCTCTCTTATCCCACACGAAACAACAAATGCAGGTGAAGACAACCAGTATGGCAGCAACTCCTGCAACAGTATGTCTCAACATATACAGGGAAGGAGCAAGATCCTCATATACAACACAACATGCATCAACCACATCACACTTGACAGAGAAGCTTTGGAAGATGTGGAAACGTTTACATATCTGATGAGCAGCATCACTGATGAGCAAGGTGGATCTGATGCAGATGTGAAGGCGTGGATTGACATAGTAAGGATAGCATTTCTCTAACTGAAGAACATCCGGAACTCAAAATAACTCTCAACCAACTCCGAAGTCACAATCCTCAACACGAATGTCAAAACTGTCCAAGTGTATGGAACGGAAACTTGAAGAACCATGCACAAGATACAGGTGTAAATTAGCAGTTATCTATGCAGGATACTACAGATCCATTCATCAGACACCATCAGAAACAACCTACTTTGGAAGAGAACGAACCAGATTCCAACAGAGGAAGAAATTAGGAAAATGCGATGAAGGTGTATAGGACGCACACTGAAGAAAGCGTCACAAGACAAGCCGTAACTTGGAATCCTTAAGGCCAAATGACAATATGAAGACGAAAGTACACATTACGTCGGGAATCGGAAGGAGATATGAAGTGAACGAATAGCAGTCTGGTGGAACTAGAAAGGAGAGTATGGAACAGAATTGGCTGGAGAATGCTGGTCGGTGACCTATATTCCGTTTGTAGTAACAGACATCAGTAATTAAGTATATCTTGAATTTTTAGTTCAGACTAGTCGCTGTCATTGTAAACATTTTAATGATATAGTTTGGAAGATTATGCAATCTGGTAAAAGCGTTTTTTAATTCACTGACTTTCAGATGTTCTTTTTAAACTATTTTCCAAATGCAATCAATGAATTAGCTGGTTTACAAATTACCTCTCCATTCAATCCAATTCTCTAGTCACCCAAATTTTGTGTGGATCTTGAAGCAAACTCTTCAAGTTTTATGGCTAACTTATCTTCTTAATTCTAGGTTCGTGATCTTAAAGAATCCAAATCAAAGACTAACTGGAAACATCTCTATCATTTTTTAGATCGAAATTACGAATCGATTATCGTTGAAACATCATTGGAAACTTGTAAGCAGTACGCGATTGTCTTGTCATTGTATGGGACTCATCAGTCATAGGATACCAACTTCGTTTAAGGACAAAACGTGTTCAGTCGTTTGGCCAGAGTAGCTTGATGTTTAAGGCGTTTATTTTTAATAAGTAGGTCATAGGTCTGAGTTCTTGTCCATCCACATCGGGTTATTTAACCGAGTAACGTCTGTAGCTGTCATATAGAAAGTTTAGTGGGAAGTCATGTATATAAATCTGAACTTTTATTTGACATAAAATGAAAATAAAATTCCAACCCTTCATAAGTTCAATCTGAAATCAAACAAGCCCTATTTTGGAATCCTCAAGGTCAAATGACTGCATGAAGACTAAAGTTCACATTACACCGAGAATGGGAATGAATATCAGTTTCTTATACCTGGATAAGAAAGTCTTGTGCAGATTGGGTTATCGAATGCTGGTCGGTGGCCTAATTTGTGTTTGGGTCTACGGGCCCAATAAATTTTTTAGAAGTACAACCGTGACTTCTGAAATGGATTAATAGGCTGACTTGTACAAGCCTTATCATTTTTTCCAAGTTTTATTTAAGATCATGTTCATCGCAAACTAACTGTTCGTTATTTCTTACTCATGAGAAAAAAGCGAGACAATGTTTATAAAGTAAACAGAAACATTTGTAGTTAACAACATCTAACCTTTGGTCATGACCACATGACACCAATATAGTCATTTGTACGAAGTATAAAATTATCACACAAAACTGAATTTATTAATATTATTACCTATAGTGAATTGTCAATGATATTTTTAGAAACTGTTATAAATTGTATCTCGATACTGAGAGTTTGTGTTTTCCAAGTAGACAAGGCAGTCATGCAGATCAATAATTAGTAAAGTTTAGAAAATGCGAGTCAGAAATTTCGCACTTCATGATGCTTAAAGTCAGTTGTAGTCGATCTCAAGTGGAAACCAACTTAAAACGAAAGGAAATGAATATTTAGATGAGAAAATGTAACGAGTACTAGAACAAGTTATAAGGGAAATGCTTTGTATACAGACATGGTAATCCTTATGCATTGGATGTCTGGCTTGTTCCATTAGGATCGATTCAAGAGGTAAGATAAATTTGGGTGAAGAGAAAATTCCTATAATAATTGAGTGATTCCTTATAATTCTAACGTTGATGAAAAGACTGCAGAAACATTTATCAGTAGGAGTTTTTGAATGGTGATGAGATTATTCATCTTTTTAGACTGTATTATTAGTACAGTTAAACCCAAAACTGTTCATTATTCCGTTTATAGAAATTTATATCACGGAGATTTTATGTCTACTAAACCCAAATCCCTTAGGTTAAATCGATATTCACAAATATTTACTTAACTGTAATAAAAAGAAAATAAATTTTTAACAAATGGAAATTGACACAGTAATAGACACCGTGAAAAAATCAAAAAGAATGAAATATTTCTCTTTCTTGTTAAATATATATATACCTATTTGTTTTGCTTTTTGTTAAGTACAGCTGTAAACATAATTTATCAGAATCAAAAAATCAGTTATACCGTAACATCTTTGATTCTAAATAAAATAATTCCAATTTATTTATCCATTAATATTTGAAAAGAAATTGTTGAAATCAGCTATGTGGTTCGTTTCGTTGTTTTTGAGTGTGTAGTTGTTTTAAACAACTAAAAAAATCATTGACTCATTGAAGAATATATATGCATTTATTATCAATTGTTTTATACTACTTTTAAAACAAAATATGGATAATAAGAAAAATATTTGGTAAGCAGTGTATCGTTTTTATTCACTCGTTTGTGAAAAAAATTTACTAAAGGAAATGGAATCCTTTGACATACATACGTATACACAAAAATAAATAGGTAAAAATAGGTTAAATATTCAGAAAACTTCATTTTTTTTACCAGAATACGCCCAAAAATGATTCCATTTCACGATACTATACATAAATGAGGACTAAAATGTTGATTAGTTAACTTCATTTACGATGATCAGTTTCATATCCTATCATAATTGTTGATATTTTACATCTAAACTATAAATTTAACGTTATCATAAAAAAAAATACTGATAAGTCTTTTCTAAAGTGAATTTGTAATTGACTAAGCTACAACCAATAAAACAACATAAATTAGTCAAGTGCTGAAAGAAAAATCCTTTTAAAAAGTTTATTGCTTTTGTTCATTTATTCACTTGGTCAGTGAATTTTTATTATCATCATCATCAGAAGAAGAAAGAGCTTTTGTTATTCTGTCATTTTTTAAGATGATCTTTTCGTTTTGATTCTTTCATACGATAGTGTCATCTGATATGCTCGTCAATTGACGTGCTTGAATGCTATTACGAGTTCACCATACTCGGTAATTGGAACGAAAGTCAACCATACAGTGACATGACAGGGTATTCTAATCCATTGTCCCAGGCCATGCTAACTAGATCAAGAAGTCTTGATAAGGTCTAGAGAATGCATTCTAAAAGCACCCAGAAAATACGAGGTTCATAAGTACACAAATCAAGCTTATTTATAGAATGATGGGAGAACCACAAAATAGCGTACTAAAATAATCCATCAACCAATCTCAGCTGAAGGTCAACTGGTCCAAAAACATAGAAATGAGAAATAAAATTAAAAATCTGGACTTTTCCAAGTGAGCTCTGGGGATCCAACATCCCCAACATCATCTTAAATAGTTTATTAATCTCCATTTCATTTTTAAAACATGAATTTTAAAATTATTTGATGAATTTCAACTTCTCTTTATTCATTGTATCAGAAGTTTACGTGTTAGTGACACATTCATAATTATTTTTGTGTATTGAGAAACACTGACATATGTGATTTTATGGCGTTTTCGGAGACAAGATTTAAAGAAGGCTTGAAATTACATTGCCCATAGTTTGTATGTTTGATTCCTTAAATAAAAATCATCTTATCTTTTTATGATTACATGATAAGATTTATTAGTTCCTATTTATTTAAAGAAACTTCAGGTTGGAAAATTCTTTGTTAAAGTGACATTTCATTTGAAAGACTATGCAGTGATGAGTTTTTTTACTCGTTAAACTAAATTCCTAAACGTGAACCCTTTGAAGATACAGTTACTTTAATGTATTGTAGGATTTCAGCTGTTAAATCGCATATTCAACAACGACAACAACAACAACTCGTATTTCAGAAAGCATAAACATATTTTCGCAGCATGATGACATAAATATTGTTGTATGCAAACAAACAGTCAATATAAAAAAAAACTGATATGTTCAGTTGTAACAAATTTGAGAAATTTTATTGTTTTTTTTATACATTTTCATTTCAAAGATTAACGTTCATTTAATTATCATAGTCAAAGAATTCTTGAAAAGAGAAGTCATATAAAATCCATCAATCAAATAATAATAATAATAATAATAATTATTATTATTATTAATATTATTATTATTATAAAACTTCTAGTCATTGGATTATGGGATTCCTACAAAATTTTGTGTAAAAAGCCGTGATTTATTGTGTTCAATCATGTCCGGAAAAAAAGCCAGCAACCCACTGATGTCACTAAATAATAGTCAAACTACATTATTAGCGGTGCAGTGAGATGAAGGAATGTGAGTAGAGCTAGATGTGGAGAGAAGAGAGGTATTTCTGGGTGTAGGAAGGATTTGATTTCGACCAATTCGGTCTCGTGTGCTGTCACGGGTATGAGGGAGGTTGTCACTTCCCGGCTACCCACACCGTGGAAGGTTGTTTCTTGAGGGACCTGAAAAGGAAGATAAATTAGTGTTGGTCTTGGAGACCTGGGTGCGTGACCGCAGAGCCCAAGGGACAACTGCTTGAGGCCGGTCACGCACGGCCTTTTTATCAAAGGTGTTTTAAGTGTTAGCTCTGCTCTTTAAAGCCCTTAGTGGGCTCCCTTACCGACGAAGACGGAAATCCGTGAGGTAGGGTGAGGTGACATTTTTAGGGTCGACCTTTTCTAATTCTTCCTTCGTTGTGAGAAGGCAGCATCACTGCAGATGCTGGTTGTTCGAGGGAAACACTTTACTGCTGTCCCACCCCTCTGCAGTCAGCGGTACGACTTCGCCCTCAGACCTTGAGTAGCTGCATTTAGTCTCATCGTTCTCCAATCGACCTGCCTGGCATGCTAGAACCTACAGGAACATATGTTTTAGCCAGTATAGCTCGGCTGGATCATCACGATAGGCAAGCTCGAGCACCACGTCAAGGTAGCATCTACTGTCGGAAGTCAAACTACATAGAGTGAATTAACTAGAAATGAAAAGGTGAATTATCAGAATTCTTGATTTTATGACTCCTATAATATCCAAAGCGTTATAGTATTAACTGCAATATAAGATACTGAAGTATATCATAGAATAGTTACAAAGTACTCAGTTTCTTTTGATTCTAATATCTGTCTCAACTCTTAGTATACTAATAATATTAATTCATAAACAATAATAGTTCATGATGAATCATATTTTTATAGTTATCATCATAAAAAGATTAATAATTCACATTTGTAGATTCATAAAAGTATAATTAACTACTATGAAATAGTATAAAATCACAGTTTTTTTTTGTTTAAAAGCTTTTTTGAACTTTTAATCAAGGGTGGTTACTGTTTGATTGCACATTTGAAATAATTTTAACGAAGTACAGAAAAAGTATGAAAATATAATGATTGATATTTCTGATTCAGTAGTGAAAAATCAAATATCCTGCAGAGTTATGCAATCACCCATGATTCATATGAGTTGAAAAATTGTTATCGCAACATGACAATAAACATAATTGAATGTGTATGTATGTATATAAGTATGTCATGATTGATAAGATAGAAAAATTTATTCTTCCGTGAATTATTTGACTATCAATTTATCAAAACTTTAAGCACTAAAAAAATGGAATATGCATTCTTAAGAACTGTTCATTTCAATATTTGTAAAATACACCAAAAACTATTTATTCAACTGCATGAAATGATTTAGTGACTAAAAATTGTATACAAAAAATTACATAAATACAAATTCATACAGTTAGTTTATTAGGTAAATTAGAGTATGCGTTACAGAAAAAAAACTGTTGACTCAATACTAATTATTTATTGATCAATAATCAATGTTATTTTGTTATGTTTCTTAATATTTATATATTGATAGAATTCTATCTAACTGGATTAAGTAATTGAACATTGTAATTTGTTTAACTGGATAGTCCAAAGTAGTCAGAAAGAAGTTTAAAAGAATAAATAAATGTAGTGTATGTTTGTAATTCATAGAAAAGGAAATAACATCAATAATGTTAAAGTATATGATTTCATTTATGATTACAGATACATACACCTTTTCGAGCTTAGTGTCAAAACTCAAAAGACAGTTTTTTTTAAAGAATCTCACTATTACACGCAGTTGAATTCTCTTAACAAATATAAATAAGGTCTTAATGAATTTCCCGATTAACGCAAATACCAAAAGTAACTACTGTGTTATTATCGGAAAGTAGAAAGTCAAATTTTGATGATGACAGTGTCATAATATCATCAGGTGAGGAGATATTGAATTAGTTTTCAAATATCATCAGGTTATGGTAATCTTATAATCGAGTTATGCAACAAGCTTTACTGATATTACAGATTTTACTAATTAGGGATTATTTTACTAAGCTTGTTGGAAAAATAATTAGAAAGATGTAGGGTTTGTCACTAGGTGCGCTTGAAGCTATTGCGAGTTCACCTTAGTCGATAAACGCGAACGAGATAATTACCAGCGTCCAGATAGGCCATCTTGAATCCCAAGCTGAAGATAAAAGGCTTTGTAGGCGTAGAAGTATATTCTACAAACACCCAGCAATCACAGTACAATCAAGCATACAACTCTCGTTTATTTATACATCATAGAAACGTCCCTGACACAGTTACGAAAACAGCACACTAAAATACACAGCGGCCAATCGCAGCCATGGATTTTCCTGTTGGGAAATGAAATTCTCAAGGTCAACTGATCAGCCCATGCTGGCAAACGTCAAATCCAAAATAATGCATTTAACAAGCGAGTTTTGGGGATTTAACGTCCCCAAGAAAAGATAAAAATTTCTGTTTACTAATTTAATAGTTTGTGAGTTTAAGGGTAATGTAATGTCTCGCAGATTTATTCACAGGTGAGAAAAATGTGTCTAACGATTCCACAGTAAATAAGTGTCTAGCGCTCTCTCTATGATTTTCAAAGATTTTTCCACTGACTGACTATTTTCCCTGTTGAATACAAAATACAAAGATCCTAGGATTAACTCCATGAGATTTTGTGGGTGTACACTTCTGAGAAGTATCAAACTACAAGTAAACACATTTAAAACTCCCATTCCATAGTTAAAATCACCTTTGAGTTTTCAGACCATTTTCTAGTATTTTATTATTTCACAAAAAATATTAAACTGTATAAGTTGTTTAAAGCGATATAGTTAATGCAGCTAAGAATTTTGTATACGTAATCCATTTTCACATCATATATGAAGAATCTACATTTTACTTAGCTAAAATCTCACTACATAAAATTTGGTTTATTTCAATTTACAAAGTAAACGCTAGTTTCCATGTATACATTTTTCGATCACTTCCAACTGGGTGACATTATGTAACTAATTAGAGTAACTATACAGCTGAATGATTCTAACTGTCTACACAATAATGTTTGAGTTATTGATTGCAATTTCATTGTAAAAGTTTATTTCAAAGGAAGTGATACATATTTGTTTGCAAATTATTTGACCAATAAGGAAATTAGCCGTTTTTGTGAGGATATACGAATTTTCTATTCGAGGATTTGAGAAAAGTAATAAATACTAAGTGACTACAGATCTGAAAACCATTTTACAATAAGATGAATATTCTCTTTGAACTTAATTATACTATTTCTTTCCATAAGGCTTATGTTCACATTTTTATAGAACGAAATCAATTGAAAAATCTTGAGCGTAGCTGCTACCTTGACGTGGTGCTCAAGCTTGTCTATCGTGATAACTCAGTCGAACTATATTGGTTGGAACAAATGTTCCTGTAGGTTCTACCATCCCATGCAAGTCGATTGGAGAACGGTGAGACTACCAGCAACAACTAAGAGTCTGAGGGAGAAATCGTACTGCCGACTATACAGAGGTGTGACAGCAGTAAGGCGTTCCGCTCGCAAAACCAGCGTCTGTGGTGATGTTGCCTTCTCCCAAGGAAGGAAGGGGTTAAAAAAGGTCGACCCTAAAAATGTCGCACCTCAACTTGCCCCACGGATTTCTGTCTCCGGCGGTAAGGGCACTTGAAGTGGGGAGTTAACACTGTAAAAGCTTCCCAACGCTAATACAACTTCCTTTTTACGTTCGTCAAGAGACACCCTTCCACGGTGTGGGCGGCCGGGAAGTGACATCCGCCGTCATACCCGTAACAGCACACGAGACCAAATTAGTCACAATCAAACCCCTCCTACACCTCTATGACCAAGCCTTCGGACATTCCTTTATTAGCTAGCGCTGCTGACACACATGATTTGAGTACACGAAACATTAGTCCTGGTGTTCCGAAACCCCTCTCTAAACTACATGTTGGTAGGTTTTAATGTTCAAACCTAGTGCCAAATAGGACAACAGGCTTCCTCAGCTAGAACTTTAGAATCCCGCGCCATCAAGGCGTACTGTCTCTTCGAAAAGCATATACAGGATCCGGGTAGTCATTCATTTGACCTCACCATTTCAAAATAAAGAACGAACCGCGGGCGCATTCACTCTTTGTGTCCTTTTGAATCCTAGTTTTCTGAATCCCTCATCACCTTTATCTTTCTCCCAATCTAAATTTATTTCACAGTATTATACTTTTTGAATAATTTATTCGAACCCTAATACTTCTACTACATCTATCACTATGGGGTTTGAACTGACAATTCAATCTCTATGTGCTAATGTGGTATGGCAACTTGAACTAATGTACGTACGTACGAAGTTCTACGTTGTAGCTTACTGACTATTCACATTTTTATAAAAGGAAGTCAGCTGAAGACTCGTGAGCTTTTAGACAGTTTTAACGACTGCTCATATTCGACATTAAAACATAATACTTCTTGTGACGCAATATAACTAATCAAATACTGTATATTGTTGACTTTTTATTACTTCAGTTAACATTTAAATCAATTTGAACATAGTAAATATATCTGGTTATTTAAGAGATTATGATGAATCCAGTACAAGGCACTTGACTTTTCTTACAAAAACTTAAATTATCTTGCATACTTGTCTAGAAAACAAACTTTTTGAGATCTTAATGATTAGCCCTGGTAGCTTCTACAACTTTCCATTAGGTTACTGAAATCTGATTAGTACAGAAGTACTGTTTAATCACTGCATCATCGAAGCAATCGTAAGGTATTCTATTAATTTAACGTTGTTTGTGGTCAAATAAATAATAGTAGTGTGCGGTATACAAACATCTATAATCTAAGTAAAACTTTAGCTTAATACTCCATGTTTATGTTGACTACACTTTTAATGATACCAAGTGATGTCATTCTATTTGGAAATGAGGTGTAAGCATTCGCGTTCTACAATTCAATTATGTCAATATTACACAACGTTCTATTAGTTTGTGTGCTTTCTTAACTTAAAAAATTCAAAATCGTAAATAATCAAACTCATAATGTAACATGAAAATATTTGTGAATTTCTTTACAATTGTACAGCTATTCCATTTTCATCTTACATAAAAGGTAAATTCTATGCATACATTGTTATTCAACCACCCCCCCACTTTTATATCTAATTATAATATATGTAGAGTGAAAAATGGACGATGTGTAACTTTGTAGTAAAATGAATACACATAAATTACACTGTAGCCAGTTCTTTCATTACCTTGTTAAACTACATGAAATCAACCATAAATCAAATTTCACTTCGTTTTAGGACAATTACTACATGTCTTATTATTATTTATATTGAAGAATTATGATCATTATATACTACTAACACTGTAATAAATGCATACATTTTGTTCAGTATTTATAAAAATTATGACTCATCTTAATCATTTTCAAGAAAGAAATCAATTTCTATCTCAGTTCGCTCATTATTGATATGGTCAGCAGTATTGAACCATGTTTTGAAATCCATATAGGTAATAGCCAGGTTGTCAGTTCCAAACTGAGTACGAATTATTAAATATTGATTACTTTATCAAATGCTACTCATTACTTAACACATCAGTTTTGTTCACAAACAGTATAAGCGGCTAACTTGTATGTTTTATAGAAGTGATGATACTCATTAAAACCAACTCTATAAATGAAGTTAATGATGAATGGTCATAAACCAGTTGAAAATAACCGGCTAGTTTATTTGATATACTACACTAAGAATCATTGCACAGCAGTACCATTTTTATAGTAAATAGGCAAACTAAGAGAAACAGAGAACTTCTCAGCGATTCTTTTTCATATTGGAAGTCGACTGAGCGAGTAGTTCGCAAAAAAAACACAATGAACGATTCATCAAAAAGAATATGGTCGTCTATTTTCAATAAAAATGTTACATGAGAGAGACAAGGAAAGGGGGGTAAGAAGAAAAACGACGAGAACATTTAATAATTAAATGTGTAGATAAATTCAGACAATAAAGAATGAGTTTAGTTGTCTTTCATAACAAAGCTGTCATAATTAGGCAAAGAAAGCAACACATGGGAGGTAAATTAAGAATCTGACAGGAAAAGTTCATATGAGACGTAGAAATAAGGAAAACTATTTGACATGTTAGTTAAACAAATAGGCGCTCGTCAGTATGTGAGTGAAAAAGCTGCAGATATTTACTACTGATTGATTTTTTATTTATTCGCAGGTCGAACGTAACTACAATACAATAAAATGAAAACGATATAGACACTGGGAACAGGTAGTAAATAAATCAAACAATTGACCAGTTATGAAAATTTTCATATGAAAAATTAATTACGGTAAAATCGTTTTCTAAGAAAAGACAACATTATAAGTAATAATAATTGCACAACTGGATTGCGACAAAAGTTACTACTTCCTATGCTTGCTTTATCATAATGATGACAGTATAAATAAATGCAAAAAATAAAATAAAAACTGATGGAATTCAAAACACCATATGGAACATTCAGAAAACAAAAGATTCATTGAATTTATTATTATATACAAATGAAGTTTTGAAAGAGTAGGGAGAACAACTATACGCGCAAACACAGTATGTATGCAGTCTAAATGTGAATAAAAAAGACATGTATATGTGTACATATATATATACCTCCATGAATGAGCGTGGGGATTCATTAAAACAATGAGACAGTAATGTTGTATATTACAATGATTCTAAAAAGTAAACTTGCAATGTTTACACAGAGTTAAAAACAAAATAATAAAAGACAGAATGAAAAGAGAAAAAAACTCAAATTATGAACAATTAACAGAACAATGTGATTAGCATTTTCAGAAGGCGCTGTACGAACACCCACACACCCACACAAAATATTAATAACTAATGTAAATAGTAAAAAGATATGTGTAGAAATACAAATAAATGATAGAAATGAGAAATGGCGCTTCTGTTTTTATTTACTATTTCCATATTCTATATGTTGATAAAAAGCACGCTCTTATTTGAAGTAGATCTTAAGTTGGAAAAGATGCATTTTAGTACTGATGGTATAAATGAAGTCATTTATGGTTTTAATACAGCAATTAAATATGGAAGAACAATGTGTTACTTTCCGATGAAAATCCCAGACATTCACATCATATTTTTGTTCACTTTTGCTCGAGCATATCGGTTGAAAAGAGTATGAGTTGTAACAACATAATGAAATTTATGAAACTGATGAAATAGGATTTCTTGGTGTACCCATTTGTGTGAGTACACGGTCAAGCCATTGTAATGGACCATTCAAGTGAATTTCAACCCAACATGGTGTAGATGTAACATCTTGCCTATGATATTCCGCACCCCAACCTTTTACAAAACTCATACGTATTGTACACATTTTAGTTAATTCATAAACAGCTTCAAAACCATGATGTACTGTCCGACTAAGTAGATGAGCGAATTCTTGATTTGAGAATATTTTCAATGAACAACCAGGCGGAATTTTACACACTGTGGTTGGATGAAAATTATGATGATAATTACAATTACGTGATTGTACAAATATACTACTATCCGACAAACATTCAGCGTATACTTCACCACCAACGTAGTACAGATGAACGCCTACATGAGGATATAAAAAGTAAAAAACAGATAATGATGAAATGAAGAACGTGATATTTTATTGATTCTATCTAAAATGTATACTATGATATTAGTTCGAATTCCTTAGAACTCGATATTAATTTCTTGATTTACTTCTTTTAAAATAAAGATTTTTAAACATGGTTATTCTTATAGTTGATGTTTAATATGTATTTGCGGTAGTTTGTTGTGTAGAGTTAATGTCAAATCTACAGAACCAGTATAAAGTATGTACATTTGAATCTGGACATCTATTTTTGGCTTAAAGATAAATTGAACTTTAATTTGGAAGGTAAATACGATAGTACGAACAACAATAATCAGTTCTACTTTAGTTCCTATATGCACTTTTCAATTACTTGTTAAAGTAAGTACACACAATTATTGTTACAAAGGGGAAACTAAATAATGCACCATACAAATGATTGAATTTGCATGTAGGCTGGAGTACTAACCGGGTGCCCGAAACGAAGTAGGTCGTTATATTGGGACTCTTCACTTAAAGATCTAACCCACAAGGCAGTGGAGCAACATCAAGAGATACGATTCCATGGTAGTCGGTGAATAATAATAGGTTTCCAGACTCTCCTAAGTGGATTCTCTATAAACACCAAACATAAGAGAGTTGGACATTCACTTTTCATCCTCTCAATTTCGTAAACATCCGCGCCACAAGAAGGCACTGGGCGAAGCTTTCTTGGCAATGGCTGTATACACGTGGCTACATGAGAGCACTTAGAGAGGAAGAGTAGACTCTCTTCACTCTCGGCCGTACCAAGGCATTTGGGGGCCAAGACTACAACGTTAAGAGTAGGGTGCACAACTGGAAGATAAATACTGGGGAGCTAAACAGATAATAGAATACGAAATATTACAAGTTTCGGTGGGTGGAAGTAAATAAAAAAATCACCTGTTTGTCGCACAGCAAATGAAAAAAACTAATTGGCTCCATATTAGGAAATTATTTTAGTCAAAGTAAAAACAACAATTGAAACAGTATGGGCGATTTTAAAGCAAATAAAGAAACTAATAAACTGGGGCCATAATTATGTGAGTTGAATAAGCTGATAGTGATCAGGAAACTATAATGTAGGCACATTGTTAGATGACCTCTCTACTAAAATCCAAATTTGCACATATATATATATATATATATATATATATATATATATATATATATATATATCAGACTCATCACAAGACTTATTTGCTTTATTAAATTACAAGTTTTGTTAAGATGAGCAATCACTTAATCGCATAGTTTCAACAGTGTTTCATAAAATAAGCAGTGGATAATACAAATAATGTAGTAAGTAGAGTTTCAAGCAAGACTAAACCTGGTCATTTAAGTGTTTACTTTAATCCCGTCGAAAGAGTATATCTATGGCAAAATTTACTCTAGAAAAAAACTCTTGAGTAAAGTCAAAACTATCAAGTCACATTAATCGTTACGTTAGAGCACAATAAAATGTGGATAAGTTGGAGATAAACAGATACAATGCAAGCAAATGAATCAAATAAGTATTCGTGGATAAAAAAAAGCGAATAAAATATGCGGAGTAAATAATTTGGTTATTTTAAAAATAACATTTTGTTTTGCAGATTAAACAACATAAATTAGTCAGATGTCATTGTCCTCACTGTACAATAAATACCGATGTTAAAATAAATTATAAATCTTCAAAAAAGAGATGATAACCTTTTCCAATATGACGTCTTGTATTCTCAATTGTAGAATTTCGATTAACATTGGACAAAAGACCAAGACAGAAACGATCTGAATTATTTGATGGGTCTGTGAAACCATCAATAATTATGCTTAATTGTGAAGCGTTGAATGCTTCACCAACACGATTATTTAATTCATAATAAACAATGGAACACCAGTATTTAGGTTCTTGATAATTGACTGGATGCATCGCTAGAAAGAAAATGAAAAAATAATGCATTTAGCTAAAGAAAATATTGCTATCAGCACAATATATTCACAAGGTGTATATTATGGATAAATTAAAGCATGATTTGTCAATGGAAGTGGTAGGTTTAATATAACTCAATTGTTTTAATCCATCAATATGTAGATAGCATAACTTAACAGTTTTAGACATGATTTATGAATGAGATCGGTACACCGATGAACATTTTTCGTATAATACATTCACGAAATCAAGTAACTTTCCAGTCTTTTTAATGTACACAGTTCAGGGGCTAGATGTAAATAAATCATCTTTGATTGATTAAATAGTTACTACATTTTGCATACCTTAGCAGCTAGGAAATTGAATTATTATTTGATTTTGTCTGTCTAAAGTTTGATTCTTCTAAAATTGGGATAGAGAAACAGATACTGTCTTGACAATCGACTAATCTAGACAATTTTGAATTGCAACAAATCTGTTGAACATTCTGCCAAGTGGTCGTTTGGTTAAGTAAATCAGTGCTTTGACTAAATACTACTTGAAGATAAAACTTCATAAAGTTTGAATATTTTTTGTCGCGAAGTGAAGATTTATTCTTATCGAAGATCAAAAAACTAAAACTGTTTTTAGCCCGAATTCTATATAAAATTTTAAAATGTATTCTATTGATCACAGCAACGGATTCCTTTGTGTGATTCATATTGCCGCCTAATACCAACATAAGACAGAAGTACCAGTTATACAATTGAAACTAGCCGAGATTTTTTGAAATCCTGTCAACAAGTGGTCTCAGTAGTTTATTCATCGTTACTACATCAGTTTATAAACAAAGCAATTTGTTAGCCTGAAGTCACAAATTTTCAGTGGAAATTATATACATACGTTCACTATATTTGACACAAAATCTATAGTTTCCTTTAGTGAGTTAACGATGCTTATAACTGATGAATGCTAGTAAATAAGGATGATATATTGTTGAATATGCATAAAACAGCGTAAAACAGCTTTTACGTCGTATGGTGGTTGAAATAGCAACAAGTTAGATGAAAGCTAGAGATTAAACTAAGACATGGCGTTAATCCATAAAACACCTGACTGTTGAAATGTGTCATAATAGTCGATGCAAACTACCTGTTTGAAGTCCGTGTGATGATCCTAATCAGTAGTAGATATTGAATCGGCTAGTGGCAAAGATACATCTTTCTGTAGGTTTTCGATTCCAGTGATTATTTATGCATAACTTTTTATTCCTTCTTTCCGAAGCATGTTCTTACTATGATTGATACTAAAACCATTTTGATTCATTTGCTACTTATTTTGACAATCCCATCTCACTGTGATAACTTGATATGGGTACTTGGGACAAAGCATGCCTGATTTAGGCTCCGCTGATCAGGACTAGATCCCTTTCTGTAAGGATCAACGGTACCCAAGTAGTTTATGTTAGCTAAAAACGTGACAAATGCCAAGCCCAAAAAGACTCTAGAAGCAACCGTAATTCACATATTTAGACTTTCTATAGATGAGCTTTCCTACAAATGAGACGTCCGACTGAAATCACCACATCTCTACAGTCAGAACTACTTCAGCTTCAGACCTTCAGTTGCTGCTGTTAGTTTCACCGTTCTCCAATCGACCTTCCTGGAATGGTAGAACCTACAGGAACATATGTTTCAACCAATATAGCTCGGTTAGGTCATCACGATAGGCAAGCTAGACCACCATGTCTATAGTTCGGAATAATATTTACTAGTAGCTCAGATTATTGAGTCGATATATTTATGGAATTGTACGTATGACAAACTATCAAAACAGAAAACGTTGGCTACAGAACGTTTAGTTCTATGGATGTGAATGAATCTCATCAATTAGGTTTAAATATGGCTAAGTATACAAGTACAGGAACTTGATACCAATCATGAATCGTACTTTGTGTCAGGGATATTAGTACTATCAAGCTATCAAAAGGCAAGTTGATGGGACAGGGTTTGAATCTGCAACATTATGACTAAAAGCCGTAAGTTACATTACCATAACTAGATAAAGCGTGCTCCAGTTCTCAGATTGTCGGTGAATTATTATAAATTAACAGTTTGTTACACTTTGCTTATCATTTGCACTTCCACGTAATGATTTTCTTAGTATCCATTTAGGATCATCATACTGGACTACTTAAAGATTGTAACAGGCTACGGATTGTTCAACTCCATTTCTTCAAGAAATTGTATAAATATTGGTATATATTAACAATGCACTGAAATAATCATAAAACTAACTTTGTCCAGAGGCAGCCGGATCCTGGTTGGGATGAGTTTGGTAACCGGATTGGAGGTTTGAGCCTGTAAAAAATAACAATGATTTTAAAAATGTATAACCAAAGTGTTTAACCGTATTTAAAAGCTGATAGCGAAATTTATATATAACGGGTGTTGATTTATAACGAAATGTTCTTTAAATCCGCTTGTAAAAGAATTAGGTGTGAAAACATCTCACGTACAATTAACCTTCTGAAATATTATGGCTAACTGATTAACAAAATAGACTTTTAGTCATTACATTATTAGCTCAGATACCATTTTAACACTTCAAGTGCATTACTTCTATAAGCCATGTTTGATAGGCACAAAACAACAGAGTTTTCTGCTTGACAGGTTCTCTCTCTGGTAAAATAATAATAACTTTCTAGATATATAAACATCTTGTCTATGTTTGAGGTGGTGCATGCTATAATCGAAGTTAACTTTCTGTATACATGCCGATAATTCTTCGGCAATCAAACTTCTGGGCCCATGAGACTTCCAAGGTAAAAGGCCAGTGAATTTGACTACTTCGCTCGTTATGGTTAGACTAATCATTGACTAACTATAGTGGACAAAATTATGATTAAAAACATTACGATCTAGGGGATTTCCTTTGTTTGAAAGCTGCAGATGCAATAAAATCACCAATCATCTTATTAAATAGCCAAAACTTTTAACACTATACAAAGAAGTGACAAGCTATTAAAAAAAACGAAATATTGTTAGAACTAGGTTGTCTCAGAAAACTATACATTAGAATATGCCTTAAAACGGCTGAAAATATACAATGCTAGGATTTGTAGTATCAGACGTTGTGTGACATTTGTTTGGAACGTCTGAGTATAAACAACTCAGACGTTGGGACGTAGTAGCAAATGCGATTTTTTGGGAAATATTGTAACTGAACGATATTTTTTTAACTTTTGTTACGGTTGATATTTGGAAAGTAGTCAGAAATGTTCATTAAAGTATGATTTTGAGGAGAGAAAACTTCGTAGGTGCTTCAAAATCACCATTACACTAGACACTGATACCAAAAGCTCAACCTATGACACTTTAGAACAGTCAAACTACAGGACTAGAAAAGTAGAGAAAAAAAGTGATCTGAATGCTGCATAAAACCCATAAAAGTTGTTTCCTGGTACATATAGCGATTGGTATACAAAATCACATACATTTATTGGTAAGATAATTAACAATAAACTGACATGAACGAACCAAAATAAGACTGTACTTACTATTAGGGGAATGGATAGGTCCAGAAACTGTGCTGTCTGTAGAAGCTCCACTGTTTCCAGGAGGGAGAGATGGAGAATGACTGAAGTTGTGTGGGTAATTTACATTGTAAGGCATTACGGAGTCTGTCATCGGAAACATTCCTAGATTAGATGCTGAACGGGAACTAGACATCCCACTGCTGCCACAGTGTGATAAACCCGGTGAGGGAGTTACAGTGCTGAGATTTGGGTACTCACTATGCCGAGGAACGAGAACTGGAGGCAAAACTAAAATAATGAATATCAATTAAGCTTACTGATAACTGTACATACGGTGATAAAAATTAAAGTGATTGGTTAGTTTATTCAACTTTCACACCGCAAGACCTTAGTTAAATACATAGGCCCTAATAAACTAAGGGAACTGAAAGGTGTCTGCTATTTGATGTGGAATCGCGCAAATGATTATTGTGAAGAAAATATGAAAAGAAATAGAAAGTATCTCTAGAAAGCTGTACAGGGCTACCGAAATTCCCAGTTATCACATCATCAGCAAACAAAGCATATTACTGACTAGGATATTAACAACTTTATGTACTAAATAACTTATCAGAAACCTCAAAACTTAACAAATCATTTATAGCTTCGTATTATTAGGGACAAGAATCTGTAAATTGTCACTTATTTTAGGTGTATAAGCCGAAAGTAAGTATAGTGGAGTAAAATAAAGACAAAACACAAATTATCACAACAGCAAATGCACTTACCCGGACTTTCAACTCGCTGATAGTGGTAAGGATTAATACAAACCTCATTTTCTTTAGCTGAGAATGGAAATCGGCAGAACTCAAGAGGTTTCAGTTCATGATGGCTTTGCAAGTCAGGCCACCTCCATACACGACAATAGATTACATGGGGTAATCCTTTCCTATGAGAAACTTGAAGTCGACCGTCGAGAGATCGGGGAATGGTGACACATTCTGAAGGTTCACCAGGATTACTTAAAGCTCGCTCTAAAGCTTCAAGTGCACCTTTTTTCTTTTTAAGTTTTTTCACAAGTGAATCAACCGCTTTTTCAGCCCACTTCTCTTCTTCATCTCCTTGTTTCCAACCAAGAAGTCTTTTTACAGCAGGAGAGGTGAATGAAAATAAGCTATTTAGACTAGATATTGGAGTTGACATAGCCTGCTTGATAGACTACAGCAAGAAGCTAATATCCATTCAGCAATTATAAAGATTAGTTGTTAGATAGATTTCACCTAGTCAGTGGGAAAATTGATGATGGAAGGGAAGTTTGAACATATATGGTGAAACTACTTTGTCACCACCAAAACCTGGAATGAATAAGAGGGAATGTTTAACTACCTCCATAAACAAAAAATACGTTCAGGGTGAATGTTATATAAACTATAACCGTTATAAACAATTGTGAGGGCCTACTTCGAGGATACGTTGGTCGATCACTAGTAGCGAATTGCAGTCATATACTCCCAAAGTTGTTGTTACTACATATCCGCTTCCTAACTCAAAATGTAATTTTGAGGTGGCTTTCTTCCAGAATAGGGGAATACTTAATATTTAATTTAATAACGCTACTTTTTCTGGTTAGCATTGATTTCAATGGCTCATATTAAGGACTATGAACTTCAAATTTCATATTAGGGGGGTCAGTCAAAGGACTGAGTAAACATGATAATAGAGTAGAATATGCTGGGACCGTAACTAATTAAACGTATGTCCAGTTGAAGAGTGGACACGGTCAGATAAACAAACACTTGTGTAAAGACACAACTCAAGTCGATTGTCGTTATTCCGTACAAGTTGCTAGTAATGAATAAATAATTAGGCCGATGTACCTCAAGGCTTCTTATAGTCGATTGCGTCGGCAGTATGATTGGGAATTAGTTTAAATTCCCAAGAACCAAACTAGGATTGGGAACTATGATCTTGATGTAACTGTACCAATGATTTTCACTAGTAGTAAACAATGCAGAACTTGGGATAAAATGTTTCAGTGTGACCTTTCACACCATGTACGAACAGTGAAGAACAGCAATACTTATAAAATTAAAAACTGAACACTCTATACAGTTTATTTCACTACATAATTTAGTGTATGAATAAGACTTTCGTTGGCGTCAGAATCTTCAACTTTTGGATGAACTGCTCCGCATCTCTTAAAATATGTCAGACGCAAAAGACTGCGAACTACACATACCTAATTAACGAAATACGTGACAATACGATACATAACATAACGGTAACTGATACCATATCACTGCCATATTAGGAATGGAAAGTACCAGTCATGAGCGAAACTGATAAATTCTATAAGATCGAAGTAACAAGATTTCCTATGACAATTCGAAATTTGGGTCATAAACCAGAGTAGTAAGCTACCCTATTCTAAAGCTTATGACTGGGAATCCCACCAAAATCCTTTCCACAATTGAGAAATTTCTCACAAATCTAAGACTAGGTGAGTATGAAAGATATATAGGCATTTCAAAACAATCAAAAAAGAAATTTCAGTCGCCGTTGATGCATATGTATATTCCATAAAGATATTATATTGGTTCCCGACTAAGAAAACACTAAGAATCAGAATCGCAATTTCAAATAACGTTACCCCACTTGTCGTCTTTGGCGCTCAAGTCGAAGATAGCGCGGCACTGACGGTTCAAAATAGTGTAAACGAAATATAAAAAGCGTTCACTTAGCAAGCTCTTTTGTTTTGAGGAAATACACAAGAGATAAATGCAGGTGAGGGTCTGTATGCATGGAGCGAACAGGTGCATTAGAAGTATCAGCAAGTTAATACCAACTACATTTCTGAAGACTCCAGAATAAACCGATTAAACTATTGAAGGACTCAAGAGGTACAACTGAAATCACGTTCGTCTGCCTAAAACTTGCGAGAGTTTTGCACTCTCAAATAATGTGTGTGTTTACAATCCGTATACAGTCTTTTACCTGCAATTTCACCGTATTTCCTATTAGGCTTTTGTTTGTACTGAGTTAGAGTTGATTTTTTATAGAAATTTAAGGGAAATTCAAGATTTATTGTGCCATCATGAGGTCGCTAATGAATCTCTTCTGTTTTAATGAGAAAAAGTCGAATTATGTGGTTTCATCAAGGATTGGGTATGAGTTCGCAGAGATTTCCTTTCACGTCTTGAGTAGAGTCCTGAATATCCTCATCCTGTACAAATGACTGAAGCAACTTTCCATCAACACAAGCCAAATAGATGTAAATAGAGCATTTGAAGATCAATCTGAAAATTTTCCTATGATGACGATCTAAAATATATATCCCTAAGTTACTGAGTGCTCGAAAGTCATTCAGTTGAGATTCGAGTAAAACATCGGATTTTTGGGCACGAGATAGATTGCGGGATCATGAGGGAATCAGGATTTCATAGTAAACAGTGAATCAAGCATTTCCGACAGGCTGATCTGAACAAAAATATAATTCAGGAACGCGTGTGTTCAAAAGTCTATCTTTTCATTGATATGGATAATAAATAATATTGTTAGATGCAATCTTACGTGCTACAATTCAGTTTCAGATATTTTCAAACGAATATATCACACAGCCGGATAAAAAACGATATCATCGTCCGACTCTTCAGGGGTGGACGTTCTACCGGGAGACTAGCTTCCTGACTTAGAGTATTCAGATGACATAGTTATACTTTGTGAAAATCCTGGTAATTGATACAGAAGGCTTGATTGGCTGTTACCAACTTGCGTCACTCATTGCGCAGGCGAAGTTTCGGTGTACTGATCAAAGGACTAGTCTACAACGTAGTAGTTCGCTCTACTTATGCGAAACTCAAATGTGCGACGACGGTAACAAGAACCTCAATACAGATTCGGCTGGATTGATTAATTTCAGGCAATAGTTATCAGACAGAAATGACAATGAAAAGCATACAAGCAGAGCAACAAGAATAGGACAAGGCAAGTGAGCCAACTCAATGTAATGTGGTATGACTAAGCATTCATAGTCAGACGAAAATAAGCCAGACGAGTAATAAATGAGGTAGGCAGCACATACGCACCTAAATAAATATTACCATATTATAAGTGAATGATAGACAAGGTTTAAAGGCATGTGAATAGTGACTGAAGAAGAATGTATTGATTAATTTGTCCGGAGGTCAAGCAAGCCGTGCGCGCTCGACATAAAATTACACACTCTACAATATCATATTACTGATATTGTTTTCATTATTGCTGCATTGATGTAGCTCACTTTCCTATTGGCTAACTGAAAAGTCCTTCTGAACTGTTGCTTGTTTGACGTTAGATTGAATTTTAGTATCACCGCTTAAGTTCATGAACTCTGAGTTTTTGAGATAATTATCCCCAACACTATCTTCTCAGGATATGATCAATACTATTCTGTGAAGTTCCACTTAGGATTGATTTGCAGCGTGTTTATTCTTCGTTTAACACTCGGCCAGATTGCCGTTTCTGAGACAGTCACTGACAGTGTGTTGCATCCAGATGTCTGAGTCATTACGATAAAAACTATTTTAAATATGCTAATCAGGTACCACGACCAGCAATTCATGAAACGAGTGGATAAAGATATGGATGAACACAGTTTCTTAAGTGAATATATACAAATATGCGACTGAGTGATCGACATTTTACTATGAACATGACCATTCAAGTAGTCACTGTTTAAAATAGTGGAGAGAATACTTAGGCAAACACATAAGTTATATTACAAACTCATTGTAGTGTGTATTTATATGAAAGATAACTATTCCAAAATGCACGAACTAGCAAGAATTTGAAATGAAGTTTCTATCTGAAGATATCTATACTTTTTTCGATGTAAAATGAAAATACAAAATCTAGTCCTTCTGTTCACTTGGTTGGTGATCAGCGCATACGAAAATATACCCTCAAATTATAGTGATGGTCAACCAGCAAGCCTGCTGAACGCGCACGTCGCTGCTTTTTAGGCAACACAAGGATTCTCGCTGTGGTCAACAGTAATCGCCACTGCCTCAATCGGCAACATACATGTTGTCTAGCTTGGTCCGCAGACAAGTGGACATCCAGAAAGTACTCACACGAACAGAAGCCCGCCCTGGCACTTATGAATCAAGAGATCCCTCCAACCAATCCACTACCCATAATCCTCAATCGGCAAGAGCACAAGACGGGCTTACCCATCTGAACGTGGCACCCCGAAGCGGATTACCGAGCCACCCAAGCAGTGCACTAATCAGCAGCTGTTCTAACCGTCTGGTCTCCAACTGCCTTGCGCTGAACAATCGATCGTTGTCCTCATGGCCCCACATAAAGCTAAAGATCGAGTTTGTCCCACAAGGTCAGCTAGAACGTACACCTTTCCATGAGGAAGATGTCATCAGCTCGACCAAGCGCAAGCGCTCCGCCAAACAGGATTCATCCCACAGAAGTAGGCAGACATCATTGGCGTCCAATACCCTTCCAGCACCGGAACACCGGAACCCTCCCGGGGACCCTTGTTTAAGGGGCCTCGACGCCAGTTCACAAACTACATCGGGTGCAGAGTGTAAGGGAAAACCACACAGGGTCGGCGTCTAAAGTCTCAGATATCTACGGCTGCCTCCAAAAACAGAACGTCCAGGGCCTCCTTCAATCATTCCAGAAAGCTACATCCCCTTCAAGGTATTTGCTACTACGGAATGATAGAGGACAAGCCCTCAATCATAATCTGAATTTACCTTCCCTCGAAGGACGGGATTCAGACCTAGAGACTTTCAGTCTTTATCCCCAGAGTGGTCAGCCGCATCCACAGCCTTGCAACCATGAACACGTAACATTATTCTGGGCCATGCTAGGCACGGTATCCTAAGCGTCCGAAACGGCATTTAGCAGCAGCGATGTATCCGCCGCCACGTTTCTAGCGGGACCACGAAGAGATAGCCGTCATCACAACCCCAAAAGGCTTCATTTATGCGTGTCACTTAATATATCCCTTCAATTAGATGAACATTAAAGAACGAATGCACAACCTCACTCAGCTAATATTGCAAGTTCATTCAATTAACCGTGCACAATCAAGCTTTGGATATTTTGACTTTTAATGTCCATATGACCGAACCCGCCTGGATCACTTCTGAGGTTGCTGCCGGTCCCAAGTTCAGATAATGAAGGGTTGGTGACCCCATCCCGTAGAAAACCAACTCGCTGAAAAACGCTAAACAGAGGAAATTACTCAAACAACATAAACTCTGCCCTGAGAGTTAAAAGATCATCATTTAAAAGAGTTATGACAACTCATTATGAAAGCCGAGTTTCTTCGGAAGTCACGAGGCCAAAGCCACTTCTCACAATCAAATCAATGATTAGTATAGTTATACGGAATGCTCGTACATGGTGGGAGAACGGGAGAGTCATTCAAGTGGCTGCGGAGATGGGAAGATACAACCTGGTGGCACTTCAAATAAGTGGAACTCAGTTTGGACGCAGGTTGGACAGAAGGACTAGCTTCGAGAGAGTTGATGTTATACTCTGACTATGAGGAGGAACATGTCTCATACAGAGTGAGTTGCACTGGTGTTGTCTAGAGAAGCCTGAGAAGCACTGATAGGTTGGGAGTGGCATGTACCGGGAATCAGATCACCAAAGCATCCTTCAAGACAAAGAAAGGAGGATTGCAGTGAATGTGATCCAATGCTGTTTGCCTACCAACGATGACAATGATGATGATAAAGATCAACTCTATGAGAGTCTGAAGTCAATCGTTGAGAAACGCCTAGCAAAGTATTTTACCATTCTGATTGAATGCCTAAACTCCAAAGTTGTAACGAACAACGCTAGATACGAAAACATCATTAGACGTCTTCAGCTGAGAGAAAGAAACGAAAATGGTGAGAGATTTGCTAACCCATGTGCCTTCAACAAACGGGTCATTGGCGGCACCATATTCTCGCACAAACATACACAAAGCTATTTGGGTCTCACTAGATTGCAATACGGAGAACCAAGTGGATCAGATCTGCATCAATACAACGCTCAGAAGGAGTACGACGGAAGTAAGAACAAAGATAGGAGCTGACAGAGCTGCAGATCATCACTTGGTAGTGGCCAAGATGAAACTGAAACTAGAGAAGCACCGGACAACGGCCTTTCTTCGGGATACTGGTAAACTGAATGAATTCAAGATAGCCATCAGAAACAAGTTTTAGGCCTATCATGATCTACTCAATGGAGAGGAGACTGCAAAGGGATCTAAGAAGCAACAACTTCAGCATGTCACGAGGTTTCGGGTCACAAGTAGCACCATCGCAATGAATGGACTTCTGTTGATACTCGTAATAGGATTCAAGAAAGAAAGGACAGGAAGGCAGCAATCAGTATCAGCTGAACAAGAGAAGAAAAAGCAAAGGCACTGATTGAGTGCACTGAGGCAAAGAAGCAAATGGGGAGGAGCACTAGAGATGGTAAGCGAAAATATGTGGAAGAACTAGCTATGATAGCAGAAAGAGTTGCAAGAGGAGGAAATATGTGACAACTATGCGGTGCAACGAAGTAGCTTGCTGGGAAGCATTTTAGACTGGAACGACCAGTGGAAAGCAAGGAAGGCAAGATAATTACCAAAATGGAAGAACAGCGAGACACGTGGGTAGAGCACTTTGAAGAACGCTCGAACCGACCAGTCTCACTTAACATTATTTACTAACTTATAGACATTTTTCATTGCAATAAAACATTTACACCGGAGTATGATTCGAAACAAACATCATTTAATTAATACTTGCGATGTTTAAAATATATTAAATATCAAATTAAACTTAATTTCTGATATTAGGGAAATTTCTGTTGATCATTAACGTCCCGATAAGGTTTTGTTTTCCATCCCTATGGATATTACCGTTTCGGAGCTTCAATTTCTGACATTATATTGATCCATAAAAATGTTTAGGGGATGGTTTGATCTACGAGACAGTTAACAATACCTAGTTTTCTGAGTTCGTGCTCCGTTCACAGTTCCCTACACAGAATGTCCCTAACTCTCTGTACTACCAGGAATGCCTTCTGTGTTTGTTCATTTTGGCTCTAATGAAGTACTTATACGCTTTGGCTGTTAACCTAGTCAATTTTCGTTATTTTAAATAAAGTTTCTATCGATAATTTGCGAAATGAACTTAATTTTTTATCCTCTAACTTTTAAGAAAGTTCAAAGCTGAAGAGATTAGAGCTGCAATCTATAATCTTAAGTTGTATTAAGTTGATAAATATTCCTACTACTTGAAAAGATTAAAACACTAACAATTGACGTTTAATATTAGTTTTATATGCTTGGAAGTATGGATTAGAAGAAGCTGTACAATGGAATTGTATTTAAACAACTAGTAATCCATTGAGTCAGTCAGTTACAACGTAGAAATTCGTACGTGCGTACATCAGTTCAGGTTGCTACACCGCATTAGCACAGAGACCACCCGACTAAGCATTTAATATTTTGTGAAATGTATTGGCTTATCTTATAAATCTATCAAACGTCCTTCTTAAAGACTCAATTTAGGTGTTCTCCATCTTCAATCTAATTTTTGTTATACTTATTAGCTTGTTTGATTTGCCGCAAACTATTTTTATTTGAAGATCAATTTTTGTTTGTTTGTCATTTCCTGTACGAATCTATCTCTTTCTGACACGCTTAAACTACTCATTCGCAAATCCACTATTCCGTATAAAGTTCATAATTTTGCCTTGCCATCTAGACATCATTGAGTTTCAATCAATTTAGTTACACAGGAGCATTGATTCAAGCCATATGCTTCATCTGATGAGTTTTATGAAGCCTATTACAGTTTGATTTGGGTGATTTCTGAAAACTTGTCCAATAGAGAAGCATTTTTTTTCATGGACCCGCATTAAATGGAAATCGCTGCAGATGCTGGTTGTCCTAGGGGAACACCTTACTGCTGTCACATCTCTCTGCAGTCAACAGTACGACTTCGCCCTCAGACCTTGAGTAGCTTCATTGAGTCTCATCGTTCTCCAATCAAATGAAAAAAATAAACTCAGTTGGCGTCTCTTAGTGTTCTCATTCACAAACATTCTCGTAGATAGTTTTCATGCCAGTCATCTAATTTTAATAACTATTTATCAGTTTAGCCTTAATACGCTATCTCAAGTTTTTATCCTTTTTCAAAGATGTAAGTAAAGTTTCCGTTGTTTTTATACTGATCAATATTCTTCAGTCTAAGGTAGAGATGTATTATTTATTAGATTTTATTTTTCACGGTAAAGTGGTTTAAATATAAATAAATGCTAACAGACATGATTGAGTACTGCTTATGTCTAATCGATTTATATGCATCATACATGCTTTCACATAATTTATAGCTCAGATCCAAACAGATAAATGGACAGAGTGTGACATTCAAACACTTGGTGAGATGAAATGTTCAATGCATTCATGGTGCATCCCAATGATCGTCACAATTCGTTTGCTTTCGCAATGCATACAATCATCTGTTTCCATCCAAAAGACTTACAAGTTGCGAATCGTTTACACTGCTTCAACAGGTTTGCTGATATTTTCGAGCTGAATCAAGTTCAACAAAATCGTTTAATGATCTTTCTTACTGGAGATCCCTCAAGCAGATAGTAGGGTTATGAAAAAATCGGTTAAATCAGTGGATATAGAAAATTGTAAATAGTTGATTTCTGTAAGACACATCATCTTAATCAGAAAAAGCAACATTCATCTTATCGCTGATTAACGTGAGTCGACACACCAGATGTTTGTTATCTTTTGGGGACGTTAGATCCCCAGAACCCACTTGGAAAAGGTCCTGATTTTGAATTCCGCGCATAAGCTGCCTAGTTGACCTTGAGATTACATTTCTCGCTTGGAAAATCCTTGACTTTTATTGGTTGGTGGGTTATTTTAGTACGCTATTTTTCGGCTCTCTCAAGGGCGTTTCTATCTTGTATAAACAAGCTCGAATTGTGCGCTTGTCGACCTCGTATTTTCTGGGCGCTTGTGGAATACACTTTCCGCGCCTTATCAAGACTTCTTGATATAGTTAGCCGAACCGGGAACAAACGGATTAGAATAGCCTATTGTCTCACTGCATCATTTGTCTGCGCTCCGTTGAACTCGTAATAGTTTGAAGCATATCAATTGACGAGCATATCATTAACATGTGATTTAGTGTTTCTCATCGGTATGTTTTTGTTCGGACATGATAAACAGCTTGTCGATCCAAGAAAACGGTTGCTTGCAAACTGAAACATTAAACTATCCATTTATATTATGTCCACTCAGAGTCAAGAATAGGGTTGATCAGTCTTTCCAACCTATACTTAGCGAATACTCTAAACTGAACCACTAAACTATGTGATTTCCATACGCAACCAGCAATTTTACACTTTATCTATACAACAGGACATTTAGTATTAAAAGCACACCAACAAGCCAGCAGAAAGCTAAGAACGGAGGAAAAATTGATATGTTGACTGTAAAGATCATTCACTCTGCAAATAATCCAGTCTGACTTGCATAGGGTCTCTAAAAATGACGACAATAACTATGGTGTGACTGATGATTATGAGAGAAATGTGAGTAAATAAACCAACTTTGACGCTGTCTAGGCTTAGTGATACATCAATTTTGTTCATTAAATTTTCTACACCAAAGTTTCCATTAAGTTTGTATAATTTTGTTTTTTAATAGATCTAGTACTAAGAATAATGGACATAATTTCGAAAAAATTCAGCTATTTACTGCAATAATTACTCAACATTTATAAATAATAAAGCTTCCACCATTTTATTATATTTCCCCAGCGTATTATTCAGTTCATGTCTTTATATAGAAACATTTGCACAAAGAACATTAACAGTAATCACTTTTGCTATTGATCGATGGTTTAAAAGAGGAAATAAAGACAAGTGAAGGATTCTGTGAATGAATAAGAATAATAAGATTTAAGGTGTTCTTTTAATATAATAGAATATACTTACAAAAGTAGACGTATAGGGATGGACTTTGAATTTCATGTCAAAAAAGAGATTTTTGATGCCAGAACGAAAGTTCACATAATAACTACAACATAAGAATTGATTTTCAAATGAATCGGTTCCAGCTAAATTAACTGTTATTTCTATTATGCGTTTCGATGAGAAGTATGCTCGGAAATGAGAATGAATCTAAGGTGGCGGAATCATATCGGAATGATGTACTCGCTTCTCATTTAGTTCAAGCAGGAAACGATCAGCAGAATCTTGCCACGTTTCATTTTTCAACTTCCGGTCTTTCGCTTTAGCAACCTGATGAAAAATAAAAGTAACAATTAATGCTTTGATTACTGAAGCTTGAACGTTGACAACTGAAATGTATCATAATCAAAAATGGTGAATTAGATGACCATTGAATCTATGACACATCTTATTGTCTAAGATTTTAATAACAGTATGTGATGGGTGAACCTTTGAGCTATATACTTGTATAGTGGTAAAATCTGAATGTATAACTGAATTGGGGTGAAAGCCTGATAAATTATTTATATCTCTTTCAATAAGTAGATTTCTATTTCATTACAGTAGTCCATCATAGTATAATTGATTGGTAATCTGGAAATTAAATGTGATTCAGATTCTGTTCATCTTACAATTATCATCTGTCATCTATGTAAGCATAATGGAATTCCAAATAGGATGAAACGCGCGTTCTGGATTCTATTGCTGGCCACATTTTATCTATTCAACATAAAATGGAGTTGATTATATTGGTGCTGAGTTTCGTAAAAATATTACCCAGTCCATAATACAACAGAATAAATTTAATTATATCTATATTGTAATCAGCTAAAAATATCATTGTTAGCTTTTTGAAGTGAAATAAATCCTAGTTTTTTATTTACGTTAAATAGAATTGGTCTAAAGAGATATAGTTTGAAGAAGACTGTTTTTTTCAAGTTAGGAAATAATTCGCACGGAGTAATTAATCCAACTTCATTAACAATGACATGATTTAATGTGTATACATTGCACGGTAATAGTTATCAATCTTCTAAATAAATGCTAGCGAGAAAATTTAATTTGCCTTTTTTACTTGCTTATTTTAATGACGTAAGTTAATGATGTGCACTTTTGTGGAACAATAACACCGGTATTCTGATTTATGTAAATTTTAATTAAAATGTTACCACAAACAATAAACTTGCAAAGTTTTATTTAAACAAATAGTATGCGAAAAAAGAAACAAATAATTTAGAAATTTGCATACAATACCTTTTATTCGATTGATTGGTATTTCAATGAGTTTATTTACATAGTAGTTAGCATGAATGAATGTTATTGATTTTTTTTTTTTATAATGATAAAGACTGTTGTATTTGATCGCTTTGAAACACAAATGAATACAATGCAGGGTACTACTGATTTATGAATTACAGATCTGGTTGGACTGTAGAAACATTTGGTCAACTGAATCATCCGTTAAAATCACTCAAATTAAGTAGTAAAGTTGACTCACTTGTACACTTTGTGTAATCACATGCTAATTAAATTAGCTCAAGAATCGATGTAACCAGCAGCCTACAATGTTTGAATAAACTTTAATTTTTTAGATTAATATTTTGCGAGTAAGTGTCATTTTACTTTAAAATCTGACTATTTATCAACTGTATTGTAATCTAATATCAATTTATTTGAAAGCTTAAGGTCAATAATTGGTATTTGTGAGTAATTTTCGAATGACTACATGTTATCATCTATCAGAGCTTAAACTTAGCAATTTAGAAATTTAAACGTGTTCATAAGAAGTTCAAAACCTTAATCCACGACTAATGTGATTGATAATTTTCATCTATTATAGTTTACCATGGTAGTTTATTGATTCCCGATTTATTAAATAAAGTGCTATATTACATGTTAAAATAGTCCATATAATTATCAGTTAGTCAAAATATGATACCTGATGAGATTCCCATTTCTTTTGATCTTTTAATTTCGACAAGTGATCAGTGGAACCAGCTGCCCAAGCTTCAATTGCATTTAAACGTATTGGTAAGCCAGAATTATATTTTAATTCAGTAAAATCTTCATTTATCTCAATTACAGGCGTTGCAAGTGGTTGGTGCCCGACAAGAAGACCACGTTTTGATGTTTTTGTAGTGAAATTTGCATAAATTATCCCTGAGTCAGTTCCTAACTTGCCAGCTTTTAAAAGGAAGGAAAGAAGAATTTATGATCAATAAGGAGAGAAGAGAAATAGAAGGTAAGTAGACAGGAATACTGATATGCAACATTGAATAAGTATAAAAAAGACTTATCGTTTTGATAGTCTAAGGAGACAGTAATATTTATCTGAAAATTAACTTCAAGTCCTGGTAAACTGTGAACCCGTAATTTTCAAATAATATTTAAGTTTAGAGAAAATATATAACCCAAAGTTAATTTAACAAGTTAAAAACCTTGTTTTGATGGGTATTTCTCATTTATATGAAATTATTTGTAAGAGCATATAATTCTTGTTGCATTTTAAATACTGAATGGATACAAAAATTTAAGAAAATAGAAAAATAAAGAATTTAGATGAATGTTTGATGATATGATAGCGTAGTATACGTTGAGTTAGTCAGAAAACTTTTAAATTTGCGGCGATCCATCTACACTGGAGTAAACCTCTTTACAATATATTTGTGTGAATGTAATCAGTCAGTCAGATACCGCGTAGAACTTCGTACGTACATCAGTTAAAGTTGCCAAACCACATAAGCAGATATGTAACCGTTAATTCAAATCCCATAGTGGTAGATGTAGAACTATTAGCAGTAACGGAATAGATTAAGCTTCGTAGAAATGATTTGAGAAGTATAATCCAGTGAAATAAATTGAAAAGTAATGAGGAATTCAGATGATTAAAATTTGAGAGAAGAAAAGGAATGGATACACGTGCACCATTGCAAACGATTTTCAGCTATTTCCATCAAAGTCTCTAAACACCGAGAGTAAACCGAGTTGGACCTATATCTGGACAAGGTGAAGTCAAGTTAACGATTCTACCCGGATCCTGTATGCGCCTTTCGGAGGCGCAGCGTACATAGATGGCACGAGATTCTAAAATCCTGGCTAAGGAAGCTTACTGTACTATTTGTCACAAAGTTAGAACATTCAAATCTACCAACATGGAGTTAATAGTGTGGTTTCAGGAGACCAGGAAGAACGTTGCGTGAACTCAAAACGTCTGCATCAGTGGCGCGAGATGATAAAGAAATGAAAGGGCTGATCGGGGAGACAGAGAGTTGTTAAGAGGTGTAGGAAGGATTTGATTGTGACTAATTTGGTCTCGTGTGCTGTTACGAGTATGAGGGCGGATGTCACTTCCCGGCTGCCCACACCGTGGAAGGAAGCTGGATTAGAGTTGGACTGAGAAACCTGGGAGTGTAACCTCAGAGTCCAAGGGACGACTGCTTGAGGCCGGTCACACACGGCGTTTTTATGGAAAGTTTGTAAAGTGCTAGCTCCGCTCTTTAAGTGTCTCGCGGTCTACGCTTGTTTGGGCAAAAGAAATTAATCATAGAATTGTAATAGATAAAAAACAAACCGATTAAGTCATATATATGTTGAATGTTTTGTTTGGTAGTGAAGAGTTGCAAGTATGTTTCATTTTAATTCCGTCTAACTAACTAACTGATTAACGTACCAAAGTATTATGAACAGTATAGGATTGTGGAGATTATTGAGTTCCATTGAAATCCTGGAACGATCACTGCTAGACCAACATTGAGAACCTGGAAGAAGAGAATGGCTATTTCTTCCTAGTATAGAACTCCTCAGCAGTGTAGTTATCCACCGAAGACAATTGTAAATAGTTGCGAAATATCACGGATTATATGGAGTTAGACATCAACACCGATGAATGCCAACTTAGCGGTCTAGATTAGGCATCTGCACATCATACAGGGGCTGGATCCGATTCTCGCGTGCGCAGTCGTGGATGCGCACTGCTGAGGAGTCGAATAATAGGACGAAGCAGCTATCTGATTCTTGCAGGTCAGTTCATAATTTCAATAAAATTATTATGAATTTGTGTACTATAAAGAGTATTTAAAATATTATTGGGAAAACTTATTTACACTTACACACAAGTCGAATAAATTTTGGTTGAATTTGATAAAGAAATGAATACTCTTTGCCAAACGTTTTTAACGATTCTCTAAAGCAGAAAAGAAAAACTAATTTGTTATTTAACTAAGTTTATTAAAATGCATATACAGACTCTATTATATTCATTATTTATTGCAGGTCTGCTATCAGACCAGAATTTTCTCAGATATTTTATAAAAACCTAAACTAATTCCAGAGATGATTACTTTAGAGCGGTAATGTCTTATCAATTGTTTTGAGTAAAAAACAGTGGATACAAACTAAATAGTTCTGACTAAATAATATACATTGTCATAATTAATCTTCATTGATTTTCTTCTTTAATGTTAGATCGAAGTAGAGTATCTGAAATAATAATGACTGTATTATCGAAAATCTTATTTAGCAATTTGTATTTCTGGGATATTTTGAAAGGGTATACTTTTTATTCTAACAAAAATTGCTCAGACCAAGTTTTATAAAAGTAATCGGATATTTCTAGTTTTATTGAGAATGGTATATTTGATAAATATATAAACATAATCTACTTACTCAAATTGTAATTGAAATGTGATAACGATTTATCCAATTGAAAAACATTTGATTGAGAATGGGAGAGTTAATTCAACTACCTAATTATATTGTACAACAAATCATTCTCTCCAGAAGCATAAACTAAAAGAAGACTTCGTATCAAAGTGGAAATAGATGAACACTTAGGAAAACGTAAGATTAACTAGCAGGTTCAGTTAGTGGCAATCTAAGGTACTTACAATTAACGAGTAGATAGGAAAATTTGGTGGTATATTCACGCTGTCTAGTATTACATATCTGACACTGAAACCATTTATCATCCTACATAACAGACATTCACGAAGAGAATCGTGCAGTGTTCAGAGAAATCTAAAGTAAATTTCATTTACTAATAACTTACTTTAAACCTTGATCAGACAATAAACAAAATAAGAATTCCTTAGCTTTGAGAAAGACAATCAGTGGCCCATTATAATCGAATACCAATTCCATCAGTCTAAAAAATGGAAAAAAAGAAGAAATCAAGGCAAGTACATGATGATAAGTTACAGTAAAAAGCCGCTACGAAAAATAAATTACGTTGGAACAAAACACTTGTCAAAAAAATTCACTGCATTACTTAAACCAGTGAGTTTTGATGATTGGTACAGGTTTACTGGTGATGAAAGATTTGGGGAATAGATTAACCTAATTAGATTAACAACAAATCAAATAAAGATGACAATGGTTACTATTCAGTGATCAGATAGTTGTAATAATCCAGTCCCATAAGAAATCAGTAGCAACATGAATAGCTCAGTGGTAGCGCCTCAGACTATACAGATGGGTAACGTGGGTTTGAATCAGTTAGACAGCACCAGTTCACTGGAGATTGCAGGCATGAAGTGTAAACGATTCCCAGGCAGTAAGAAACCTGGATCCAGATCCTCCTACCGACTATCTTCGATTACCTGATATCTCAACCATTTCGACCAGCGGCGATATTGCAACTAAATTTGATCGGCAACAACGGACTAGACAAACATAATATTAAGTACTATTCAGCAATCAATTCATTGTAAAGTCAGGAAGTACTGGAAAGTCGTACTTTTTTAGCTTACGATTCCATACTCAGTATGTAGATATCCTAAATTATACCAGTTAAACTAGTTGTTATTCACATAATTTAGATTTGAAACAGTGGGATATAAATGAAAGTTCAAAAATGTTTCTGCATACTTCTTAGGAATTTTAATTGAGGTTAATATCTTCATTTGAACTATCGGCCAAAAGGAATTAAAAAACTTAGGATTAATTATCGTATAGCTACTGATAATGTATGATTCGAAAAATTTTTTTACCATAGGATGCTGACGTGTTATTATTTTACTAACTTTACACCAAACTTGACCATAAATAGAACGAGATAACGCAAAAATTAATAGTAAGAATTACTTCAAATAGCACTGAAATAACTGTTGTAAATCATTTAAAGTTTTTTAAAATTCCAAAGGGAAGTAAAGATGATACAGTCAAAAATACTTCGCTTTAAAACTAAGCTTTAATTATATATATATATATATATATATATATATATATATATATATATATATATATATATAATAGTAAAAGGTGAGCAAACTTGAAGTTTTGAATTGAGAAATAGAATTTCAGTAATGAATATGTATGGATTACACTTATCATAGGGAATTATAAAGAGTCCGTTAACTGAACATGATAGCTACGTTATACTCACTTTTTAACTTTGATTACGGCAAAGTTAGAAATTTCGTCTCTACATACAACTGATTACGACGGTAGCCTTGAGTATATACAGTGATAGTAACAACCTTACGGAATTATACGAAATGAAATTTTACAAACGCAAAAGTTCTAATAAAATCATTGATCAACTATTTGGTCATACGTTTATAAAAATAGTGGAAAACTATATATGCGTTAAAATTTGTGCGTGTTCATTTTATTATTTTACGACAATGAACATTGTGAAATGGTATATACAGTTAAATAACCTTTCGAAAATAAAACTCTTACAGGTTTATACATCTTCAGGTAGCAAATCGATTTTAATATTATTCATCACTGAAACATGTATACGTTACACAACAAGGTAATTCTAAAATTTAGCAAGGGTAAGTCTAAAGAACAGTCCAATCACTGAACGTTAGGTTCATAAAGACCAATTTCACTGATTAATGCATGTATTTCGAATACCTTTTGTTCCTTTATTCAGTTAAATCTGAGCTAGAAATTATATGAAAGCATGAATGATGCATATAAATTGATTAGACATAAGCAGTACTCAATCTTGTTTGTTAGCATTTTTTTTATATTTAAACCACTTTACCATAAAAAATAAAATCTAATAGATAATAATACATCTCTACCTTAGACTGAAGAATATTGATCAGTATAAAAACAACGGAAACTTTATTTACATCTTTGATAAAGGATAAAAACTTGAGATAGCGTATTAAGGCTAAACTGATAAATAGTTATTAAAATCAGATGACTGGCATGAAAACTATCTACGAGAATGTTTGTGAATGAGGACGCTAAAATACGCCAACTGAGTTTATTTTTTTACATGTGACACTGAACTAATCATTAGATTAAAGTAACTATGTTTCATCGTCATCACCTTTAGCTAGACAGATTACATAATTCATCCAAATATGAGCAACAACACTGGATGACACAAGCAGGTGTAAGTTGCTAGGCGAATATCATGTTTGCTCTACACGAAAAAGTAAATTACAAATTTTAGTACACAATTATGGTAAATGATTTTAAGTGATCTGCCTCGATTATGGTTCATGGTGACTAGACACTGCTTCCTATCTCACCGATTGTCCCCTCTTGACCAGAAGATCGAATACTTGAATGTTTTACTAACTAGATGACAACGGAATGAGCTGGTATCTTGCAAGAACTGAGAAAACAGGTGTAGAGCAGTACACATCTATATATTCATGATGTTATTATTGTTATGAACTAATAATTGAGCAGAAATTTGTTGTTGAAATCCATAAAAATATCCGGCAATGATTGATCTTAGTATCAGTAAAAAGTTTACAACACAATACCCAAGTAATTACCTGGTCAAACTCATCCCATGATTCATACTGTTATATAAACAGTGTAAATGTGACAACTGCTCCTGAAATACACATTATTATGTATACGCATAAGTCAGAATAATATACATACACATTCTAATGGTGTTGTTTGAAGTAGACAAGTATTTGGAGTGTGTTTGTACGGATAAGTGAGAAAAGTAGAGAGCAACCATTGGAGATCTGACGTCAATATTGCACCAGAAAGTTTATACGGGTTGAAATCTGTCTATGAAATAATAATTGTTTAAATGAACAGGTAAATACGTATATTTGTTTATGCACCTTACCAAATTAAATGAATGATTATCCTTTAAGAGTTGTACAAGTATGCTGACTAGGTCGTTACAAATATCTGGACATAGACGATTTAAAGAGCTAGCAACTGCGTCATGTTTGTATAAGCCCTTTTCATCCTAAAAAATAGGAAGAAAGAGGAAATCGACAAGATCAATAATTTAACTCAGTAAAACTAATGTTTTGCAGCACGTAACCAAGGATTTATGAAATATACAGTAAGCGATCTACTGTAAAATATTAGGATTTAGAATAATACATCGGACAATAGCGTTTAAAGTCTGGAATGCTTGTTTGATCTACACTCTTAATTTCATGTTAATCAATCAATCAACCAATAGCAACGTAGAACTTCGCACCTACGTACATCAGTTCATGTTGACATACCACATTAGCACAGAGACGCAAATGTCAGTTCAAATCCCACAGCAGTAAATATAGGTATTAGCAGTAATCGGAGAGATTAGGATTAGAAGATATTATTCAAGAAGTAGAATCTAGTGAAATAAACTTAAAAAGATAACGATAAAGTGATGAGGAATTAAAAAGTTTACGAGTTGAGAGAACACAATGAATAAATGCACCTGCACCATTGCAAATGGTTTTGAGCCATGTCATTCAGGGTCTCTAACCATCGGTGACTTTCGTCTCACAGACCCCGACCTGGTAGCCAACACCTACCGACATGACTCAGTCCACTTGTCAGTGACTTCATGGATTTCTCCTATTTTTTGGTTTGGCCGCACCTAGCTTTCGTCCAACCTATTCCTACACCGCAAAACATAGCTCGACGAGGCAGTTGGTGGTCAGGTATACACAACAAATGTCCCAAACACCTAAACCGATAGTTTCAATACTTCATCTATTGACGTGCCATCCTTACCTAGCACCGGTTTACTAATAACAGCATTGCTTACTCGGTTGTCCCAGGATATACATGCAATGCTTCGAAGACATCTATAATCGACAACCAGTATCGTACGAATGTCCTCTACTCTCACCGGCCATATTTCGCATCCGTATATTAGGACGGAGCAAAATGCTACGCAGTACACTCGTCCTTTGATCATCACACCGAAATCTCGCCCAAGCAATAAGTTACGCAAGTTGGCAAAAGCCAATCGAGCTTTCTGTATTCGTGCTGAAATTTCGCCAGTCACCAGGCCGTCAGCACTGATGAGACTCCCCATATAAGTAAAGCGGACCAGAAAAGCATGTAATGTCCTAAGACAATAGGACCCTTAAGTCTTAAAATATTTTTGCTAAGAGTAATGCAAAAAGAGACGCATTATGTAGGTGTAGTTTAACTAGCCATTAACTAACCAGGTAATTCAAAATGCTTTACAAATGTCTTAAATGTCTTCATTGATATGCCCTTAGCTAGCTTTACTTGGGAGACGTTTTATCAGGAAAAAGAGATGAGACCAATAAGTAATAACAATACATAACTCGTATTATGTAAACGGCTTACTGAGGGTAAGATGGAAGTAAATATCAGTTCCCATGTTTCTGGTTTTAAATCTCTTCCCAGTAAGAACCACCTAAATAACGTTCTAATATCTCGAAATTTTATGGAAATAAAAAACTTGTCACTTACCTGATTCCTTTAACGCGGGAAGCTTAAAAAAATTTAAAAATACCACCAATTTATCTTCAGTAGAAGCCAAATGCTCAATTATGCTTCGATATTTGCTGAGATTCAAGAATTCGTCACTGTGATTGCAATCACCTCCGAAATTATCCCATAGAAGATCGGCCAGATTGTCAAAGTATGGTTCCAACTTATTCTACAGACAAATACATAGTTTAAATAATAAATAGAATGAACAAACTCGAAATGCTTTCTTTGAAATGACTTGTCCATCATCCTATACAGAAGTTAGATAACGCGAAGACAGATTATTTACATGGTTCTCAAACCCAGTATATGTTTCCATTGTATCTAAATTTGTCTCAGTATGACTACTTGTACCACCCATGATTGAAAGTCACAACTGAGAAATTAGCTGAAAAAGAGTATAAAAATGAGGGTTGATAGAACAACTGAAATATTACAGGAATGAACGCGTTTAGGAAAAGTATAATAATAATACACTACAGTTAGAACTATTACTCATAATAAATCCACAAATACAAGATTTAGAATGGCCAACAGGAGTAGTAGAATATCGCAGATCGATTGTTAAAAGGTAATTATTGTTGATTAGCGGCTAGAGTAACGTAATAAGAAAAAAACACCATATACTTACATCGACATTTAGTTTCTTGGGTTATATGAGCTCCTGATGATGACTGGTTTGAAAACAAATATAAACGAAGCAACTGAATCGAAAATGATGTGACGTAACCAGTGATTTAAAAATGTTTTTGGTTTAAATTTTATTATTAGTAGCATTATTTTCATATCGTGTATTTGTTGGTAATTCTCTGCCTCTTTCCGTTTATATTCTTTACTTTCTCATTATGTACACACTTCTCATTACGTAATGGTTTCAATGTTTTGTACTGATTATTTTAAGTCTATTTATTCACGTTTGACCTACTAAGGATAAAACTTTAGTTATCGTATTTTATTTTTCTTACTACTATTAGTACACCTTTCGTCCAACTATCAACTTGTACATTTGCCTATTATGTGAAGTGAAGTAATCTATTTCATTTCGTTGTGATTATTTACACAAATTGCCCTGACTAATTTAATATTATCATATAAATATTCATGTATATAAGATTAAAGCCTGATGGCGATTTAATCAAAAACAAAAATTGTTCGCTTATATGTATTGTTCTGATTTTCACAATGGGAATCTTTAATAATCATAAATAACTCACCCAACAACGACTTAGCCTAATGACCTTCAAGTCATATAAAGTAGCGTACCGAAAAAATGTACTGCTCCAATATCCAATATCTTTTTCACGAGCTAGTGTAAACCAATTTGATTTCTTCGCGCTCTATTCTTGTTCTTTCGGTACGGTTCCAGGTGTTCGGTAATGTCCAATGGATGGAGGTCTAGCCACTCGACTGTCTAATTCTAGTCAGTTGGCAGTTGGTTGTGAGTTTGTATGTCTCGGGATTTGAATGAAACGTTTGTTTCAGGGCAGTAGGGTTTCTGGATACTAGCAGCCGTCACATTACCAAACCGGAGATCAGTTAGTTGCAATGTGGAGAGTAATAAGGGTAATAAGGGTAAATTAAAATGATAATATGAGTAAAATTTCAGAACTGAGTAATATATAGATGAATTTACTTTATTAACTGGTAGTGAAGATTGTGAGAGAGGACTGTAATAATAATAATAATAATAATTTATTCTCAAATAACTACGTTACAAGAGTCACGCCAGTTTACAGGCTAGATCAAAATGTCACAAGTGCTTTTACAATTACTGTAAAAGTTATAGCAGTTAAATTAAGTATAAGAGACAGTTTCTGATTGCATATTTACGCCATATCACTGACAGAAACAGTATGATACAGCCACATTTTCAATATTAGAGTACAAATGAGGAAGGTGCACAATAGGTTCTATTGGCGATTGGCCGAGATCAATAGTGAATTTGTTGGGAAAGGTCATATGGAACGCGCTTGATACGAGCTGTGATCCAGACAGTCATGTATCTAGGGTGCATGTTCCCTAGAGTTGCCAAGGATTTCCCATCGTGAATGGGGTTCTGAAAAGTAGAAGAGAGAGAGAAAAAGGCAGCAGTGTGGCAAGTGTATATATATAACCAAAGCACTACTTAACCTGTCATGTTGAAGTAGTCAATACAGTAGTAAGTCAAGATAAAATTCATACTGACCACTTAAATTAAAGTAAATTATGGGAATATAAGAATATAACGCACAGATAAAGGAGTACAGCAGAAAGAAGGGAGAGTTGTGCAGTGTCAGGTGGATAGAAGAGAAGTCGAAGTAAGAAGCTGGATTTATGTACGTTGAAATCAAAATTCTAGTTAAAAGAGTAGAGTTTGTAAAAATAAATATTTGACGAATAAAATCTCGCACTGTCTAACTGTTTTTTTCTTTATTATTGAATGCCAACCTCTAAGTCATACTGTAAGCGCCTGAGTAAGAATGTTGCGGGTGTCTCGACAGAATAGCGACCTCAGCATAGTTTTGGAAACATGAACCACAGAAGTAGCAAGCGTATAAGAGCAACCTCAGTGTTACTGATTAGTCGTCTCATCAATCTAAAGAGCCGAAAGCAAACAAAATGTTCTGCCCCACAAACATGGGTGGTTTGAAGTTATCGCCCACACCATCAATGTTTGCTGGTCAGTAACTCCACCCTCCCTCCTTTTGTGTTGTTAGGCTCATGTTAAAGTTTAAAAGAAGCTATTGAGTTCTACTTGGTGTTCTATGTCTCACATCCTGTTGAGAAACACTATTTCTGCAAGTTCCTTTCACAAACTCGTCTGGCTATTACAACTTATGAACTATTGGTTAGGCATCACTGCTATACAGTTAACAGTTGTGGAGAAATACTACGGATTTTCAAACAAGATATAAGCATTTAGAATGTAGTGGGGAAGATGTACTTAACTAGCTTAGCAGGAGATATAAAGAGCATCACGGTTAAAAGTTGAGCAATAGATAACACTAAGGGGCCAAGGTAAGTCAATAGCGTGTAAGTGAGAACAGTATAATTGATAATAGGCAATGTGGAACTCACACAGTTGAAAGTGTTGATAAGGTTGTCCAGGAGATTAGAGTGCATTCTAATCAACCAGTTTACAGTTGAACAATGTCGATCGACCCAGTGAATAGAGTAACCTATCTATTTCAAATAAAAACTAAAGAGATTTATATTCAACTAGAAAAATTAGTGCTACTTGGGAGTGTAAAAATAACTAAATAAGACGCAGCACTGAGTTCATTGTGTTTAAAGTGTATGCAGAGCTATTAATATGAAAGCAGGGTGCGAGTGAGTTCACGGGCGCAGAAGAGTCAGTGCAACTGAGAGCATCATTAAGAAGTTGAACAAACTCATGTAACCCACTTGCCATGCGTATTTTAGAGGGAAGCCTATTCCATATAAGTGCATACTTAGAGAGGAAGAAGTTTTCTCGAGTTTTGGATCTATACTTCTCAAGTTTGACCGTAGATACTTTATCTCGAAGGTAATGTGTACAAGGGCCATGGATAAGGACTAAACTGCAGGAGGAATATGTGAGCTTGTGCAGGAGTTTAAAGTAAAGGATCAGATTGGACTTAAGCCTTCTTTTCCATAATGGATCGAGCCCGAGTTCAATACATCGGGTTTGATAGTCAATGGGTGAGCTATGATTGAGGACTTTACGAGTAAATTTCCTTTGTATTCCTTCAAGCTTCAACATATCAGACAGGCGTACGTTAGAAAATAAGAAAGAGCAGTATTCAGCAATAGGTCTTACGCATGTTTTATAGAGAATTGTTCTGGATTCTCTATGAAGGAAGTTACGAAAGATGAAACCAAGCATTCTTCTCATTCGAGAAACTTTATTGGAGATATGTTCGGAGAAGTTAAGGTTGTGCGAATATGCACTCCAAGATCAGTTACGGATGGAGTTTTGGGCAATACATTCCTGTTGAGAATGAGATCTAATTTGGGAGCAGCGTCTCCGAAACACATCCAGCCACACTTCTCAGTATTAAGTTCAAGGTTCCATTGCTTACACCAGACATCTACAGTATTGAGTTCGTGTTGGATTGTGTGCAACAAGTTTCCTAAGTCAGATTTGCTAGTTTGATAAATCACTTTAGGTCATCCGCATAGAGGTAGGTTTTACCAGTGTTGAAACAACTGCATGTTGTTTAC